>CM057817.1:94509147-94738163 GCA_030067965.1 Latrodectus elegans | reverse complement strand
AAGTTACGTATTGCTCCTTCAACAAAGCGGATTTCAAAGAGGACGATCCACTATTGACAACATAGTAGATCTGGAATCCCAAATTGAAATCCTTTCGTGAGGAGAAACCATCTTGTTGCAATTTTCTTTGATATTGAGAAAGCATACGATCGTACGTGGCGTTATGGTGTTCTCCGTAATATGCATAATCTTGGCTTTAAGGGTAATCTTCCAATATTTATACAGAATTTTCTAGCTACTAGGCTATTTAAAGTACTTATTGGAAGTGCAGTTTCCAATACTTTTACTCAAGCTGAGGGTGTCCTCAAGGTAGCGTTTTAAGCGTAACCCTTTTTAACCTTTTCATCAATAGCATACTTCATCAGTTACCATCTTCAGTTCATAGGAATTTATATGTTGATGATTTACAAATTTCATATCAGGGTTCAAACATGAATATAATTGAGAGACAATTGCAAACAGCTGTAAACAATCTAACTACTTGGTGTGAAAGAAATGGTCTTAGTATATCTCCTAGTAAGAGTCACTGTGTCCATTTCTGTAGGAAAACTAGTCTTCATCCCGATCCTGTGCTTCACATAAGGAATAGACCTATTCCTGTGGTGAACGAGATAAAATTCCTCGGGGTAATTTTCGATAAGAAGTTAACTTTTCTTCCGCATAATTTATATCTGCGGAAGAAGTGCGAGCGATTGCTCAATATCCTCAAGGTGTTGTCTAATACATTTTGGGGTGCAGATCGCACTATATTGCTCCGAATTTATCAATCAATCATTTTATCTCGTATTGACTATGGTTGTGTTGCTTATGGATCGGCTAGGTCTTCCATTTTACGCAGATTGGATACCGTCCACCACTCTGCTTTAAGGATTTGCTGTGGAGCATTTCGTACATCACCCGTCCAGAGTCTATATGTAATCTGCCAAGAATTATCGTTAGACCTGCGGCGGATGCAGCTGTCTCTTAATTATTATTCAAAAATCATGTTCTCACCTCATCATCCCTTGCATTCCAGGATTCCAAGTGCTGCTCTTAAGAGATTATATAATGCTAGACCATCAAGCATTCGACCTTTTCTCTCTCGTATTAAATCCATTATTTTGCTTTCTGACCTATGTGATGTCCGAATCGAGTCTACCGACCTTTTCGCGCATCCTCCTTGGTATAATCCACACATTATTGTGCTAAATCCCTTTGGAAGTAATAAAAAATCAGACACAAATACTGCTATTCTTCAACAGCTTTATTCATTCCATCGCTGTCAGTATACTATGTACACTCCAGTATTTACGGATGGATCCAAATGTCCAGGATCAGTTGGTTGTGGAGTGTATGTTGATGATACCTCGTACAGTTATAGCCTTCATAACCCCTCAGGGGGTTTACCTTCTTTAGGTAAACACGGGTGTCACAATCCCGAGGTACCCTAGTGATCTGTCCTCTTCTTTATTTTCTTCTCTCCTCTACTCTTCTGCTTTTCCTTCCTTTTCTCCCTCATTGTGGTTTCCTCGAAAGAGGTTGAGGGCTCCCCTTGAGTAGCTTTCGCCGCTCTGTTGCTATTAGCTACTCTTGTGGACTTAATCACCCACGTGTTTGCCGTGCGTGGAGACCCGTGTCCCTGGAAAGGAGGATCCTGGTAATTGAGGCCTCCTGAGACCAACACATTGCTTTGGCCTCTGCTTCAGGTAAACGGGAGGTGTGTTGTGGTCCTCAGCACATCAATCGGCTTTATGGATCAAGCGATCGGTACATCTACTGGGTGACTCGTTAAGGGTGGAGTCCACTTCAGGGATGTACTGTGAGCGTATAGGGACTGACTAGCACTGGTACAATAACCTGTATCCCCTCCTAGGGCTCTGTGGTGGGTGGTGCCGTCTAGTCCCCGAATTTATATTCATCCTAAATGGACAAAAACTTTCTTCACTCCCTCGGGAGCAACAAATGGAAACTTGTAGTGCAAAATATTTTGTTATACAAAGAATAGAAACAGCTTTGAATATGTTTCTCCTTTTCTCATTGAAAAGGGCTTAACCTCATATCTTGGAGAAGTTAAGTCGATAAAGAAGTTGCGATCGGGTGTTCTGTTAGTAGAAACTGCTTCCGAAAAGCAATCTATAATGATACAGAGCATGAAGAAAATTGGTGATTTAGCGATAACTGTCGAACCTCATAGGAATTTAAATTTTTCACGAGGTGTTATTTCATCGGAGGACTTGTTTCACACGCCCACCGATAAAATACTGGAAAATTTAAAAAGCCAAAAAGTCTGCAGTGTGAAAAGAATCACGATGAAGAGAGATGGCATTGTTTTAAACACAAAACATCTCATTTTGACATTCTCTACACCAGACTTGCCACAAAATATTAAAGTGGCTTATATGCGATGTTCAGTACGGCCATTTATCCCTTAATCCGCTTAGATGCTTCCATTGCCAACGATTTGGACACTCTAAAATGGCTTGGCAGAGGAAAAACTCACATGTGCCCGTTGTTCTGACGTTGGCCATGAAAGTACTACCTGCGAAGCAAAAAGAAGAGCGTGTCAACTGTAAAGGTAACCACACTTCATATTCTAGATTTTGTCCCGTTTGGCATCAGGAAAAGGAAATTGTTACCATCAAAATCAAGAACAATGTTTCCTATTTAGAAGCTCGCCGATTAGTTAATTCCCGTACTCCCTGCTCCTGGTGTAAGTTATGCAAATATAACAAAAAAGGTAACCTGATCCTGCAGCACCCAAACAGAGACAAATTCTGTTTCGACATTTAGCTTGCTCTCTAAGCAAAAACAACAGATATTGGTACACCTGTAATCGCCAAATCAGCTTTATGAAATCAAAAGCCTTAAAGGCTAGAAAATTAAAACTGGCTGGCGAAGGCGTTCGAAAGTCTTCGTTAACTGCCAGAAAAGCTCTTCTGTCTATGGATGCAGACACTGTCAAACTGCATCCTTCAGATGATGATTTCATATTGGAAGATTCATATGAGATGACACTGAGCAATAGTGACAATGGTTAGACTGTATTCCATTAATGACTTCCTTTGTTTCATGGAATTGTCGTGGTTTTCGGCCTCGAATTGATGATATCAGATCCATTATGTCAGCCTATAACCCCGCATGTGTGGCACTCCAGGAAACATTCCTGAAGCCCAATATCATCACCAAAAATGCGTGGGATACAATGCTACAGAAAGGATCATGGTGGTTATGCTGCTGTGACAGGTGGAGTATTTAAATTTACATCAAACAATTATCCCACTAAAGCACATCAGTTAAGAACTACACTCCAGGCTGTTTGCTGTGAGAATTCACACCGCGTGTCTGATTACAGTTTGTAGCCTCTACTTACCACCGAATGATGTCATCCAAGAGGAGGAACTAAACGACTTACTTGATCAACTCCCAGCTCCATTTTTATTGCTTGGTGATTTTAACGGACATAGTCCTCTGTGGGGTAGTGATGATACGAATTCTCGCGGTCGTCAGATAGAAAAATTAATTTCTGACAATTGCCTCTGTCTGCTAAATACCGACGAGAAGACTTATTTTCATGAACCATCACGGACATTTCACTCTCTTGACTTAGCTATTTGTTCTCCATCACTCCTGCCATTGATGAAATTTGCTGTTGGAAATGACCTCTATAACAGTGATCATTTCCCTCTAATCGTGTCTCAGGCTGGAAGTAATAGTGTGCGTCACAAACCACCTAATTATGTGTACAGTCGAGCCGATTGGACACTTTTCACGCAATTGGCTGTGATCAGTGAGACAAGAGTTAAGACAGATATGATAGATGATGCCGTTAAATATATCACCGACACAATAATCAGAGCTGCGGATGTTGCTATCCCCAAAAATTCCATCATTCCACATAAACACAGGAAACCTTGGTGGAATGAAAAGTGTCAACTCTCCTATAAGAAACAAAGGAAGCAATGGAATATATTCCGAAGATACCCTACTACGGAGAATCTTGTTGCTTTTAAAAAAACCAAAGCTCAAGCTCGAAGAGTTAGACGTCAGAGTCAAAGAGAATCTTGGATTCGCTACGTGTCGTCAATCAATTCATCGACAACAAGCAGACAATTATGGAGGAAAGTTAAAGCAGCCAATGGTATTTATCAGGATTATTCCATTCCTGTATTAAAAACCGGAGCTGCAATACACTCCTCAGCGGTAGATATTGCTAATGTCATCGGTGAAACCTTTGCTAGTGTTTCCAGCTCTGATTCGTATAATCCTACTTTTCTAAGGATTAAAACAATCGCTGAGCGGACACATCTAAGCTTTCATGATCGACATCTTCTACCCTATAATTGTGATTTTGAACTGTCAGAATTGAAGTCTGCTTTATCTAAAGCAAACGACACTAGCCCAGGACCAGATGGAATCTCGTATCAAATGCTCCGTCATTTAAATCATGATTCTTTGTTAAACATACTTTTATTGTTTAATAGAATCTGGACTGAGCATGCTTATCCTACTTCATGGAGGGAAGCGATAGTGATTCCAATTTTGAAACCTGGCAAAGATTCATCTGACCCTCTGAGTTATCGTCCAATAGCTCTCACGAGTTGCTTGTGCAAAACGTTTGAGCGTATGGTCAATGCTAGACTCATTTACATCTTAGAGAAGAATAATTGCATACCCCTTCAACAAAGCGGATTTCGAAGAGGACGATCCACTATTGACAACATAGTAGATCTGGAATCCCAAATTCGAAACGCTTTTGTGAGGAGAAACCATCTTGTTGCAATTTTCTTCGATATTGAGAAAGCATACGATCGTACGTGGCGTTATGGTGTTCTCCGTAATATGCATAATCTTGGATTTAAGGGTAATCTTCCAATATTTATACAGAATTTTCTAGCTACTGAAGTACACTTTCCAATACCTTTACTCAAGCTGAGGGTGTCCCTCAAGGTAGCGTTTTAAGCGTAACCCTTTTTAACCTTTTCATCAATAACATACTTCACCAATTACCACCTTCTGTTCATAGGAATTTATATGTTGATGACTTACAAATTTCATATCAGGGTTCAAACATGAATATAATTGAGAGACAATTGCAAACAGCTGTAAACAATCTAACTACTTGGTGTGAACGAAATGGTCTTAGTATATCTCCTAGTAAGAGTTGCTGTGTCCATTTCTGTAGGAAAACTAGTCTTCATCCCGATCCTGTACCCCCTCAGGGGGTTTACCTTCTTTAGGTAAACACGGGTGTCACAATCCCGAGGTACCCTAGTGATCTTTCCTCTTCTTTCTTTTCTTCTCTCCTCTACTCTTCTGCTTTTTCTTCCTTTTCTCCCTCAGTGTGGTTGCCTCGTAAGAGGTTGAGGGCTCCCCTTGAGTAGCTTTCGCCGCTCTGTTGCTATTAGCTACACCTGGGGACTAAATCACCCACGTGTTTGCCGTGCGTGGAGACCCGTGTCCCTGGAAAGGAGGGTCCTGGTAATTGAGGCCCCCAGAGACCAACACATTACTTTGGCCTCTGCTTCAGGTAAACGGGAGGTGTGTTGTGGTCCTCAGCACATCAATCGGCTTTATGGATCAAGCGATCGGTACATCTACTGGGTGACTCGTTAAGGTTGGAGGCCATCTCAGGGATGTACTGTGAGCGTATAGGACCTGGCTAGCACTGGTGCAGCTGGTCTGCATCCCCTTGTTGGACTCGGTGGTGGGTGGTGCGGTCAGGTCCCGAAATTTTATAATCAAAAAATGGAGAATAAAAACTTAACTTTTCTCCCGCGGGAGCAACAACTTGAAAATCTGAAACCGAAATATTTTGTAATTAAGAGGAAGGAGGGAAATTTCACAACTGTGTCTCCCTTCCTTATTTCAAAAGGAATATCGGGAATTGTTGGGGAAGTCAGAAAAGTTCAAAAGATGCGCTCGGGTGACTTGCTTGTAGAGGCTGCATCCGACTCTCAAGCAGCCATCCTGGCAAGTATGAAATCGTTGGCAAACTTGGAAGTGACTGTCTCGCCTCACGGAAACCTTAATTTCTCTCGTGGTGTTATCTCTGCAAGGGATTTATTATACTCGCCGACGGAAGAGATTCTGGATAATTTACAGAATCAGAAGGTCTGTGGCGTAAGACGCATCACAGTCAGACGAGATGGCAAAGTGATTGATACTAAGCACCTTGTTCTGACTTTTGCGACGCCAGACCTTCCGCAGTACGTAAAAGCTGCGTATATGAATTTACCCGTCAGGCCTTATATACCAAATCCCTTGCGATGTTTCCAATGTCAGCGCTTTGGACACTCGAAGAACGCCTGCAGAGGCAAACTTACCTGCGCTCGTTGTGCGGTAGTTGGCCACGATAGCTCGAACTGCACGGCAAAGGAGGCATGTGTCAACTGTCATGGTGACCATCCCTCCTATTCTCGAAGTTGTCCTCAGTATGTACTGGAAAAAGAGATCGCCACAATTAGGGTTAACAACAAGTGCTCCTATCCTGAGGCAAGACGACTAGTCACTTCGCGTACTCCACAGGCAGGAGTCAGTTATGCCACTGCTGCCAGAAAAGTCTTTAAATCGAGCAGCACCCAAACTGAATCTGTTTCTATTTCCCCAGTGAGATTACCCCAATCATCTGAAAAGCCAAAGTTTAAAAAAACTCCTACGTTTTCTAGAAAAGCCCCTTTTGCGAAATCAAAAGCGGAGAAAGCTTTGAAATTAAAAAAAGCAAAAACGACTTCAATTTCCACCCGTAACGCTTTTTCTTGCCTGGAGACTGACGCGGTTTCTCTATTTCCCTCGGACGATGATGGTTCGTTCGAGGATATGACAGAAGACCCGCCTTCCAGCTCCAGTAAAGGAGCTTTTCAATTTAAAAAATAACTTCCTTTATTTCTTGGAACTGCCATGGTTTGCGTTCACATCTTGATGACATCAAGTCTCTAATTACAGATCATAATCCCGCATGTTTTGCACTTCAGGAAACATTCCTGAAGTCTTACAATAACTTTTCCATGCGAGGATTTAACTGTATTAGGAAAGACTGTGGTGATAATGGCACAGTGTCTGGAGGTGTTTGTATATTAACATCTAATACTTACCCCAGCACTGTCCATCAATTGAATACTACTCTACAGGCTGTTGCTGTAAGAATTCATACTTCATGCTTATTAACAGTCTGTAGTCTATATTTACCACCACACGATGTCATACGCCAAGAGAAACTCGATGCATTAGTTGACCAGCTGCCTTCACCATTTCTGTTACTCGGTGACTTTAACGGACATAATTCTTTCTGGGGAAGTGATGATATTAATTCTCGCGGTCGGCAGATAGAACAGTTTATTTCTGATAACTGTCTCTGTCTGCTTAATACCGACGAGAAAACATATTTCCATGTACCCACAAAAACGTTTCATTCCCTCGATTTGGCCATCTGTTCTCCATCTCTTCTGCCATTGTTAAATCTAACAGTAGGAAATGATCTGCATAATAGCGATCATTTTCCTCTCGTCATCTCCCAGACTGGAGGTGGTAGTGTAAGACAACGCTTACCTACTTACGTGTACAGTCGGGCAGATTGGACGTTATTTACACAGTTGGCAGTTGTTGATTATAAAATGGTTTCAGTCGAGGATATTAATGAAGCCGTATCAAAAGTCACCGAAACAATTAAGAATGCAGCTGATAATTCAATTCCTAAGAGTTCCCCTACACTACACAGGCGTAGCAAGCCTTGGTGGAATAAGGAATGCCAAGAGACATACAAAAAACAGAGGAAGTTATGGGGGTTATTTAGGAGATACCCCACAACGGAGAATCTTATCGCCTTTAAGAGAGCTCGTCGTCGAAGTCAGAAGGAGTCTTGGTCTCTTTACGTATCTTCAATTACATCATCCACATCCAATAAGCAGTTGTGGAGAAAAGTGAAAGCAGCCAATGGGATTTATAAGGATTTTTCAATTCCTATTTTAAAAACCGGAGCTGCTGTATACTCTTCTCCCGAAGACATTGCTAATATCCTTGGTGAAACTTTTGCGAGCGTCTCAAGCAACGACTCTTATGGTCCTTCGTTCTTAAGGACTAATAGTCGTGCTGAGCGAACACCAATTCGTTTTAACCATGGTGAAGCCTTGCCTTACAACTGTGTATTTCGGATGTTGGAGTTGAAGAGAGCATTAAAGCAGACCCATGACACCAGTCCAGGACCAGACGGAATCAGCTATCAAATGCTTCGAAATTTAAGTCCAGACTCCCTATTGAACATATTACTTTTGTTTAATAGGATCTGGAATGAAAAGAAATTTCCATTAGCTTGGAATGAAGCGATAGTGATTCCGGTTCTTAAGGATGGTAAAGATCCTTCAGACCCTTCACATTATCGACCAATAGCTCTGACGAGTTACTTGTGTAAGACTCTCGAACGTATGGTCAACGCCCGTCTCGTATATGTCTTAGAAAAAAATAAATGTATACATATTAATCAGAGTGGCTTCCGAAAAGGGAGATCCACCCTTGATAATATCACATATTTGGAGACCCAAATCCGCAATGCTTTTGTGCGGAGGAACCATCTGGTCTCCATTTTCTTTGACATCGAGAAAGCATACGACCGTACCTGGCGATATGGAATTCTCCGTTCACTATATGATTTTGGCTTTAGGGGTAATCTACCGATATTCCTACAAAATTTTTTAAGCTCCCGTGTTTTTAAAGTCCGTATTGGAACTGTATTTTCCAATACTTTTACTCAAGCCGAGGGTGTTCCCCAAGGCTCTATTTTAAGTGTCACTGTTTTTAGTGTTTTCATAAGTAACATTTTACATCAATTACCACCATCAATAAATGGTACACTCTATGTTGACGACCTGCAAATATCATGTCAGGGGACTAATATGCGATTAATTGAGAGACAACTGCAAACAGCTGTGAACAAGCTTGCAGCATGGTGTGCTGAGAATGGCCATACTCTATCTCCTAGCAAGAGTAAATGTGTCCACTTCTGTAGAAAGACTAGTCTGCATAAGGATCCAGTTATTAATATCAACAACACTCCAATACAAGTAGTCAATGAAATAAAATTTTTGGGAATAATCTTTGACCGAAAATTAACCTTTCTTTCGCATGTTCTGCATCTGCGGAAGAAGTGTGAGCGATCGCTTAATATCCTCAAGGTGTTGTCAAATACATCTTGGGGTGCAGATCGCACATCACTTCTTCGAATTTATCAGTCATTGATTCTATCCCGCATTGACTACGGATGTGTTGTTTATGGATCGGCTAGATCTTCCGTTTTACGAAGACTGGACACAGTTCATCACTCTGCTTTGAGGATATGCTCTGGGGCATTCCGCACATCACCCGTCCAGAGTCTATACGTGATATGTAATCAACTACCGTTAGACCTGAGACGGATGCATCAGTCTCAATTATTACGCTAAAATCATGTCGACCCCTGATCATCCAGTACGTTCCATGGTTCCTAATGCCTTTCATAAAAGACTATATGATGCTCGTCCAATGAGCATCCCACCTTTTCTCACACGAGCCAAATCAAATCTGTGGCTCTCAGACCTATGTGATGTTCAAATTGAAACAAATGATCATTTTCTTCATCCGCCTTGGTATGATCCAACAATTAACTTTAATAACTCTTTTGCTCAGTTTTTAAAATCAGACACAACACCTATTGTTTTTCAAACGCTTTTTTCCAACCATCGCTGTCAGTATCAATCATACACACCTGTATTCACAGATGGTTCAAAAACAGCAGGACATGTGGGCTGTGGAGTTTTTATTTACAATACACCTTTTAGTTACAGTCTGCATTCGTCCTGCTCCATCTTTACTGCTGAAGCCACAGCTATCTATTATGCGCTTCAGCATGTGAATACAGATTGTCATCGTCAATTTTGTATATATACTGACAGCATGAGTGTATTGGAATCATTGAGAAACAATAGTTTTACTTGCCATCCTGTTGTGTCAAAAATTTACAGAGCATTAGACTCCCTTGCTGGCAAGGGATATGATATTATATTTTGTTGGATACCAAGTCACGTAGGTCTTGATGGAAATGAGAGAGCGGATGCAGCTGCAAAGGCTGCATTAGATCCAGTTTCACTATCGGTTCCGCTCTCTGATGTGAGAAAGGGCATAAAAAGTTTTATACATGGTCTTTGGCAAGAATTGTGGAACATGCAGGTCGGCAACAAGTTACATACCATTTTCTCATCCCTCATCTCATTATCAATTTTACCTTTACGAAGTGCTGATGTTAGATTGACTCGCCTTCGTATTGGACACACACGTTTCACACACAGACATTTATTTTTAAGTGAACTTAATCCATGGTGTGAAGCGTGTGATGAACCATTTACTATTTATCATATTTTAATCTCATGTCCTAATTTTAACGTCTACCGTTTTAAATTTTTCAAAACAAACCTTTTCCCTCAGGGGGTTTACCTTCTTTAGGTAAACACGGGTGTCACAATCCCGAGGTACCCTAGTGATCTTTCCTCTTCTTTATTTTCTTCTCTCCTCTACTCTTCTGCTTTTCCTTCCTTTTCTCCCTCGTTGTGGTTTCCTCGAAAGAGGTTGAGGGCTCCCCTTGAGTAGCTTTCGCCGCTCTGTTGCTATTAGCTACTCTTGAGGACTAAATCACCCACGTGTTTGCCGTGCGTGGAGACCCGTGTCCCTGGAAAGGAGGATCCTGGTAATTGAGGCCTCCTGAGACCAACACATTGCTTTGGCCTCTGCTTCAGGTAAACGGGAGGTGTGTTGTGGTCCTCAGCACATCAATCGGCTTTATGGATCAAGCGATCGGTACATCTACTGGGTGACTCGCTAAGGGTGGAGACCACTTCAGGGATGTACCGTGAGCGTATAGGGACTGACTAGCATTGTTGCAGTTGATATTCTGCATCCCCTTGTAGGGCTCCGTGGTGGGTGATGCCGTCTAGTCCCCGAATTTTCTGACAAACTATATGGATAACAAAATAAATTCTTCTCTCCCAAGGGAGCAACAGTTAGAAATGATTAATGCAAATATTTTATTGTGAAAAGAACTGAGGGAGGCTCTTTTCAATTTGTCTCACCATTTCTCATTGAGAAAAGTATTTCCTCTTATCTAGGAGAAGTGAAAAACATACGAAGGATACGATCTGGAGATATATTGGTTGAAATTGCTAATCAACGACAAGCAATTTTGATACAAACACTTAAAAAAATTGGCAATGTTGAAGTTATTGTGCAGCCTCATATGACATTAAACTTCTGTAAGGGAGTAATTTCTGCGGCAGATCTGATATATACATCTACAGATGAAATTCTTGAGAATTTAAAATCTCAAAAAGTCTGTGCTGTCAAACGAATAACTCTTAATCGAGATGGTGTTTCAATCAACACGAAACATCTCATTTTGACATTTTCAACTCCAGACTTGCCAGAACACATAAAAGTTGCATATATGAGATGTTCTGTAAGAGCGTATATACCAAATCCGCTGCGCTGCTTTCAATGCCAACGCTTTGGCCATTCAAAAATAGCTTGCAGAGGTAAACTTACGTGTGCCCGTTGTTCTGACGTTGGCCACGATAGTGTTACCTGCAATGCTAAGGAGGTTTGTGTCAACTGTAAAGGCGACCATCCTGCTTACTCACGATCTTGCCCAGCATGGCAGTTGGAGAAAGAAATTACTACCGTTAAAATAAAAAATAATGTGTCATATCCAGAGGCTCGACGAATTGTCACCACACGTACACCACAGCTAGGTATTAGCTATGCAACTGCCGCTAAGAAATTCACCAGATCTTGCTGCACGCAAACTGATGCTATTTTGCAGCCTTCAACTACTCCATCTCCCAAACCAAAAGTAACAAAATCTTCAACCATTATGCCAAAACTAACTTTTGCCAAATCAAGGGCATCCCAAGCAAAGAAATTAAAACTTGCAAAAGAAGGTGCTCGTAAATCTTCCTTGACAGAAAGGAAAGCCAGGCTTACATTGGATGAAGATACAGTAAAACTGTATCCCTCAGATGCTGATAGTTTGGAGGATTCATCAGAGACTCAGATGAGCACCGCTGGTGAATAACATTCATACCATTAATGACATCCTTTGTTTCATGGAATTGTCGAGGTTTTCGTTCTCGAATTGACGACGTAAAATCTGTTATCTCTCGCTACAACCCCGCATGTGTGGCTCTCCAGGAAACATTCCTGAAGCCCACTGTTAGCACCAAACTGCGTGGGTTTCAATGCTTCAGAAAGGATAATGGTGGTGATGCGTCTGTATCTGGAGGAGTTTGCATATTCACATCAAACTCATATTCTAGTACAGAACATCCACTAAGAACTACACTACAAGCTGTAGCAGTGAAAATTCACGTAACATGTCTTATCACGGTTTGCAGCCTGTATTTACCACCACAAGACGTCGTAAATTCAGAGGAACTAGATAATTTAATTGACCAACTCCCAGCTCCATTTGTACTCCTCGGTGATTTTAATGGCCATAATACTCTGTGGGGTAGTGAAGATACGAATTCTCGCGGTCGTCAGATAGAGCAGTTCATATCTGAAAATTGCCTCTGTCTGCTGAATACCGATGAGAAAACTTATTTCCACGAACCATCACGGACATTTCACTCTCTTGACTTAGCTATTTGTTCTCCTTCACTCCTGCCATTTGCTGAATTTTGCGGTCGGAAATGACCTCTACAATAGTGATCATTTCCCTCTAATCGTGTCTCAGGCTGGAAGTAATAGTGTGTGTCACAAACCACCTAATTATGTGTACAGTCGAGGCCGATTGGTCACTTTTCACGCAATTGGCTGTGATCAGTGAGACAAGAGTTAAGACAGATGTGATAGATGATGCCGTTAAATATGTCACCGACACAATAATCAGAGCTGCGGATGTTGCTATCCCTAAAAATTCCATCATTCCACATAAACACAGGAAACCTTGGTGGAACGAAAAGTGTCAACTCTCCTATAAGAAACAAAGGAAACAATGGAATATATTCCGAAGATACTCTACTACGGAGAATCTTGTTGCTTTTAAAAAGCCAAAGCTGAAGCTCGAAGAGTTAGACGTCAGAGTCAAAGAGAATCTTGGATTCGCTACGTGTCGTCAATAAATTCATCGACAACATGTAAACAATTATGGAGGAAAGTTAAAGCAGCCAATGGTATTTATCAGGATTATTCCATTCCTGTATTAAAAACCGGAGCTGCAATACACTCCTCAGCGGTAGATATTACTAATGTCATCGGTGAAACCTTTGCTAGTGTTTCCAGCTCTGATTCGTATAATCCTACTTTTCTAAGGATTAAAAAGAATCGCTGAGCGGTCACCTCTAAGCTTTCATGATCGACATATTCTACCCTATAATTGTGATTTTGAATTGTCAGAATTGACGTCTGCTTTATCTAAAACAAACGACACTAGCCCAGGACCAGATGGAATCTCGTATCAAATGCTCCGTCATTTAAATCATGATTCTTTATTAAACATACTTGCATTGTTTAATAGAATCTGGACTGAGCATGTTTATCCTACATCATGGAGAGAAGCGATAGTGATTCCAATATTGAAACCTGGCAAAGATTCAACTGACCCTCTGAGTTATCGTCCAATAGCTCTCACGAGTTGCTTGTGCAAAACCTTTGAACGTATGATCAATGCTAGACTCATTTACATCTTAGAGAAGAATAATTGCATACCTCTTCAACAAAGCGGATTTTCGAAGTGGACGATCCACTATTGATAATATAGTAGATCTGGAATCCCAAATTCGAAATGCTTTCGTGAGGAGAAATCATCTTGTTGCAATTTTCTTCGATATTGAGAAAGCATACGATCGTACGTGGCGTCATGGCGTTCTCCGTAATATGCATAATCTTGGATTTAAGGGTAATCTTCCAATATTTATAAAGAATTTCCTAGCCACTAGGCTTTTTAAAGTACGTGTTGGAACTACAGTTTCCAATACCTTTACTCAAGCTGAGGGTGTCCCTCAAGGTAGCGTTTTAAGCGTAACCCTTTTTAACCTTTTCATCAATAACATACTTCATCAGATACCATCTTCTGTTCATAGCACTTTGTATGTTGATGACTTACAAATTTCATATCAGGGTTCAAACATGAATATAATTGAGAGACAATTGCAAACCGCTGTAAATAAGTTAACTACTTGGTGTGAAAGGAATGGCCTTTGTATATCTCCTAGTAAAAGCTATTGTGTCCATTTCTGTAGGAAAACTAGCTACCATAATGATCCTGTGCTTCACATAAATAATAGACCCATTCCTGTAGTCAGTGAGATAAAATTCCTCGGGGTAATTTTTTGACAAGAAGTTAACTTTCCTTCCGCATGTGTTACACCTGCAGGAAGAAATGTGAGCGCTTGCTCAACATCCTCAGAGTGCTTTCGAATACATCTTGGGGTGCAGATCGAACATCACTCTTAAGAATTTATCAGTCTGTAATTTTATCTCGAATTGACTACGGCTGTGTTGCTTATGGATCAGCTAGGCTCTCCATCTTACGCAGATTGGACACTGTTCACCATAGTGCTTTAAGGATATGCTGTGGAGCTTTTCGCACATCACCCGTCCAGAGTCTATATGTCATCTGCCAGCAGTTGCCATTAGACCTGCGGCGGATGCAGCTGTCTCTTAATTATTATTCAAAAATAATGTTCTCACCTCATCATCCCTTGCGTTCCACGATTCCAAGTGCTGCTCTTAAGAGATTATATAATGCTAGACCATCAAGCATTCCACCTTTTCTCTGTCGTATTAAATCTATTATTTTGCTGTCTGACCTATGTGATGTCCGAATCGAGTCTACTGACCTTTACGCACATTCACCTTGGTATAATCCACACATTATTGTTCTAAATCCCTTTGGAAAAAATAAAAAATCAGACACAAATACTGCTATTCTTCAACAGTTTTATTCATTCCATCGCTGTCAGTATACTATGTATACTCCAGTATTTACGGATGGATCCAAATGTCCAGGATCAGTTGGCTGTGGAGTTTATCTTGATGATACCTCCTACAGTTATAGCCTTCACAAATCCTGCTCCATCTTCACTGCTGAGGCTACGGCTATATACCGAGCACTTCAGTTGGTAACAACTAAAAACGAACGTAAATTCTGTGTGTACACTGACAGTATGAGTGTATTAGAAGCTTTGAGGAATAACAACTATAATTGCCATCCAGTTGTGTCTAAGATATTCAAATTAATTGATACTCTTACTAACAAGGGATTTGAGATACTGTTCTGTTGGGTACCAAGCCACATAGGTATAGATGGCAATGAGAAAGCTGATGATGCCGCTAAATCTGCAGCTACTTCCATTTTGCCTTCAATACCATCAATGGACATGAGAAAAGGATTCAAACATTTCATATATTCTCTTTGGCAGGAATCCTGGGACCTGCAAGTCAGCAACAAACTCCATTCCATATTTTCATACATCATTCCATTATCTGTTTTATCTCCACGAAGCGCAGATGTCAGACTGACTCGCCTTCGAATTGGTCACACGCGTTTCACCCACAAACATTTGATCTTGAGTGATCTCCAACCATGGTGTGAAAAGTGTGATGAACCATTTACAGTATATCACATTTTAATTGTATGCCCAGATTTCAACCATCAGCGTTTTAGATATTTTAATAGTAACATTTTAACATTAGAAGATCTGCTTGGGGAACCACCCCATTGCATGCTTTTTTAGTTTTTAAAAGACATAGGATTTATGAATTTTATCTGATTTAGAAATATTTTACTTAAGTATAAAATTTTTAATTTTATACATGTGTATATTGTATGTTTACAAACTTTTAATATACATTTTAACTATATTTCTATTTTATACCTTTAATATATATTTTAACTATATTTCTATTTTATACCTTTAATATACATTTTAACTATATTTCTACTTTTTACTTTTAATGTACATTTTAACTATATTATTATATACTTTTAATGGGTTTAAAAAACTTGTGTAAGCTATCTTGTGTTTGGCGCAGCTTGTCCTTATCTGGACCTTGCGCCATAAAAACCAACCAACCAACCAACCAACCAAAACAAACCTTTTAACCATGTTTGATTTGGTGGGAGAACCACCCCACAGAAATCTATTTGCTTATTTGAAAGCTATAGGTTTTTCTAATTTTATTTAATTTTAATTTATACATTTTAAAAAAATTTATATATATACATTTCATTTATTTTATTTTCCACCATTATATATGGATTTTAAGATTATATATACACTGATTTTTGTTTTTTAAAATTTTAATGTTGCTTGGGTTTTTAAAAAAAGAAACATATATATATATAAAATATAAAATAAAACAAAATAAGTAAATGGAAAAAATATATTCTTCCAAAACATTATACTTGGCGCAGCATGTCCATATTTGGACCTTGCGCCATAAAACCCAACCAACCAACCAACCAACCTCGTAGGGCTCCGTGGTGGGTGGTGCCGTCTAGTCCCTGAATTTTCTCCCAATCCATATGAATAAATCAACTTTCTCTTCACTCCCTCGGGAGCAACAAATGCCAATGTCTAATGCTAAATACTTCATTGTGAAAAGAACTGGAGGATCTTTTGAATATGTTTCTCCCTTTCTGATTGAAAAAGGATTAACATCTCATCTAGGAGTAGTGAAATCTGTAAAAAAACTACGAACGGGAAATTTTCTTATTGAAACAACATCTGAAAAGCAGGCTCTGATGATACAAAGTATGAAATTACTTGTTGACATACCTGTCACGGTAGAGCCTCATTCTAGACTAAATTTTGTACAGGGAGTAATTTCTGCAGAGGATTTGTATCATACGTCCACTGATGAAATTTTAGACAACTTAAAAAGCCAAAAGTCTGCGCTGTCAAAAGAATAACAATCAAAAGGGATGGTATTATATTAAATACCAAACACCTTATTTTGACTTTTGCAACGCCAGACTTGCCACAGTACATCAAAGTGGCTTACATGCGTTGTTCAGTGCGACCGTATATCCCGAATCCTCTCAGATGTTTCCAGTGCCAACGCTATGGACATTCTAAAATGGCTTGCCGAGGGAAACCTACTTGCGCTCACTGTTCTCAAGTTGACGACCATGATAGTACTACCTGCAAAGCCAAAGAAATATGTGTCAACTGTAAAGGTGACCACACCTCTTATTCTAGATCTTGTACCGTTTGGCAACTGGAAAAAGAAATTGTCACCTTCAAAATTAAAAACAATGTCTCCTATGCAGAAGCTCGTCGCACAGTTAGTTCCAGAACTCCCACTCCTGGTGTCAGTTATGCAACTATGACAAAAAAAATTGACCCGATCCTCCAGCACCCAAACAGAAACAAATTCTGTTTCTACAGTTAGTTTGCTCCCTAAGCAAAAAAACACAGAAGCACCTACAACTGTAATTGCCAAATCAGCTTTGGCAAAATCAAAAGCCTTGAAGGCTAGGAAATTAAAAATAGCTAAAGAAGGCGTTCGGAAGCCTTCGTTAACAGCAAGAAAAGCTCTTCTGTGTTTGGATGCAGACACTGTGAAACTGCATCCATCGGATGATGATTTCAATTCTGAAGACTCATCTGAAATGACCATAAGCAACAGCGATAAAGGTTAGAATATATTCCATTCGTGACTTCCTTTGTTTCCTGGAATTGTCGCGGTTTTCGTTCTCGCTTTGATGACATCAAATCCATCATCTCTCGCTTTAACCCCGCATGTGTGGCTCTCCAGGAGACATTCCTGAAGCCCACTGTTGTCACCAAACTGCGTGAGTTTCAGTGCTTCAGAAAGGATAATGGTGGTGATGCTGCTGTGTCTGGTGGAGTGTGTATAATTACATCAAACAATTACCCCAGTACAGCACATCAGTTAAGAACTACACTCCAGGCCGTGGCTGTGAGAATCCACACCACATGTCTAATAACAGTATGTAGTCTTTACTTACCACCGAATGATGTCATCCAAGCAGAAGAACTGAATGACTTGGTTGATCAACTCCCAACTCCATTTTTATTGCTCGGTGATTTTAACGGTCATAATTTTTTGTGGGGTAGTGATGATACGAATTCTCGTGGTCGACAGATAGAGCAGTTCATTTCTGACCATAGCCTCTGTCTGCTAAATACCAACGAGAAAACTTATTTTCACGGACCTACACGGACATTTCATTCTCTGGACTTAGCTATATGTTCTCCATCACTCTTGCCATTGCTGAATTTTGAAGTTTGAAATGACCTCTACAATAGTGATCATTTCCCTCTAATCGTGTCTCAGGCTGGAAGTAATAGTGTGTGTCACAAACCACCTAATTATATGTACAGTCGAGCCGATTGGTCACTTTTCACGCAATTGGCTGTGATCAGTGAGACAAGAGTTAAGACAGATGTGATAGATGATGCCGTTAAATTTGTCACCGACACAATAATCAGAGCTGCGGATGTTGCTATCCCTAAAAATTCCATCATTCCACATAAACACAGGAAACCTTGGTGGAATGAAAAGTGTCAACTCTCCTATAAGAAACAAAGGAAGCAATGGAATATATTCCGAAGATACCCTACCACGGAGAATCTTGTTGCTTTTAAAAAAGCCAAAGCTGAAGCTCGAAAAGTTAGACGTCAGAGTCAAAGAGAATCTTGGATTCGCTACATGTCGTCAATCAATTCATCGACAACAAGTAAACAATTATGGAGGAAAGTTAAAGCAGCCAATGGTGTTTATCAGGATTATTCCATTCCTGTATTAAAAACCGGAGCTGCAATACACTCCTCAGCGGTAGATATTGCTAATGTCATCGGTGAAACCTTTGCTAGTGTTTCCAGCTCTGATTCATATAATCCTACTTTTCTAAGGATTAAAAGAATCGCTGAGCGGACACCTCTAAGCTTTCATGATCGACATATTCTACCCTATAATTGTGATTTTGAACTGTCAGAATTGAAGTCTGCTTTATCTAAAGCAAACGACACTAGCCCAGGACCAGATGGAATCTCGTATCAAATGCTCCGTCATTTAAATCATGATTCTTTATTAAACATACTTTCATTGTTTAATAGAATCTGGACTGAGCATGCTTATCCTACTTCATGGAGAGAAGCGATAGTGATTCCAATATTGAAGCCTGGAAAAGATTCATCTGACCCTCTGAGTTATCGTCCAATAGCTCTTACGAGTTGCTTATGCAAAACATTTGAGCGTATGGTCAATGCTAGACTCATTTACGTCTTAGAGAAGAATAATTGCATACATCTTCATCAAAGCGGATTTCGAAGAGGACGATCCACTATAGATAACATAGTAGATCTAGAATCCCGAATTCGAAATGCTTTCGTGAGGAGAAACCATCTCGTTGCAATTTTCTTCGACGTTGAGAAAGCATATGATCGTACATGGCGCTATGGTATTCTCCGTACTCTGCATAATTTTGGCTTTAAGGGTAATCTTCCAATATTTATCCAAAAATTTCTGGCCTCACGCGTTTTTAAAGTGCGCGTTGGAACTACAATTTCCAATACCTTTAGTCAAGCTGAGGGTGTCCCTCAAGGTAGCATTTTAAGCGTAACCCTTTTTAACCTTTTCATCAGTGACATACTCCATCAATTACCATCTTCTGTTCATGGCACTTTGTATGTTGATGACTTACAAATTTCATATCAGGGTTCAAACATGAATATAATTGAGAGACAATTGCAAACAGCTGTAAATAATTTAACCACTTGGTGTGAACGGAATGGTCTTAGTATATCTCCTAGTAAGAGTTGCTGGTTGGTTGGTTGGGTTTTATGGCACAAAGTCCAAAATTGGACATGCTGCGCCAAGAGTAACTTTTTGTAGCTTCATTTTATCTTAATTTTTTTTTAAAATTATTATTATTATTATTTTTGTTAAACCCAAACGCAAGCAACATTAAAAATTTTAAAAAACAAAAATCTGTGTAAATGTTATTTTAAAATCAAATTCTAAAATATAAAAGAAAAAAATCAATTATATATACAAATTTAAAATTTAAAATAAAAATTTAAATAAAATGTATAAAACCTATTGCCCTTAAGAAAGCGAATAGGTTTCTATGGGGTGGATCCCCTATTATGTCAGATAAAATTATAAAATCACTTTTAAAAAAGTGTAAACGTTGTTGGTTAAAATTATGACATGAAATTAAAATATGATAAACATTGAATGGTTCATCACACGTTTCACACCATGGATTTAATTCGCTTAAAAACAAATGTCTGTGTGTGAAACGTGTGTGTCCGATACGAAGGCGAGTCAATCTTACATCTGCACTTCGTAACGGTAAAACAGGTAATGAGATGAGAGATGAAAAGATGGTATGCAACTTGTTGTCAACCTGCAAGTTCCATGATTCCTGCCAAAGACTATATATGAAAGTTTTTATATCTTTTCTCACATCTGAGAGAGGGACCGATGGTAAAATAAGGTCTGATGCAGTCTTTGCAGCTGCATCTGCTCTCTCATTTCCTTCATTTCCTTCAAGACCCATGCCCCTCAGGGGGTTTACCTTCTTTAGGTAAACACGGGTGTCACAATCCCGAGGTACCCTAGTGATCTTTCCTCTTCTATATTTTCTTCTCTCCTCTACTCTTCTGCTTTTCCTTCCTTTTCTCCCTCGTTGTGGTTTCCTCGAAAGAGGTTGAGGGCTCCCCTTGAGTAGCTTTCGCCGCTCTGTTGCTATTAGCTACTCTTGAGGACTAAATCACCCACGTGTTTGCCGTGCGTGGAGACCCGTGTCCCTGGAAAGGAGGATCCTGGTAATTGAGGCCTCCTGAGACCAACACATTGCTTTGGCCTCTGCTCCAGGTAAACGGGAGGTGTGTTGTGGTCCTCAGCACATCAATCGGCTTTATGGATCAAGCGATCGGTACATCTACTGGGTGACTCGTTAAGGGTGGAGTCCACTTCAGGGATGTACCGTGAGCGTATAGGGACTGACTAGCACTGGTACAGTTAACCTGTATCCCCTTGTAGGGCTCCGTGGTGGGTGGTGCCGTCTAGTCCCTGAATTTTAACTCACTACATATGAACAAAGAAACTTTCTCCTCACTCCCTCAGGAGCAACAAATGCCTATGTGCAGTGCTAAATTCTTCATAATGAAAAGAATAGGAGGATCGTTTGAATATGTTTCTCCTTTTCTTATTGAAAAGGGTCTAATATCTCATCTGGGTGCCTTGAAATCAGTAAAGAAATTACGAACTGGAAATTTACTGATTGAAACCAGTTCTGATAAACAGTCAATCATGATACAGACTATGAAAGAACTTGCTGAAATACCAGTAACTGTTGAGCCTCATGCGAAATTAAACTTTGTGCAGGGAGTAATTTCTGCAGAGGATTTATACCACACGTCAACAGATGAAATTCTTGACAATTTGAAAAGTCAAAAAGTCTGCGCGGTTAAAAGAATAACAATAAAAAGGGATGGTATTATCTTAAATACCAAACACCTTATTTTGACTTTTGCAACGCCAGACTTGCCAAAATACATCAAAGTGGCTTATATGCGTTGTTCAGTGCGACCATATATACCAAATCCTCTCAGATGTTTCCAGTGCCAACGTTATGGGCATTCTAGAATGGCTTGCAGAGGAAAACCTACTTGTGCTCGCTGTTCGCAAACTGACGACCATGATAGTGTTACCTGCAAGGCCAGAGAAAAGTGCGTCAACTGCAAAGGAGACCACCCCTCATATTCCAGATCTTGTCCCGTTTGGCAACAGGAAAAGGAAATTGTCACTATTAAGATCAAGAACAATGTGTCCTATATTGAAGCTCGTCGCATAGTTAGTTCCCGCACTCCAACTCCTGGTGTTAGTTATGCTGCTATGGCAAATAAAGTGACCCGATCCTGCAGCACCCAAACAGATACAAACTCTGCCTCTTCAGCTAACTCTCTTCCAAAGCAAAGATCAATAGAAATAACACCTACAATCACCAAATCAGCTTTGGCAAAATCAAAAGCCTTGAAGGCTAGGAAATTAAAATTGGCCAAGGAAGGCCCTAGAAAGTCTTCCTTGACAACAAAAAAAGCTCTTCTGTGTTTGGATGCAGACACTGTCAAGCTGCATCCATCAGATGATGATTTCAATTCTGAAGACTCATCTGAGATGACCATAAGCAACAGTGATAAAGGCTAGAATATATTCCATTCGTGACTTCCTTTGTTTCCTGGAATTGTCGTGGTTTTCGTTCTCACTTTGATGACATCAAATCCATCATCTCTCGCTTTAACCCCGCATGTGTGGCTCTCCAGGAGACATTCCTGAAGCCCGCTGTTGTCACCAAACTGCGTGGGTTTCAGTGCTTCAGAAAGGATAATGATGGTGATGCTGCTGTGTCTGGTGGAGTTTGTATAATTACATCAAACAATTACCCCAGTACAGCACATCAGTTAAGAACTACACTCCAGGCAGTGGCTGTGAGAATCCACACCACATGTCTAATAACTGTGTGTAGCCTTTACTTACCACCAAATGATGTCATCCAAGAAGAGGAACTGAATGATTTGGTTACTCAACTCCCAACTCCTATTTATTGCTCGGTGATTTTAACGGACATAGTCCTCTGTGGGAGTAGTGATGATGCGAATTCTCGCGGTCGTCAGATAGAAAAGTTAATTTCTGACAATTGCCTCTGTCTGCTAAATACCGACGAGAAGACTTTATTTTCACGAACCTACACGGACATTTCACTCTCTGGACTTAGCTATATGTTCTCCATCACTCTTGCCATTGCTGAATTTTGAAGTTGGAAATGACCTTTACAACAGTGATCATTTCCTCTAATCGTGTCTCAGGCTGGAAATAATAGTGTGTGTCACAACCCACCTAATTATGTGTACAGTCGAGCCGATTGGACACTTTTCACGCAATTGGCTGTGATCAGTGAGACAAAAGTTAAGACAGATATGATAGATGATGCCGTTAAATATGTCACCGACACAATAATAAGAGCTGCGGATGTTGCTATCCTAAAAATTCCATCATTCCTCATAAACACAGGAAACCTTGGTGGAATGAAACATGCCAACTGTTCTATAAGAAACAAAGGAAGCAATGGAATATATTCCGAAGATACCCTAATACGGAGAATCTTGTTGCTTTTAAAAAAGCCAAAGCTCAAGCTCGAAGAGTTAGACGTCAGAGTCAAAGAGAATCTTGGATTCGCTACGTGTCGTCAATCAATTCATCGACAACAAGTAAACAATTATGGAGGAAAGTTAAAGCAGCCAATGGTATTTATCAGGATTATTCCATTCCTGTATTAAAAACCGGAGCTGCAATACACTCCTCAGCGGTAGATATTGCTAATGTCATCGGTGAAACCTTTGCTAGTGTTTCCAGCTCTGATTCATATAATCCTACTTTTCTAAGGATTAAAAGAATCGCTGAGCGGACGCATCTAAGCTTTCATGATCGACATAATCTACCCTATAATTGTGATTTTGAACTGTCAGAATTGAAGTCTGCTTTAGCTAAAGCAAACGACACTAGCCCAGGACCAGATGGAATCTCGTATCAAATGCTCCGTCATTTAAATCATGATTCTTTATTAAACATACTTTCATTGTTTAATAGAATCTGGACTGAGCATGCTTATCCTACATCATGGAGAGAAGCGATAGTGATTCCAATTTTGAAACCTGGCAAAGATTCATCTGACCCTCTGAGTTATCGTCCAATAGCTCTCAAGAGTTGCTTGTGCAAAACGTTTGAGCGTATGGTCAATGCTAGACTCATTTACATCTTAGAGAAGAATAATTGCATACCCCTTCAACAAAGCGGATTTTCGAAGAGGACGATCCACTATTGACAACATAGTAGATCTGGAATCCCAAATTCGAAATGCTTTCGTGAGGAGAAACCATCTTGTTGCAATTTTCTTCGATATTGAGAAAGCATACGATCGTACGTGGCGTTATGGTGTTCTCCGTAATATGCATAATCTTGGATTTAAGGGTAATCTTCCAATATTTATACAGAATTTTCTAGCTACTAGGCTATTTAAAGTACGTATTGGAACTACAATTTCCAATACTTTTACTCAAGCTGAGGGTGTCCCTCAAGGTAGCGTTTTAAGCGTAACCCTTTTTAACCTTTTCATCAATAACATACTTCATCAGTTACCATCTTCAGTTCATAGGAATTTATATGTTGATGACTTACAAATTTCATATCAGGGTTCAAACATGAATATAATTGAGAGACAATTGCAAACAGCTGTAAACAATCTAACTACTTGGTGTGAACGAAATGGTCTTAGTATATCTCCTACTAAGAGTCACTGTGTCCATTTCTGTAGGAAAACTAGTCTTCATCCTGATCCTGTGCTTCACATAAGTAATAGACCTATTCCTGTGGTCAACGAGATAAAATTCCTCGGGGTAATTTTCGATAAGAAGTTAACTTTCCTTCCGCATACTTTATATCTGCGGAAGAAGTGCGAGCGATTGCTCAATATCCTCAAGGTGTTGTCTAATACATTTTGGGGTGCAGATCGCACTTCATTGCTCCGAATTTATCAATCAATTATTTTATCTCGTATTGACTATGGTTGTGTTGCTTATGGATCGGCTAGATCTTCCATTTTACGTAGATTGGATACCGTCCACCACTCTGCTTTAAGGATTTGCTGTGGAGCATTTCGTACATCACCCGTCCAGAGTCTATATGTAATTTGCCAACAATTACCATTAGACCTGCGGCGGATGCAGCTGTCTCTTAATTATTATTCTAAAATCATATCCACTCCTCATCATCCCTTACGTTCCACAATTCCAAGTGCTGCTCTTAAGAGATTATATAATGCTAGACCATCAAGCATTCAACCTTTTCTCTCTCGTATTAAATCCATTATTTTGCTTTCTGACCTATGTGATGTCCGTATTGAGTCTACCGACCTTTACGCACATTCACCTTGGTATGATCCACACATTATTGTGTTAAATCCCTTTGGTAAAAATAAAAAATCAGACACAAGTACTGCTATTCTTCAACAGCTTTATTCATTCCATCGCTGTCAGTACACTATGTACACTCCAGTATTTACGGATGGATCCAGATGTCCAGGATCAGTTGGCTGTGGAGTTTATCTTGATGATACCTCCTACAGTTATGGCCTTCACAAATCCTGTTCCATCTTCACCGCTGAAGCTACGGCTATATACCGAGCACTTCAGCTGCTACAAAACTAAAAATGAACGTAAATTCTGTGTGTACACTGACAGTATGAGTGTCTTAGAAGCTTTGAGGAATAACAACTATAATTGCCATCCAGTTGTGTCTAAGATATTCAAATTAATTGATACTCTTACTAACAAGGGATTTGAGATACTGTTTTGTTGGGTACCAAGCCACATAGGTATAGATGGCAATGAGAAAGCTGATGCTGCCGCTAAATCTGCAGCTACTTCCATTTTGCCTTCATTACCATCAATGGACATGAGAAAAGGATTCAAATATTTTATATATTCTCTTTGGCAGGAATCCTGGGACCTGCAAGTCAGCAACAAACTCCATTCCATATTTTCATACATCATTCCATTATCTGTTTTATCTCCACGAAGCGCAGATGTCAGACTGACTCGCCTTCGAATTGGTCACACGCGTTTCACCCACAAACATTTGATCTTAAGTGATCTCCAACCGTGGTGTGAAAAGTGTGATGAACCATTTACAGTATATCACATTTTAATTGTGTGTCCAGATTTTAACCATCAGCGTTTTAAATATTTTAATAGTAATATTTTAACATTAGAAGATCTGCTTGGGGAACCACCCCATCCCAATTTATGTGCGTTTTTAAAAGACATAGGATTTATGAATTTTATCTGATTTAGAAATATTTTATTTAAATACAAGTTTTTAATCTTATACATGTGTATATTGTATGTTTACATATTTTAATATATATTTTAACTATATTGCTATTTTATACTTTTTATGTACATTTAAAATATATTTCTATTTTATACTTTTTATGTACATTTTAACTATATTTCTATTTTATACTTTTAATGAATGAAAAGAAAACTAAGGTATAATATCTTGTGATTGGCGCAGCTTGTCCTTATCTGGACCTTGCGCCAAAAAAACCAACCAACCAACCAACCCTTCAAGACCCATGTGGCTTGGTATCCAACAAAATACAATTTCTTTTCCCTTGCCAGCAAGGGAATCCAATACTTTGAAAATTCTCGACACAACAGGATGACAGGTAAGACTATTGTTTTTCAAGGCTCCAACAATACTCATGCTGTCAGTATATATACAAAATTTATGACAATCATCTGTATTCACGTGCTGAAGTGCATAGTAGATTGCCGTTGCTTCAGCAGTAAAGATGGAGCAGGATGAATGTAGGCTGTAGCTAAAAGAAGTGTTATTGATAAAAACTCCACAGCCCACATGTCCTGCGGTTTTCGATCCATCCGTGAATACAGGTTTGTAATATTGGTACTGGCAGCGATGAGAATGGTATAGCTGCTGAAAAACAATAGGTGTTGTGTCGGATTTTCTGAACTGGGCAAAGGTATTTATAAAAGTATTTGTTGGCTCATACCAAGGTGGATAGAGACTTTGATCAATAGACTCTATCCGAACATCACATAGATCTGTGAGCCACAGATGTGTTTTGGCTCGTGTGAGAAAAGGCGGGATGCTCAATGGACGAGCATCATATAGTCTGTGCGGAATGCACCAGAACATATCCTCAAAGCAGAGTGATGAACTGTGTCCAGTCTTCGTAAAACAGAAGATCTAGCCGATCCATAAACAACACATCCGTAGTCAATGCGGGATACAATCAATGACTGATAAATTCGAAGAAGTGATGTGCGATCTGCACCCCAAGATGTATTTGACAACACCTTGAGGATATTAAGCGATCGTTCACACTTCTTCCGCAGATGCAGAACATGCGGAAGAAAGGTTAATTTTCGGTCAAAGATTATTCCCAGAAATTTTATTTCACTGACTATTTGTATTGGAGTGTTGTTGATATTAATAACTGGATCATTGTGAAGGCTAGTCTTTCTACAGAAGTGGACACACTTACTCTTGCTTGATGATAAAGTATGGCCATTCTCGGCACACCATGCAGCAAGTTTATTAACTGCTGTTTGCAGTTGTCTCTCAATTATTCGCATATTAGATCCCTCGCATGATATTTGCAGGTCATCAACAAACAAGTTACCATATACAGATGATGGAAGTTGATGAAGAATGTTACTAATGAAGAGAATAAAAAGTGTGACACTTAAAATAGAGCCCTGAGGAACACCCTCAGATTGTGTAAAAGTATTGGTTGTAAAATTTCCAATACGCACTTTAAAACCACGGGAGCATAAAAAATTCTGCAGGAATATCGGCAGATTACCCCGAAAGCCAAAATCATATAATGTACGGAGAATTCCATATCGCCATGTACGGTCATACGCCTTCTCTATGTCGAAGAAAATGGAAACCAAGTGATTTCTCCGCACAAAAGCGTTGCGGATTTGAGTTTCCAAGTGCGTCATATTATCAAGAGTGGATCTTCCTTTACGGAAGCCACTCTGATTCTTATGAATACAATTATTGTTTTCCAGGACATAGATGAGACGGGCATTGACCATACGTTCGAGAGTCTTACATAAGCAACTCGTCAGAGCAATTGGTCGATAATTTGAAGGATCTGAAGAATCCTTACCAGCCTTTAGGACAGGAATCACTATTGCTTCTTTCCATCGAGATGGAAATTCATTTTCAGTCCAGATCCTATTGAACAGGTAAAGTAAATTCGACAAGGAATCTGAACTTAAATGTAAAAGCATAAGATAACTGATTCCATCAGGTCCTGGACTGGTGTTACTGGCCTGTTGTAAAGCTTTCTTCAATTCAAACTTTCCAAATTCACAGTTGTACGGTAAGGCTTGTCGATGGTCGAAGCGAATTTGTACACGCTCAGCTCGAGTCTTAGTCCTCAAAAACGAAGGACTATAAGAATTCGAGCTTGAGACGTTAGCAAATGCTTCACCAAGGACGTTTGCAATATCCGTAGGAGAAGAGTATATAGCAGCGCCGGATTTTAAGATAGGAATAGAAAATTCTCTATAAATTCCATTGGCTGCCTTCACCCTTCTCCACAACTGCTTGCTGGAAGTTGAAGATGTTATTGAAGATAAATAGCGAGACCAGGATTCCTTCTGACTTCGACGACGAGCTCTGCGAGCTAGAGCTCTTGCTCTCTTAAAGGCTATAAGATTCTCCGTTGTGGGATACCTCCTAAATATTCCCCATAACTTCCTCTGTTTTTTATAAGTTTTTTGGCATTCTTTGTTCCACCAAGGTTTGCAATGCCTTTGTGGTATGGAGGAACTTTTAGGTATTGAAATGTCAGCTGCATTCTTAATTGTTTCAGTGACTTTACAAACGGCAGTATCAATATCTTCGATCGAAACCATTTTAGCATCAACAACTGCCAATTGTGTGAATAATGTCCAATCTGCCCGACTGTACACGTAAGTAGGTAGACGTTGTTCTACACTACTACCTCCAGTCTGGGAGATGACGAGAGGAAAATGATCGCTATTATGCAGATCAAAGTTAGACGTCAGAGTCAAAGAGAATCTTGGATTCGCTACGTGTCGTCAATCAATTCATCGACAACAAGTCAACAATTATGGAGGAAAGTTAAAGCAGCCAATGGTATTTATCAGGATTATTCCATTCCTGTATTAAAAACCGGAGCTGCAATACACTCCTCAGCGGTAGATATTGCTAATGTCATCGGTGAAACCTTTGCTAGTGTTTCCAGCTTTGATTCGTATAATCCTACTTTTCTAAGGATTAAAAGAATCGCTGAGCGGACACATCTAAGCTTTCATGATCGACATATTCTACCCTATAATTGTGATTTTGAACTGTCAGAATTGAAGTCTGCTTTATCTAAAGCAAACGACACTAGCCCAGGACCAGATGGAATCTCGTATCAAATGCTCCGTCATTTAAATCATGATTCTTTATTAAACATACTTTCATTGTTTAATAGAATCTGGACTGAGCATGCTTATCCTACTTCATGGAGAGAAGCGATAGTGATTCCAATATTGAAGCCTGGAAAAGATTCATCTGACCCTCTGAGTTATCGTCCAATAGCTCTTACGAGTTGCTTATGCAAAACATTTGAGCGTATGGTCAATGCTAGACTCATTTACGTCTTAGAGAAGAATAATTGCATACATCTTCATCAAAGCGGATTTCGAAGAGGACGATCCACTATAGATAACATAGTAGATCTAGAATCCCGAATTCGAAATGCTTTCGTGAGGAGAAACCATCTCGTTGCAATTTTCTTCGACGTTGAGAAAGCATATGATCGTACATGGCGCTATGGTATTCTCCGTACTCTGCATAATCTTGGCTTTAAGGGTAATCTTCCAATATTTATCCAAAATTTTCTGGCCTCACGCGTTTTTAAAGTGCGCGTTGGAACTACAATTTCCAATACTTTTAGTCAAGCTGAGGGTGTCCCTCAAGGGAGCATTTTAAGCGTAACCCTTTTAACCTTTTCATCAGTGACATACTCCATCAATTACCATCTTCTGTTCATGGCACTTTGTATGTTGATGACTTACAAATTTCATATCAGGGTTCAAACATGAATATAATTGAGAGACAATTGCAAACAGCTGTAAATAATTTAACCACTTGGTGTGAACGGAATGGTCTTAGTATATCTCCTAGTAAGAGTTGCTGTGTCCATTTCTGTAGGAAAACTAGCTACCATAATGATCCTGTGATTCACATAAATAATAGACCTATTCCTGTAGTCAGTGAGATAAAATTCCTTGGCGTGATTTTTGACAAGAAGTTAACTTTCCTTCCGCATGTTTTACATCTGCGGAAGAAATGTGAGCGACTGCTTAACATCCTCAAAGTGCTTTCGAATACATCTTGGGGTGCAGATCGCACATCACTCCTAAGAATTTATCAGTCTGTAATTTTATCTCGAATTGACTACAGCTGTGTTGCTTATGGATCAGCTAGACTCTCCATCTTACGCAGATTGGACACTGTGCACCATACTGCTTTAAGGATATGCTCTGGAGCTTTTCGCACATCACCCGTCCAGAGTCTATATGTAATTTGCCACCAATTGCCATTAGACCTGCGGCGGATGCAGCTGTCTCTTAATTATTATTCAAAAATCATGTCCTCACCTCATCATCCATTGCGTTCCACGATTCCAAGTGCTGCTCTTAAGAGATTATATAATGCTAGACCATCAAGCATTCCACCTTTTCTCTGTCGTATTAAATCCATAATTTTGCTTTCTGACCTATGTGATGTCCGAATCGAGTCTAACGACCTTTTTGCACATCCCGCTTGGTATGATCCACACATTATTGTGCTGAATCCCTTTGGAAGTAATAAAAATCAGACACAAGTACTGCTATTCTTCAACAGCTTTATTCATTCCATCGCTGTCAGTACACTATGTACACTCCAGTATTTACGGATGGATCCAAATGTCCAGGATCAGTTGGCTGTGGAGTTTATCTTGATGATACTCTCCTACAGTTATAGCCTTCACAAATCCTGCTCCATCTTCACTGCTGAGGCTACGGCTATATACCGAGCACTCCAGTTGGTAAGAACTAAAAATGAACGTAAATTTTGTGTGTACACTGACAGTATGAGTGTATTAGAAGCTTTGAGGAATAACAACTATAACTGCCATCCAGTTGTGTCTAAGATATTCAAATTAATTGATAGTGTTACTAACAATGGATTTGAGATACTGTTTAGTTGGATACCAAGCCACATAGGAATAGATGGCAATGAGAAAGCTGATGCTGCCGCAAAATCTGCAGCTACTTCCATTTTGCCTTCAATACCATCAACAGACATGAGAAAAGGATTCAAACATTTCATATATTCTCTTTGGCAGGAATCCTGGGACCTGCAAGTCAGCAACAAACTCCATTCCATATTTTCATACATCATTCCATTACCTGTTTTATCTCCACGAAGCGCAGATGTCAGACTGACTCGCCTTCGAATTGGTCACACGCGTTTCACCCACAAGCATTTGATCTTGAGTGATCTTCAACCATGGTGTGAAAAGTGTGATGAACCATTTACAGTATATCACATTTTAATTGTATGCCCAGATTTTAACCATCACCGTTTTAGATATTTTAATAGTAACATTTTAACATTAGAAGATCTGCTTGGGGAACCACCCCATTGCAACCTATTTGCGTTTTTAAAAGACATAGGATTTATGAATTTTATCTGATTTAGAAATATTTTATTTAAATATAAAATTTTTAATTTTATACATGTGTATATTGTATGTTTACAAACTTTTAATATACATTTTAACTATATTTCTATTTTATAACTTTAATATACATTTTAACTATATTTCTATTTTATACCTTTAATATACATTTTAACTATATTTCTATTTTATACCTTTAATATACATTTTAACTATATTTCTACTTTGTACTTTTAATGTACATTTTAACTATATTATTATTTTATACTTTTAATGGGTTTAAAAAACTGGTGTAAGCTACCTTGTGTTTGGCGCAGCTTGTCCTTACCTGGACCTTGCGCCATAAAAACCAACCAACCAACCAACCAACCAACTGACCCTGTGCATTTGAAAGCCTTTTTTAATGAGTTCGTTAGCTATTGCCTCTGTGCTTGTTTTAAGGGGGAGGCCCCTAATAACGTACTTCTTTATTACTATTTTTATTTCTTAGGAGAATATACTCAGTTTTTTCCTTGTCAAAAATAGCTGTGAGCATTCTATGCTCATCAGCTGACTTAACAAAAATCTTAAGGTTTTCACCTGAGGTTTTTGCCTCGAATTGGAAATTAATTTTTGCTTTTAAATTTTCTAAGAAATTGATATGGTTTTCACCATATTTTACAATAATGGGGGGGATTTTTTCGGGGGGGGAGTAGACATAACTGGACTATCTTCCATCTGATCTGATAGGCCTTGTTCCTGGGTTAGCCCATCGAATGAGTTTTTAGTGGTTACGGGGGCCGTAGTGGCCTGCACTAGCGTAACCTTCGGTGTTCTCTTTGGTAACATAAAATCCATCTCCTGGTCATTTGCCCTTTTCCTATTGGAGCCAGCAACATTAGCTGTTTTAGTTTTAATAATATTACTATCTAAATTTGAAGTTCTAATTTCAGAGTTAGTGGGGGGTGCCAGTACAGAATTAACAGCATAGTTACCTGCACTTGCAGTCTTTAGAGTTTCTCTGATGGTGCCTATGCGTTGATCCAGATAGTCTAGAATGTGTTGCTGTGGGTGCACAGCATCAGTGCATGCCCTACTTCCAAGCAGAGCCATTTTGTTTCGTTTGGCACATTCTAAGTCATAACGGAGTGCGTCCATTTCCATTTCAGTTAGCTTTACGCTGGGAGTACCATTATCCATATCCATGTCAAGTCCGATTTTAAGTTAAAGTTATAAAAACCGAGTTATAGCACTGAAAAGTGCTTTTTTTATTTCCCCGTGGAAATAATAGGTGACTGTCTGTTTGCTTCCGCACTTGAAGTGCAATACTTCGTCTGTACAGCTGCAAGTATCCGTGAGAAGGAGCTCAAGTGTACACGTCCGATCAGTTCGGCTGCTAGAGCCAGAATGTAGTCAGAATGAGTCAGAAATGGCTTCCGTTATCGTCGTCGTCGTCGTCGCAAATTGAACGGAGACTCAGTCCGAAGACTTTTTCTCCTTCATCATGAGAGGATGCCGCGAGGCCATTGGTTGTTAGGATTTTCGGAGGTGAGGAGGGGTGAGACCGGGGTCTCGCAAGAAGCGTTGATTGGCCGCTTGAGTTGATCCGGGCTGGAGATGTGGTGAAATTTTTTGTCCTGTGGTGATGAAAATACAAGAAAATATTGAAAAAATATGTTAAATAAAATTTAGTTCTTTGGAAAGAGAATGATCTGATTTGTGCAGATACAAAATATGAGATTAGAAAATTTTTAAAAGTTGACTTTGGCTTTTGTTGACATTATAGCATTACTGGTGTAGAAAGCTACCATCGGTCTATATTTTTTTATCTTCTGTTAGAATTTCAAATTTAAATATGTCATTAAAGTTTGCATCTTCACAATTTTTAGCTTTGTTGTAGAAATCAATATTAATTTTTGCACTATATTCTGTTAGTTTAGGTATCTTTAAATCCCGATGGATATTATTATTTCTGATATAAAATGGTGCATTAATTATTTTTCGGAGTATTTTATATTGGCAGGCATTAAGTTTCTTTTGAAGATCTTTATTTATATTGCACCAAGCAGGTGAGGCATATGTTAGGATTGGTCGAATCATGGATGTGAATAATAGTTTCTTGAGTTTTAGATTTATACATGATCTTTTGCAGAGTAGAGGTCTGAGATTGAGTAGCATGGCATTTGCTCTTTGGCTGTTATATTATTTATATGTTGCTTCCAATTTAAGTTGTTGTCGATTGTTAGACCGAGGTAGGTGGCACTATTTACTATAGGAATGGAGTTATCATTAATTTTCAGAGGAAGTAATTGGCCGATTCTAGTCCTGGGTTTTTTAATAATTAATAATTTTAATTTGGATGAGTTTATTTCCACTTTCCATTTGCTGCACCAGTCTTCAATATTATAAATCTTGGATTGCAGTTTGGTTATGGCATGATTGATAATTCGAGATTTGACAACAATCCCTGTGTCATCAGCAAAATAGGCCGTGAGGCTGTTATGGTCGTTGTGATCTATTGGAAAATCTGTAGTATAAAATAGGTAAAGGATTGGACCGAGGATGCTTCCTTGTGGAACTCCTGCTTGAATGGGTTTAGCCGATGAAATGGAATCATTATATTTAATTTTGAATGATCTATTGCTGAGGTAGTTTTTTAGGAGAATAATGATGTCGGGTTCGAACCCGAGGTTTATGATTTTATAGATTAGGCCTTGATGCCAAAGGCGATCAAAGGCTTTAGCAATGTCAAGCATGAGAAATATGGATTTTTCATTATTATGTAGGCCTCTGCCCATGAATTATTGTGAAACGTGTGATGAACCATTCACTGCTTATCATATTTTAATTTCATGTCCAAATTTTAACCAGTATCGTTTACACTTTTTTAACTGTGATATTTTAACCTTGTATGATTTGCTTGGGGAGCCACCCCACAGGAACCTATTCGCCTTTTGAGGGCAATAGGTTTTTACATTATATTTAAATTTGTACAATATAAATTTTTAAAATTATATATATATTTTTAACCTCTTTTTTGTATTTTAAATCTGGATTTTAAGATATGTATATACACTAATTTTTGTTTTTTAAAATTTTAATGTTGCTTGGGTTTCTAAAAAAAAAAGAAAATAAGTAAATGAAATGTAATTTGAAGCAGAAATGAATAGCTGCTACAAAACTTAATTTTGGCGCAGCATGTCCGCTTTTGGACCTTGCGCCATAAAACCCAACCAACCAACTAACCTCATACAAAAAGCAATAGTTGGAACAATTGGAGAAGTGAAGAGCATTCGAAAATTACGTTCTGGTGACTTGATGATAGAAATTACATCAGAAAAACAATCAAACCTGATAAGCAACATGAGCATACTTGGTAACCTTGAGGTGTCTGTATGTCCTCATACAAATCTTAACTTTTCCCGTGGTGTGATATCCGCTAGGGATTTGCTAAACACGCCTACGGACGAAATTTTAGACAATCTAAAAGAGCAAAAGGTCTGCGCTGTAAAACGCATTACTGTCAAAAGAGATGGAAAAATAATTAATACAAAACATCTCGTACTGACATTTGCGACGCCAGATCTACCGCAGCATATTAAAGCTGCATACATGCATCTATCCGTTAGGCCATTCATTCCAAATCCTTTGCGTTGTTTCCAGTGCCAGAGATTTGGTCACTCTAAAGCGGCTTGCAGGGGCAAACTGACTTGCGCTCGTTGTGCATCAGTTGGCCACGACAGCTCGTCATGTACTGCAAAGGAGAAGTGTGTCAATTGTAAGGGTGACCACCCCTCCTACGCTAGAAGTTGTCCTATCTGGATACTGGAAAAAGAGATCACCACCACTAAAGTTAAGAATAACTGTACGTATCCTGAGGCGAGACGGACTGTTACAGCTCGCACACCTCAAGTAGGAGTCAGCTATGCTACTGTTACAGCCAAAGTCACTAGGGTGGTTAGTACACAAACGGATGCTCTCTCACTTCCAATTACTAAATTACCCCCTACATCTGAAAAAAGGCCAAAATCAACCTCCTCAAATAATCCCCGAAGAAAAGCTCCTATGGCTAGATCGAAAGCTTTAAAGGCCCTCAAATTAAGATCTGCTAGGGAGGACACTATATCCATTAGGCCTTCTATATCCACCCGTAAAGCCTTGTCCCTGGAAGCTGACGTTGTTTCCTTGCATCCCTCGGATGAGGATATCTCTCTCGAGGATTTTCCAATTTTCACGCAAACACGCAATTTTCCATGCGTCTGGGAAATATTCTAGTTTAATCAATTTATTAAAAATTTTTGTTAAGATATAGATAAAAATGAATGGTGTGTTTTTTAGCATTGCATTGCTGATTCTGTCCAGACCTGGAGAGTTTTTGGGTTTCAGCCTGTCTATGTAGAATTCTATCTCCATAGGAGAGATTTCTTCAAGTAATTGGTTGCTGTCACTTTCATTTAGGAAGTCCTGTACTTCATTAATTACGTTTGTTTCTAATTGACTAATTATTGGGTTTGGCGAGAGTTGTTTCTCCAGATGTTCTCCTATCAATTCCGCCTTCCCCTTCTCGCTGTACACCGGTCCATTCGGACTGTTTAGGGGGGGGAGGGCGCGGGATTGCTTTTTCCTGAAGCTGACCGCTTTCCAAAGTGATCCGTCATCAGCTGTCAGGGAGCTAATGTGGTCTGCCCATTGCTTTTCCCTATATAGTTTAATTTCTTGTTTTAATTTATTATGAAATTTATTATAGATAGTTTTATCCGATGCGACTCCAGAACTCTGCCATGTTTTACGAAGTTTATTTCTGGTTTTAATCTTTTGTTTAATTTCCTTGGACAGAAAACATGTTTTAGTGTTTTTTGGGTATTTATTTGCGGTACTGTCATGGCTGTCAATAATTATTTCGGATAAATTTTTGATTGCCTTTTCGGCGTCTTCATTATTATCAATTTGTAGATCTAGATTTGCCAGCTAATTAATAATTTTATTATTATATTTCTCCCAGTTGGGTATTAGAGTGTATTTTATTGTATTGTTCTGGTGGGTTATGTCGTAGTTTCCAATAACCGGGTTGTGATCACTGGTCATTTCACACAGTGTTTCTATATTGCATTTATATGGAAAATTTTTAATGATAAAAAAGTCTATTACAGATGCGGTTGCTCTGATGTGGCCTCCAATTCTGGTGGGTTGCTGAGGGGCTTCAATTCTGTAATTGTCTTGACCGGTGAATCTTTTCAGTGCAAGGCCGAAGGTGTTTGCCCTGTTACAGTTCCAGCTTGTGTGGTGGGAGTTGAAGTCTCCTCCTATTATAGTGTCATTGTTTAAAATCATTATATTAATGAGGTCTTGTGTTGGGAATGAGTTCCTTTGCGGGAAATTTGGGATGTTTTTTTGGGGGGGGATGTAAATTGAGGCTAAGTTAAATGCATGCATATCATTATAATTAATTTTAACAGTTGTGGCTTCAGCTACTTCGAGATTTGGTGTGTCTACTTTATTGTGTGGGATAATATTTTTAATTAGTATTGCGGTTCCTCCCGGCTGACAGAAACGCTCCCTGTTATCTCTATTGACCCTGTCATCTCTATGTATAGTATAATTTTTAATGTTTATTTTCTGGTAACTCCTCAGATGTGTCTCTTGTATAAGTACTACATCTGGGGAGTATTCGTCTAAGAAGTCCCTTATTTTTTCAATTTTTGATAGAATGCCATTTGCGTTCCATGTACAGATGGAAAAGCAGAAACCGTGTGCACTCATGGTGTTACATTACTATTGCTAACTAGGGGCCTTACGGCTTCGAATAGTTGGCAAAAAAGCTCACTGATGTTGTTAGTGTGCCTGATTTGTGGGAGAACTTTAGAGATTATATCCATTAATTGAAAGAATGCTCTGTTTTCCGAGAGCTCTTTTAAAGTATTTAATATTGCTGCAAGGTCGTTACCTGGGAGATGATCGCTTGCATTTTCCCTCCTTCCCTGTTGGGGGGTCGGTGCGGGGGTTAGTTCATTCGGAGAGGAGCGGTTGCTCTCTTGGAGGGGAGGTTGAGAGGGTGTGGGGGCCGCCGCAGCCGCGTAGCTGAGCCCTGGGCGGACTTGATGATTGATAGCATTGCTCCTTGGCTGCGGAGTTACTTTCGGTTTTGGTTTTGGGAAACTTGGGCAGCCCCTGTAGTTAGCAGGGTGCATGCCATTGCAATTAACACATTTGGGATTTTCTAGTTTATTTTTATGTAAACAGTCAGCAGTTTTATGATTCCCTGCGCATTTCACGCACCTGGGATTTAAATTGCAGACTTCACTGCTATGGTTAAACAGTTGGCAGTTGTGGCACTGGGCCACACCTCCCGCCGATCTATATTTTTCTATTTTTACTATCCAGTGCCCTAGGCTGGTAGTTTCTACTATCTTTTTTGTTTCTGGGCAATTTGGTAGTTGAATTTGAAAAAGGGGCATCAATCTCCTGCCGCCCTTTGGCCGCCTCATTTGAGCTACTTTATTGACAATGAATCCTTTCTCTTCTAGCCATGATTTAATTTCCTCAACTGAGGAATCAATGGGTAGCCCTCTTACTACGAATTTTAAAGATCTCATATATCTGGGATTTATTATATAATAAGTGAATTTTTTTTCTGTTAAGTATCTAGTTAGCTCCCTGTGTTCAGCTGTTGTTTTAACGAAAATTTTTAGGAAATCACCATCTGGTTTTCCCATTATGGGGAAAGGTAGCTCATCATTTAAATGTTTTAAGACATCTGTGAATCTTTTATCTGTTTTTATCATGATCGATGGGGGTTTTCCTTCTTTAGCCTGATTACTGGCGTTGTTATTATTTACATTAGTATTGCTGTTAGGATTCTGACTATTATATTGAGTACCATTTACATTTATGACATTATTTGAATTGTTTACATTTGACATATTTGTACTATTGTTGGATGGCGTGGGGTCATCCACATCTATTTCAAGTGAGTCGTATCTATTTGAGGTTGCAATAGCAACTCTCTTGCTTGGTGTCAAGCTATTGCTATTAATTTTCATTGTCCTTTTGCCTTTCGGCACCTGGCGGACAGTTGTAGCAGCGGGTGATGGGCACCTGTTGCTGTTTACATTATTAATATTGTCAATACAGTTTTTAATCTTAAATAAGTACTTAACAAAATTCTGCTTTCTTAGCATTATTTTAAAACCAAAATTATCAAATAAGTTAGGATTAAAAACCATGAGAAAATTTGGATCATTTACATACATATAATAAGTAGTTAGAAATTCATCTTTTAACATATTTGCATTTATTTCTATGGGATATCCATTTGTATTTATAACAAAAAATGTATCAGTGCAATCTAAGGTAATAAACTCGCACTTACCTCCATTAATGAAATATCCATCGAGTTGTCGATTGTAGTTAATTATCACATTGTTTACAATGTTCACGTCACAATTTTTGCTCTCTATTAGAGCTATGGATTCACGAATTTTATCACAAATTCCATTTATGTAGTTTACGTCGAACGAATTTGCTGGAACTCTTTCACTCATTATGTCATTATTTAGTAGTTTCACATCCTCATTGGGCGTATATCCGTTGTTGCTGGCGTATATTATTAGGTCACTGGTGGTCATCACTCTGGTAATTTCTTGCACACCAAATGGGGAAGCACCATTATTTTTCACGAAGAAAGCACATTGACTTCAATCGGGGAAGTTATTTCCATTACTAGGAGAGCATGTACTGACTTCCATGCTCCCCCCATTGAAGTCATTCACTTTTTTGTCACTAAAATCACAAGCACCACATTGTATTGCTTCATCTGTAGCACATACACTGCCGCTTGGATAGGAATGTTGAATGTAATCCGTATTGGCACTGGGGTAAATTCCTGGTGATCTTGGGATTTCCATCGATGTAGTTTCCACGTTTTCTGGATTAGGGCTAGCAGGAGATTCCATCTCTGGAACTGGATTTATCCTATTTAAATGGACTTGAGGACGAATATCCACTGGTGGAACTGCTGCTTTATTCTCCGGAATACATTCGGGATCCTTATTTCTTCTCAATCTAAGCTTTGCAGGAGCCAGAATGGAGTTTGATTGCACCACGTGCAAATGGCTACAGTCTCCGGCAACCATCGGAGCTAGGGTTAACGGCTGGCTGCGTTTTTCGACGGCGTCCGCCGCTACGCTCATTCACAGTACACCGTAGGGGAAAAAGATCAGGAGCTCGTTTTTGACACGTCTTTCTCCTCTCGTGTCTGGAACCGGTCTCTAACAAGTTGTCTAGAGTCATCAAGCTGTAGAAAAAATATAGTACTTACCAGAGCTATACCCCGCTCCCTAGAAGAAATGCTACTTCGGCTCGGCTGGGCCTTGAGTTGGAGGTACCTGGGTCCTAGGACCCTCACCCTCTACTGGAACATAAGGTGTGTGCAACTATAACTGATAAATCTGTCTGGCATAAGCTATGGTCTAAGATTTTTGTGAGGTTTGCTAGCCGGAGCCATTTACCTCTGTATGGTTGAAATTGGGGGTACCTAAGACTTGAATACTGAATGTGTGAGGAGCTGAACATAACAAGCTGTCTAGAGCCATCAAGCTGTAGAAAAAATGGTGTACTTACCAGAGCTGTGTCCTGCCCCCTAGAAGAAGGAAGAAAGCGTTTATTGATCTTTTCTAAAGAATTTACAGGATCTTGCAGAGCAAGCATTTGTTTTACATTGTGGATATTACATTTCTTGGGTGCCACTGGCACATTTTGAGGCATAATTGGAAGCCAGTTTTGGCAGTTACATAATAATTTAAGAGTACAACTTTTACAAAACAGAGTGCTATTTACATAAATTATAGGGAGCACTCCCAGGGGTGTTATTGTGATACACGTGATGACATTTTTGTTAATTTCATTATTTTACATAGACAGAAGTATTAGCGAGAAATACTGCAGTAGGATTTGTGGCGCCATCTATCGACATGAGATGTGGTTAAAAAATATACTTTAGTAACTTTAGTGAATAATAATTTTTTGGGTTTGTTGTTTTAATCAGGAAGGACAAAAGAAGGAATTAGGGGTTTTCTGTATTAGGTCTGTGTCTTAAGACGGCTCTGGGTCTGTGTATGTTTGTGTTGTGGCAAATGTCATAGTTGGGGATGTTTTGTATACAGGCATTTTCAATATTATATAATTTTTCATAGAAGTCATAGGCCAAGTGTTTAATGAATTTATTGAGAGTTACTATGCCTAGATTTTTTCTTATTAGAGCGTTCCTAAAATACCATTCTGCGTTGGCAATTAATCTTAAGATTTTGTTTTGTTGTGCTTCTAAGCTGGATAGGGAAGAAACACAAGCCCCTCCCCAAATTTGGGACGCATACGTCATAGTTGGCCTGATGTACATTTTGTAAACAAGGATTTTATTTCTGGTGGAAAGTTTTGAATTCCTGGCTATTATTGAGTAACGGATGTGAGTTTTTGTTTTGGTTTTGTTGATGACTGTCCTGGTGTGTTTATTCCAAGTAAGCCTCCTATCCAGGATTACTCCTAGATATTTGGCTGAGTTGTCCCATTTAATTTTTTCACCATATAGTTCAAGAGGTTTGCACATGTTTATTTTCCTCGTGAACATGATGGCCGTAGATTTGTTTACATTTATTTTAATTTTCCATTTCAATAACCATGTTTCAATGTCTTTTATGTGCCCGCTGAGTTTATTGCGTATTTTTTCCAGGTCTTTACTGGTTGATAGAATTGCTGTGTCGTCAGCGAACAGCGCTAGCATAGTGTGGTAGTACTGGGGGATGTCATTTATATAGATATTAAAGAGAAATGGTCCTAATAGGGAGCCCTGGGGGACCCCAGCCTTTATGTTTTTCCTAGTGGACAGAGCCTCGCAAATTCTGACCTGAAAAGTTCTGTTGTTAAGATAGCTCCCAGTTAGTTTAATCAGATTGGGAGGAAATTTGTATTTGATTAACTTATACAGCAGACCCCAATGCCAAACCCTATCAAACGCCTTTTCCACGTCCAAGAATAGAGCTCCAGTAGAGCTTTTATCACTCAGGGAGGCTGCTATTTTTTCGGTGACTCTCAATAGTTGATGTGAAGTCGATAATTTGGCCCGAAACCCAAATTGGTGAGGGATGATGAGATTATTATCACTTTCATGTTGTTGGAGTTTTATGAGGATGAACCTTTCAACTAATTTGGCTTGTGATGGTAGCAGGGAGATAGGCCTGTAGCTTGCGGGGTTACTTGGGTTTTTTCCCGGCTTCCTAATTGGAACCACTAAAGCATTTTTCCATTTATTCGGGAAATATCCAATTTTCAGAATGTCATTTATGATATCAGTGATATAACAGATGGCTGAGATGGGTATTTGTTTAAGCATTTTGTTGTTGATATTATCATCACCAGGGCTCTTTTTAGGTTTGAGTTCCATAATGGCAGTTTCAACTTCGGAAGTCTTTATGCTGTTAATATTGGTGTCATTTTCCTTGTTAATGTTCACAAAATAATTTTTAACAGTGTTTTCAACAAATTTTTGATGGTCATTGTTTCCAATGTCATTGAGCTGGAATTGTGATTCCAAACTATTGGCGAGAAGCTCAGTTTTTGTCGTGTTTGTTTTTGCGCTGGTGACTCCATCTGTTAGTGTGGGGAAGAACTGAATGGGGGAATTAATTTTTCTGATTGCCTTCCAAAGAGATCCATCCTGAGCTTCTAAATTTTGAAGATATTCATGCCATTTGTTTTCATTGTGGGAGTTGATTTCGATTTTAATTTTGTGTTTTAATTCATTTATTTTTCTTTTTATGCTAGGGATTTTATAAATGTTGTACTGCTTCCTCACTCTGTTTCTTTCCTTGATTGTGTTTATAATGTTTAGTGGAAGGCTGTGAGCAGATTTAACAGTATGTTTTGTACTGCTTAACTCTTTAGCTTCAAGCAGGGTATTTGATATAAAATCAACTTTCCTGTCAATGTCTGCTGTGGTGTTTACATTGTTGTACTTTGCGTTTTGTAGTTTTGCATTAATGTTTCGGCGAAATTTGTTCCAATTTATTTTGGTTTTAACATATTCATTAATGGGGTTGTTAATGTCTCCGAATTGTGCTAGGACTGGAAAATGATCAGAGGGGAGATCCTCAATAGTAGTGACATTATTTGGTGGGGGAACATTATTACATAATATTAAGTCGATAAAGTTACCGAAGCTGCTACCATAGTGGGTAGGTTTGTCTGGGGGGTAGAGTTTAACAGTTGTTGTGTCTAGTATACTTCGAATAATTTGACCGGCTTTGTTCCGGTAGTTACAATTCCAGGTTTGATGTTTGGCATTGAGGTCCCCTGCAAGAATACTGTGTTTGTGAGGTCTAAGTAGGATTTTAATGTCATTTCCTATACGGGGGTTGTCCCTTGGGGGAATGTAGATAGATGAAATGTTAATATCCAGATTGGAGTGTGTGTGTACTTGGATGATTGTGGCTTGTATGTGGTCCAAATCTGGTGTTGTAATGTGTGTGTGAGGAATTTTGTTTTTGATCAGGACAGCAGTCCCACCCTGGGTTGTTGTGTGGTCATTTCTGTAACATGAGTAGTTAGGTATATTGAATCTGTTGTAGTTTGTAAGCCTGGTTTCTTGAAGAAGAATTACATCAGGACAGTGCTCCCTAATAAAATTTTTAAATTCAGCAAGTTTAGAAAGTATGCCATTGGCATTCCATGTCATCAAATTAATGTTTAATTTATGAGGTCTGGTCATTATTGGGGTTATTTGATCCTCCTTCAATAGAATATGAAGTTTGTCCGTCGGATGCGAGGCTTTCTCCATGATGGGTACTGCACTTAGAAGGTTAGGAAAGTATGAGAAAATTGTATTAATTTCATTTAATAATTTAAGTATATTTTGCATATTTCCTGAATTAGTAAGGTCTAGTAGGGATTGGGGTGCTTGGGTTGTGGGTTGTTTACTATTGTTCCCTGCAACTATTTGTGCAAATGAGGTGCCAGTCCTTATGGGGTTCGAACCCGTAGCCTTTGGATTACTTGTACTTGTTTTCTTTTTATTATTTGGGTTGTTGGAGCACCCAGCGTGAAAAGTGTTGAATGTATTTCTCGTATCAGTTCCGCAGAACAGAACTTTTTCGAGCCCTCATTCCTTAACATCCCCAATTTTTTATATGCACAACCATAGCTTGTACTCTGGCTGGTTGGTTGGTTGGTTGGTTTTTATGGCGCAAGGTCCAGATTAGGACAAGCTGCGCCAATCACAAGACATTATACACCAGTTTTTTCACCGATTAAAAGTATAAAATAGTAATATAGTTAAAATGTACATTAAAAGTATAAAATAGAAATATATTTAAAATGTATATTAAAGGTATAAAATAGAAATATAGTAAAAATATATATTAAAAGTATGTAAACATACAATATACACATGTATAAGATTAAAACTTGTGTTTTAATAAAATATTTCAAAATCAGATAAAATTCATAAATCCTATATCTTTTAAAAACGCAAATAAATTGCGATGGGGTAATTCCCCAAGCAAATCTTCTAATGCTAAAATATTACTATTAAAATATCTAAAACGCTGATGGTTAAAATCTGGGCACACAATTAAAATGTGATATACTGTAAATGGTTCATCACACTTTTCACACCACGGTTGGAGATCGCTTAAGATCAAATGTTTGTGGGTGAAACGCGTGTGACCAATTCGAAGGCGAGTCAGTCTGACATCTGCGCTTCGTGGAGATAAAACAGATAATGGAATGATGTATGAAAATAAGGAATGGAGTTTGTTGCTGACTTGCAGGTCCCAGGATTCCTGCCAAAGAGAATATATGAAATGTTTGAATCCTTTTCTCATGTCCATTGATGGTATTGAAGGCAAAATGGAAGTAGCTGCAGATTTAGCGGCAGCATCAGCTTTCTCATTGCCATCTATTCCTATGTGGCTTGGAATCCAACAAAACAGTATCTCAAATCCCTTGTTAGTAACTAAATCAATTAATTTGAATATCTTAGACACAACTGGATGGCAATTATAGTTGTTATTCCTCAAAGCTTCTAATACACTCATACTGTCAGTGTACACACAGAATTTACGTTCATTTTTAGTTTGTAGCAGCTGAAGTGCTCGGTATATAGCCGTAGCCTCAGCGGTGAAGATGGAGCAGGATTTGTGAAGGCTATAACTGTAGGAGGTATCATCAAGATAAACTCCACAGCCAACTGATCCTGGACATTTGGATCCATCCGTAAATACTGGAGTGTACATAGTGTACTGACAGCGATGGAATGAATAAAGCTGTTGAAGAATAGCAGTATTTGTGTCTGATTTTTTATTTTTTCCAAAGGGATTTAACACAATAATGTGTGGATTATACCAAGGTGAATGTGCGTAAAGGTCGGTAGACTCGATTCGGACATCACATAGGTCAGACAGCAAAATAATAGATTTAATACGGCAGAGAAAAGGTGGAATGCTTGATGGTCTAGCATTATATAATCTCTTAAGAGCAGCACTTGGAATCGTGGAACGCAAGGGATGATGAGGTGAGGACATGATTTTTGAATAATAATTAAGAGACAGCTACATCCGCCGCAGGTCTAATGGCAACTGCTGGCAGATGACATATAGACTCTGGACGGGTGATGTGCGAAAAGCTCCACAGCATATCCTTAAAGCACTATGTTGAACAGTGTCCAATCTGCGTAAGATGGAAAGCCTAGCTGATCCATAAGCAACACAGCCGTAATCAATTCGAGATAAAATTACAGACTGATAAATTCTTAAGAGTGATGTTCGATCTGCACCCCAAGATGTATTCGAAAGCACTCTGAGGATGTTGAGCAAGCGCTCACATTTCTTCCGCAGGTGTAACACATGCGGAAGGAAAGTTAACTTCTTGTCAAAAATTACCCCGAGGAATTTTATCTCACTGACTACAGGAATGGGTCTATTATTTATATGAAGCACAGGATCATTATGGATACTAGTTTTCCTACAGAAATGGACACAATAGCTTTTACTAGGAGATATACAAAGGCCATTCCTTTCACACCAAGTAGTTAACTTATTTACAGCTGTTTGAAATTGTCTCTCAATTATATTCATATTTGAACCCTGATATGAAATTTGTAAGTCATCAACATACAAACTGCCATGAACAGAAGATGGTATCTGATGAAGTATGTTATTGATGAAAAGGTTAAAAAGGGTTACGCTTAAAACGCTACCTTGAGGGACACCCTCAGCTTGAGTAAAAGTATTGGAAAGTGTAGTTCCAACACGTACTTTAAAAAACCTAGTAGCTAGGAAATTCTTTATAAATATTGGAAGATTACCCTTAAATCCAAGATTATGCATATTACGGAGAACGCCATAACGCCACGTACGATCGTATGCTTTCTCAATATCGAAGAAAATTGCAACAAGATGGTTTCTCCTCACGAAAGCATTTCGAATTTGGGATTCCAGATCTACTATATTATCAATAGTGGATCGTCCACTTCGAAATCCGCTTTGTTGAAGAGGTATGCAATTATTCTTCTCTAAGATGTAAATGAGTCTAGCATTGATCATACGTTCAAAGGTTTTGCACAAGCAACTCATGAGAGCTATTGGACGATAACTCAGAGGGTCAGTTGAATCTTTGCCAGGTTTCAATATTGGAATCACTATCGCTTCTCTCCATGGTGTAGGATAAGCATGCTCAGTCCAGATTCTATTAAACAATGAAAGTATGTTTAATAAAGAATCATGATTTAAATGACGGAGCATTTGATACGAGATTCCATCTGGTCCTGGGCTAGTGTCGTTTGCTTTAGATAAAGCAGACGTCAATTCTGACAATTCAAAATCACAATTATAGGGTAGAATATGTCGATCATGAAAGCTTAGAGGTGACCGCTCAGCGATTCTTTTAATCCTTAGAAAAGTAGGATTATACGAATCAGAGCTGGAAACACTAGCAAAGGTTTCACCGATGACATTAGCAATATCTACCGCTGAGGAGTGTATTGTAGCTCCGGTTTTTAATACAGGAATGGAATAATCCTGATAAATACCATTGGCTGCTTTAACTTTCCTCCATAATTGTTTACTTGTTGTCGATGAATTGATTGACGACACGTAGCGAATCCAAGATTCTCTTTGACTCTGACGTCTAACTCTTCGAGCTTGAGCTTTGGCTTTTTTAAAAGCAACAAGATTCTCCGTAGTAGGGTATCTTCGAAATATATTCCATTGCTTCCTTTGTTTCTTATAAGAGATTTGGCACTTTTCATTCCACCAAGGTTTCCTGTTTTTATATGGAATGATGGAATTTTTAGGGATAGTAACATCCGCAGCTCGGATAACTGTGTCGGTGACATATTTAACGGCATCATCTATCACATCTGTCTTAACTCTTGTTTCGCTAATCACAGCCAATTGCGTGAAAAGTGTCCAATCGGCTCGACTGTACACATAATTAGGTGGTTTGTGACACACACTATTACTTCCAGTCTGAGACACGATTAGAGGGAAATGATCACTGTTATAGAGGTCATTTCCAACAGCAAAATTCAGCAATGGCAAGAGTGATGGAGAACATATAGCTAAGTCCAGAGAGTGAAATGTCCGTGTAGGTTCGTGAAAATAAGTTTTCTCGTCGGTATTCAGCAGACAAAGGCAATTTTCAGATATGAACTGCTCTATCTGACGACCGCGAGAATTCGTATCTTCACTACCCCACAGAGTATTATGGCCATTAAAATCACCGAGGAGTACAAATGGAGCTGGGAGTTGGTCAATTAAATTATCTAGTTCCTCTGAATTTACGACGTCTTGTGGTGGTAAATACAGGCTGCAAACCGTGATAAGACATGTTACGTGAATTTTCACTGCTACAGCTTGTAGTGTAGTTCTTAGTGGATGTTCTGTACTAGAATATGAGTTTGATGTGAATATACAAACTCCTTCAGATACAGACGCATCACCACCATTATCCTTTCTGAAGCATTGAAACCCACGCAGTTTGGTGCAAACAGTGGGCTTCAGGAATGTTTCCTGGAGAGCCACACATGCGGGGTTGTAGCCAGAGATAACAGATTTGACGTCGTCTATTCGAGAACGGAAACCTCGACAATTCCATGAAACAAAGGAAGTCATTAATGGGATGAATGTTATTCACCAGCAGTGCTCATCTGAGTTTCTGATGAATCCTCAAAACTATCTCTATCTGAGGGATAGAGTTTAACAGTATCTTCCTCCAACGCTAGCCTCGCTTTTCTTTCTGTCAAGGAAGACCTACGAACGCCTTCTTTGGCAAGTTTTAATTTTTTTGCTTGAGATGCTCTTGATTTTGCAAGAGTCAGTTTGTGTACAGTGGTTGAAGATTTTGTATCATTTGGTTTGGGAGATTGTTTTGTTGAAGGCTCTGAAATACAATCAGTTTGTGTGCAGCAAGACCGAGTTACTTTCTTAGTAGCAGTCGCATAGCTGATACCTGGCTGTGGTGTACGTGCGGCGACAATTCGTCGAGCCTCCGGATAGGACACACTCTTTTTGATTTTGACGGAAGTAATTTCCTTTTCCAACTGCCATGATGGGCAAGATCGTGAATAGGCAGGATGGTCGCCTTTGCAGTTGACACAAACCTCCTTAGCATTGCAGGTTACACTATCGTGGCCAACGTCTGAACAACGGGCGCACGTAAGTTGACCTCTGCAAGCTATTTTTGAATGACCAAATCGTTGGCATTGAAAGCAACGAAGCGGATTTGGTATATAGGGTCTTACAGAGCATCGCATATAGGCAACTTTAATATGTTGTGGTAAATCAGGTGTTGAAAATGTCAAAATCAGATGTTTTGTGTTGATAGAAACACCATCTCCTTTAAGAGTTATCCGTTTGACACCACAGACTTTTTGAGATATTAAATTTTCCAATATTTCGTCTGTAGACGTATATATCAAATCCGCTGCAGAAATTACTCCCTTCGTAAAGTTTAATGTCGTATGAGGTTGAACGACAACATCCACATTTCCAATTGATTTTAGTGATTGTATAAGTATTGCTTGCCTTTCGGAAGCAATCTCAACTAAAATATCCCCAGTTCGTAGTCTTCGACTATTTTTTACTTCACCTACACAAGATGAAATACTCTTTTCAATGAGAAAAGGTGATACAAATTGGAAAGCACCTCCTTCAATTCTTTTAATTATGAAATATTTAGCATTCATCATTGACAATTGTTGCTCCAAAGGGAGGAAAGAATTGATAGAATTATTCATATAGAATATCATAAAATTCAGGGACTAGACGGCACCACCCACCACGGAGCCCTACGAGGGGATACAGGTTATTGTACCAGTGCTAGTCAGTCCTTATACGCTCACGGTACATCCCTGAAGTGGACTCCACCCTTAACGAGTCACCCAGTAGATGTACCGATCGCTTGATCCATAAAGCCGATTGATGTGCTGAGGACCACAACACACCTCCCGTTTACCTGAAGCAGAGGCCAAAGCAATGTGTTGGTCTCAGGAGGCCTCAATTACCAGGATCCTCCTTTCCAGGGACACGGGTCTCCACGCACGGCAAACACGTGGGTGATTTAGTCCTCAAGAGTAGCTAATAGCAACAGAGCGGTGAAAGCTACTCAAGGGGAGCCCTCAACCTCTTTCGACGAAACCACAACGAGGGAGAAAAGGAAGGAAAAGCAGAAGAGTAGAGGAGAGAAGAAAATAAAGAAGAGGAAAGATCCCTGGGGTACCTCGGGATTGTGACACCCGTGTTTACCTAAAGAAGGTAAACCCCCTGAGGGGTTAATATTATTTGGAAGGAATTGATTTTCAAAACTTGAAGCAATAACTTCAGCTTTTTCTGAGTCTGTGTAGTTTAGTCCGTTTGGGCCCAGAATGGGCGGGATTACGTGGGATTTGGCTTTGATCATACCGACAACTTTCCAAATGGAGTTGTCGTCGGTACTCGATGATCGTAATTTATCTCTCCATTGTGCTTGAATGTGGGTTTTGAGCTGGGTTCTAAATTTATTATTCATTTTATTGTATATTTTCTTAATATTTGGGTCTCTGGTGTTTTGGAATTCTCTTCTGAGGCGATTTTTCTCCTGTTTCAACTCGCGGAGTGTTTTGGGGAGAGAGGGTGGGTGTGGGGTCTGGCTGGCTTCTGTGATTGGTCGTGCGACTTGAGCACCTCTTGGGTCAAAATTTTGGTTTCTGCATCTATCTGCTCCTGTGTATTTATTGGATTTAATTTAAATGGGATTTTATTTGAATTATTTTTGTATTTTTCCCAATCCGTGATTGTGTTTGAGGGGGGTGTTGATATAACGTTATTTGTGTTGAACTCGATGATGATTGGGTTATGATCAGAACTGAGTTCAGTGATAGCATTAATTTTAAATGGGTATTGTAATCCCCTCTTGATAGCTATGTCAATATAAGTGCCATTTTTACGGCCAAAATGAGTGGGTGTTGGTGGGGCATGTATTGTAAGATCGGCTTTTAAGGCGAATGATCTTAATATAATTCCTGATTTGTTGTTAGCGTGGCAGTTCCATGCCCTGTGTTTTGCATTGAGGTCTCCACATATTAGAATGTTATAGTTAATTGCTAATAGTATTTCAAGATCCATATTGATGTAGTTATATTTAGGTTAAGGTTTAATGTATGTAGAGCAAATAGTAATATGTGGGAATGTGAAGGTATAGTCAAGGTAACTATAGTCGCTTCTACTGTTTGGAGTGTGGGTGTGGTTACGTGATGATGTGGAATGGAGCGTTTTACATAGATGCAGGTACCTCCACTGGCTCTCGTCGCACTAACCTTTCTGTCATTTCTATAAATTTGGTAGTTGCTAATGTTAACTTTAATTTGCGGAGTCAAAAATGTCTCCTGTATTAATATAATGTCTGGTGAGTGCTCGTTTACAAACTGCCGAAACTCATCGGCCCTGTTTCTCAACCCGCAAGCGTTCCAAGAGCAAACTATCAGTTCAGATTTGCCGACAGACATATTAAGGGGTGGGGGATTCCTGGAAGTAATGCGCTAACAGGAAAAATTTGTCAGTTGCAGATTTTTTTTGTTTCAGTTCTTATAATAAGTTTTTTATATTTACACCTTTAAATATTGCTTTAACTTGAAGTGGTTGCCGGCTGGCTGGTCTCTGAGGTCCCTGGATCATCATCATCATGGGGACTTCCAGAGTGTACAACGGCGAAGCCGTTTTTACTCTTTCATCTGATATAACCAATGGCGATAGAGAAACTGAGTTAGGTGGGCGGAGCCCACGGAGTAGAGGGAAAGGGAGAGAGGGCAGTAGTCGCGTTCTCATTGGCCGAGCGCCACAAGCCTACTGTAAGTGCAGCATAATATCTGAGAATGTAATGAAAAATGAAAGTAAGCAAGAGAAATAAAGTAAACAAAGTTGAACAGGATTGAAAGCACAGTAATAAACAAAGAATACAATTAGTAATATATAATACAACTTGCCAGAGCCGGTGGCATGGGGTTAGTTACATTTGTACAGAGCAATTAATTAAGCAAAATTTATTTTCTAATAAATTCAAACGTATTTACAATAGCATTAAGTTTTGTTTTATCCGGGTTATACAATGTTAAATCTCATTAATTCTAGTAATTCCTAATTTACTATATACAATATTAATTACTATATACAATGTTAATTCCTGATTATTTTAAATACTATCTACAATACTAAGATACTGTTTTTTTTATATATTTTTATATTTTAGATATATATAAATATAGATATAAATGCAAACAAAATTTTCATTCTCCTCGACAGTGAATCTAAATGTCAAATAAATTATTATGTACCGCTTACGGTGGGTATTTGTGTTTTTTGGATAATATTGCATCGCTATTAAAATGCGTGGCAATTGGTCTGTATTTGACATCCTCTTTAGGGTTTTCGCATTGGAAAATTTTATTAAATGAAGCAGCTTCGAATTTTTGGGCCTCATTAAAAAAGTTAATGTTTAATTTGGCGATGTGTTGATGTAATGTTTCTATTTTTAAGTCTTTTCTGATTGATTCATTTTTTAAGTAGAATGGTGCTCCTAAAATTTTTCTCAAAAGTTTATTTTGAAATTTGTTTAACTTTTGTATTTCCTTATTATTAATGGCGCACCAGGCAGGGGAGGCATAAGTCACTACCGGTCTTATTAGGCTTGTATTCATTAGTTTCTTAAGTTTTATGCTCATGGTGCTATCTCTTCCTAATATGGGCCTAATTTGTAAATAGGCTGCCATAGCTTTATCAGTCCCTTGCTTGATATGTTCGGTCCAAGTTAGGTGTTTGCTTATTGTAAGGCCTAAATATTTTGCTGAGTTGACCTCAGGAATCTCTTCATTGTTTAAGTATAATTTCCTGTATTTGCCAATCCTTTTTCTTTGCGGTCTAATGATCATCAGGTTTGATTTTGTTGAATTTATTTTGACTTTCCAAGTTGAGCACCAGTCCTCAATTTGGTCAATTTTATTCTGTAGTTTTTGAACAGCATTATCCGCAGATCTGGACTTTATACTATTATGCCCGTGTCATCGGCGAAAAAGGCAGTGATACTGTTGTAGTCTCTTGGGTTCATCGGGAAATCTGTTGTATAGAAGAGATAGAGTATTGGTCCCAAGATGCTACCTTGTGGTACCCCTGCTTCTATTTTTCTGGTCGTAGAATAAGAGTTGTTCTGCCTAATAGTGAATGTTCTGTTGCTTAGATAGTTTTTAATTAGTACTACTAGCTTCCTATTGATGTCAAGTTTCAGGAGTTTATAGATAAGTCCAGTGTGCCAGAGTTTATCAAACGCTTTGGCCACATCTAACATTAGGAATGCTGATATTTGTTTGTTCATAAATCCTCTTCCAATGTATTCTATGATTCTAACCAATTGCTTTACTGTGCTCAGATTTTTCCTGAAACCATACTGCTGGTCTGGGAGTTTTGTGAGGTAAATTTTTATTCTATTATAAATTATTTTCTCATAAATTTTTGCTAGGGATGAAAGTAGGCTGATTGGTCTATAACTATTCGTCATCGCTGGATCTTTTTGGGGTTTCTGAAACAGTATTATGACTGCTTTTTTCCAGTTATTTGGGAAGTATTGGTTATTAAGGCTATTGTTTATAATTTGAGTAATATTTTTCATAATGTTATCTGGTAGTGCTTTTAACATTTTATTGTTAATGCCGTCTAGTCCTGGGGCTTTTCTATTCTTTAGTGATTTAGTGATGTATTTTATCTCCTCAATGTCAGTGGGTTTAATATCCTCCACTTGTATGTTTCTTAATTGGTTTCTGACTTCTCTTCGAATTTCCTCTTCATTTTCATCGTCATCTATATTATTGATTGCGAATTGCTTCTCCATGGAGTCAGCGAAAGCTTCAGCCTTTTCTTCGTCTGTGTATACAAGGCCTCTTTCTCCATGGATGGGCCTATTAACTGGGGGTTTGTTTTTTAGTCTCCTGATGAGCTTCCAAACGTCTTCGGAATCGTTTTCAAGGTTGTTTAGTTTTTCTTGCCAACTTTGTTCTTTATGTTGAAGGCATTCATTCCTTATTTCTCTTTGTAATTTATTTATTTCTGTTTTAATAGTGGGGTCCAGGGTTTTTCTGTACTTTTTTCTTAACTTATTCTTTTTCCTGATTTTTTCTTTAATTGCTTTTGGTAGGATCGTATGGTTTTCTTTGTACTCAGTTATTTCGGTTGCTTCATTGTATGCATTGATTATGTGTCTGTTAAGTTCTTTATCTGTTTATCTATAATATCTGTGTTGTTTTCATTTTGCACTTCTAAATCTTTATTTATTAGAATATTTCTGAAGAGGTTCCAATTCGTTTTCTTTGCAGTTCGATTCTGTACGTTTATTGACTGTCCTATTGAGGAGATTGTTGGGAGGTGGTCTGATGAGAGATCGTTTATGACGTTAGTTCCTATTGCAAGTTTAGAATTTGTTAAAATTATATCTAGGATGTCCGGCCTTTGATTTGAAAATACAGGGTAATAAGTTGGTTCCATAGGTGCCACTATTTTGATGTTATGTTTGCAGATCAATGGGATGATTTTTTTGCCGTAATTGTTTGTGACCCGGCAGTTCCATGTAGTGGCTTTTGAGTTCAAGTCCCCCAACAGTATAGTTTCAAAGTTTTTAGGGAACAAGAATTCAATATCTTTCTCTGTTATTGCTCTTTCTGGTGGATTATAGAGTGCTGTAATTTTCATTGTTTTGCCTGAGGTGTTAATTATAGCCGAGATTTCTTCATAGCCGTCTCTGTTGTTGCTGCTGTATTGTGTTGACGGGATGCTGTATTGTGTTAAATGTTTCTGATAAATTAATTTTTGATTAGGAGCAAGGCTCCGCCTCTTTTGTAGCTATGGCGGTTTGTAGTGTATGTTCTATAATTTGCCATTCTGTAGGTTCGATTCCCGCTTCCATGGGTTTCTGTGACCGCGCATATATCTAAGTCGTTTTCTATTATGAAGTTTTTTAGTTCTTCAAATTTGCTATTTAAGCTATTGGCATTCCAGTTTCCTATTTGAAGTATTTTCGTTTTATTTTCTGTATTATTCATTAATAATTGGTGATGATTGGCCGTTTATGTTTCCAACTGAATTTAAGATTCCAGTATTTTTTATATAGTCTATTAAAAGTTTAAGTTGTTGGATTATTTCTTTCGCTTCTGATATCATTGAGTCATTTTTTTCTTTTATTTCGGTGGCCGCTGCTTGTGCATAGGTTTTGTTTTGAACAAGTACGTCTTTCACTATTTTGATGCCTGTTATGTTTTTATTTTGTTTTGATTTTAGTGCATCTGCAAATGTTTTGCATCCACGATAGCTGGCTGGGTGATCTCCCCTACAGTTTGCACATGTGGCTGGCAGTTCTTTGGGTTTTTTGCATTCGGTCGTTAAGTGGTCTTCACCACATTTAACGCACTTGGGTGCATGTTTGCACATTCTTTGGGAATGATGAAGCCCCTGGCATCTATGGCATTGCGTTGGCCCATTGCGATTTTTGTATGGCTCTACTCTGACTGTACAATTGTTTACATATCTTAAATTGTATATTTCTTTTGCTTTGTCCGTCTTAGGCATTGTGATTAAGAATAATGGCATTTTCTGGCTTTCGCCATTTCTTCTTCTCGTCATTTGGTTAATCGTAGTAATGATAAACCCTTCTCTTATCAGTTCGTCTGATATTTCATCTATTGGTGTGTCAATCGGTAGATCTCTGATTACTATCCTTAACGGTTTGTCTTCGTTTAGCATATAGGTGTGATACCCTAGCTTCATGCCTTCCAGAATTTTTATTGCCTGTCTATGCGAGGCGCTGTCATCCATTTTGATTTTTATTTCATGTGGTGAGCATTTTGCGTGATAATTTTTAAGTTCATTCTTTTTAAACGCTTCATTTATGGTTCGCCAGCTGCATGCTGGGTCTTTCACTATAATGGGTGGCACTTTGCTACTCGGCTTGGCCAATCTGCCTGGCGCATCATCGCTTGTGTTAATATTATCATTAGTTTTCTCGTTTGTATTGTTCCTATCTATTGGGACTAAGTCCTCCTGTATTTCCACTACCTGTATTTTATTACTTCTATCTGGTGTGGTGTCGTGATTTTCTCGCTGTCTTTTGTTTCTATTTTTATTTACTGGAGTTTCCTCCAAAACTGCAAATTTATTGCTAGTAGTGATCGTTATGGTTTCTTTTAAGCTAGCGGGCTCTTCTATCGGTTGGGTAGTGCCGGCTGCACATGCTGGCTGAATGCTAGGCTTTAAAGCCGAAGCGAATTTAGCACACATGCCATCGACTCTGGCAATTTCAGTTGGGGTAAACTCATAAGAATTTCTAATATTACTGATAATTCCTACAACCTCATTTAATCGGTCAAATAATTGCTCAATCATGAGCGACTGGGTTGATCTAAGATTATCCGTTTCCATAGCCATGTCCAAATCTCCTAGCAGATAGAAGAAATTAGAGGGAACTTTTCCACACCGGTTGGTTGGTTGGTTGGTTTTTATGGCGCAAGGTCCAGATAAGGACAAGCTGCGCCAAACACAAGATAGCTTACACCAGTTTTTTAAACCCATTAAAAGTATAAAATAATAATATAGTTAAAATGTACATTAAAAGTACAAAGTAGAAATATAGTTAAAATGTATATTAGAGCTATAAAATAGAAATATAGTTAAAATGTATATTAAAGGTATAAAATAGAAATATAGTTAAAATGTATATTCAAAGTTTGTAAACATACAATATACACATGTATAATATTAAAAATTTTATATTTAAGTAAAATATTTCTAAATCAGATAAAATTCATAAATCCTATGTCTTTTAAAAACGCAAATAGGTTGCAATGGGGTGGTTCCCCAAGCAGATCTTCTAATGTTAAAATGTTACTATTAAAATATCTAAAACGCTGATGGTTGAAATCTGGGCACACAATTAAAATGTGATATACTGTAAATGGTTCATCACACTTTTCACACCATGGTTGGAGATCACTCAAGATCAAGGTTGGTTGGTTAGTTGGTTGGGTTTTATGGCGCAAGGTCCAAATATGGACATGCTGCGCCAAGTATAATGTTTTGGAAGAATATATTTTTTCCATTTACTTATTTTGTTTTATTTTGTATTTTATATATATATATATATATGTTTCTTTTTTTAAAAACCCAAGCAACATTAAAATTTTAAAAAACAAAAATCAGTGTATATATAATCTTAAAATCCATATATAATGGTGGAAAATAAAATAAATGAAATGTATATATATAAAATTTTAAAATGTATAAATTAAAATTAAATAAAATTAGAAAAACCTATAGCTTTCAAATAAGCAAATAGATTTCTGTGGGGTGGTTCTCCCACCAAATCAAATCCCTCAGGGGGTTTACCTTCTTTAGGTAAACACGGGTGTCACAATCCCGAGGTACCCTAGTGATCTTTCCTCTTCTTTATTTTCTTCTCTCCTCTATTCTTCTGCTTTTCCTTCCTTTTCTCCCTCAGTGTGGTTTCCTCGAAAGAGGTTGAGGGCTCCCCTTGAGTAGCTGTCGCCGCTCTGTTGCTATTAGCTACTCTTGAGGACTAAATCACCCACGTGTTTGCCGTGCGTGGAGACCCGTGTCCCTGGAAAGGAGGATCCTGGTAATTGAGGCCTCCTGAGACCAACACATTGCTTTGGCCTCTGCTTCAGGTAAACGGGAGGTGTGTTGTGGTCCTCAGCACATCAATCGGCTTTATGGATCAAGCGATCGGTACATCTACTGGGTGACTCGTTAAGGGTGGAGGTTGGTTGGTTGGTTGGTTGGGTTTTATGGCGCAAGGTCCAAAATTGGACATACTGCGCCAAGAATAAGTTTTTTGTAGCTTTATTTTATGTTCATTTTATTCATTCATTTAAAAATTATTTCTTTTTTTGTTAAACCCAAACACAAGCAACATTAAAAATTTTTTTAAAAAACAAAAATCTGTGTATATGTTATTTTAAAATCAAATTCTAAAATATAAAAGAGAAAATGAATAATATATACAATTTTAAAATTTAAAATAAAAATTTAAATAAAATGTATAAAACCTATTGCCCTCAAGAAAGCGAATAGGTTTCTATGGGGTGGATCCCCGATCACATCAGACAAAGTTATAAAATCATTGTTAAAAAAGTGTAAACGTTGTTGGTTAAAATTATAACATGAAATTAAAATATGATAAACATTGAATGGTTCATCACACGTTTCACACCATGGATTTAATTCGCTTAAAAACAAATGTCGGTGTGTGAAACGTGTGTGTCCGATACGAAGGCGAGTCAATCTTACATCTGCACTTCGTAACGGTAAAACTGGTAATGAGATGACAGATGAGAAGATGGTATGCAACTTGTTGCCAAGCTGCAAGTTCCATGATTCTTGCCAAAGACTATATATAAAACTTTTTACATATTTTCTCACATCTGAGAGAGGGACCGACGATAAAATTATGTCTGATGCAGCCTTTGCAGCTGCATCTGCTCTCTCATTTCCTTCAAGACCCATGTGGCTTGGTATCCAACAAAATACAATTTCTTTTCCCTTGCCAGCAAGGGAATCCAATGCTTTGAAAATTCTCGACACAACAGGATGACAGGTGAGACTATTGTTTTTCAAGGCTTCAATAATACTCATGCTGTCAGTATAAATAAAATATTTATGATAATCATCTGTATTCACCTGCTGAAGCGCGTAGCAGATAGCGGTTGCTTCAGCAGTAAAGATGGAGCAGGATGAATGTAGGCTGTAGCTAAAAGACGTGTTATTGATAACAACTCCACAGCCCACATGTCCTGCGGATTTAGATCCATCCGTGAATACAGGTTTGTAAGATTGGTACTGACAGCGATGAGAATAGTATAGCTGCTGAAAAACAATAGGTGTTGTGTCGGATTTTCTGAATTGCCCAAAGGTATTTATAAAGGTATTTGTTGGTTCATACCAAGGAGGATAGAGAAACTGTTCAATAGACTCTATCCGAACATCACATAGGTCTGTGAGCCAGAGATGTGATATGGCTCTTGTGAGAAAAGGAGGGATACTCATTGGACGAGCATCATACAGTCTTTTAAGATAGGCATCAGGAACCATGGAACGTACTGGATGGTCAGGGGTCGACATGATCTTAGCATAATAATCGAGAGACTGCTGCATACGTCTCAGGTCTAACGGCAATTGATAACATACAGCGTATAGACTCTGGACGGGTGATGTGCGGAATGCACCAGAACATATCCTTAAAGCAGAGTGGTGAACTGTGTCCAGTCTTCGTAATATGGAAGATCTAGCCGATCCGTAAACAACACATCCGTAGTCAATGCGGGAAAGAATCAATGACTGATAAATTCGAAGAAGTGATGAGCGATCTGCACCCCAAGATGTATTTGACAACACCCTGAGGATATTAAGCGATCGCTCACACTTCTTCCGCAGATATAAAACATGCGGTAGAAAGGTTAATTTTCGGTCAAAGATAATTCCCAGAAATTTTACTTCATTGACTACTTGTATCGGGATGTTATTGATATTTATAACTGGATCATTGTGAAGGCTAGTCTTTCTACAGAAGTGGACACACTTACTCTTGCTTGATGATAAAGTATGGCCATTCTCAGCACACCATGCAGCAAGTTTGTTAACTGCTGTTTGCAGTTGTCTCTCAATTAATCGCATATTAGACCCCTGACATGATATTTGCTGGTCGTCAACATATAGTGTACCATTTATGGAAGGTGGTAATTGATGAAGGATGTTACTGATGAAAAGACTAAAAACAGTGACACTTAAAATGGAGCCTTGGGGAACACCCTCGGTTTGAATAAAAGTATTGGAAAGTACAGTTCCAATACGAACTTTAAAAACACGGGAGCTCAAAAAATTTTGCAGGAATATCGGGAGATTACCCCGAAAGCCAAAATCATATAGTAAACGGAGAATTCCATATCGCCATGTACGGTCGTATGCCTTCTCGATGTCAAAGAAAATGGAGACCAGATGGTTTCTCCGCACAAAAGCATTGCGGATTTGGGTCTCAAGTATGTGATATTATCAAGAGTGGATCTCCCTTTTCGGAAGCCACTCTGATTAATATGTATACATTTATTTTTTTCTAAGACATATACGAGACGGGCGTTGACCATACGTTCGAGAGTCTTACAAAAGCAACTCCTCAGAGCAATTGGTCGATAATGTGAAGGGTCTGAAGGATCTTTACCATCCTTAAGAACCGGAATCACTATCGCTTCATTCCAAGCTAATGGAAATTTCTTTTCATTCCAGATCCTATTAAACAAAAGTAATATGTTCAATAGGGAGTCTGGATTTAAATTTCGAAGCATTTGATAGCTGATTCCGTCTGGTCCTGGACTGGTATCATGGGTCTGCTTTAATGCTCTCTTCAATTCCAACATCCGAAATTCACAATTGTAAGTCAAGGCTTCACCATGGTTAAAACGAATTGGTGTTCGCTCAGCACGACTCTTAGTCCTTAAGAAGGAAGGACTATAAGAGTCGTTGCTTGAGACGCTCGCAAAAGTTTCACCAAGGATATTAGCAATGTCTTCGGGAGAAGAGTATACAGCAGCTCCGGTTTTTAAAATAGGAATTAAAAAATCCTTATAAATCCCATTGGCTGCTTTCTTTTTTCTCCACAACTGTTTACTGGATGTGGAAGAAGTAATTGAGGATATATAGCGAGACCAGGATAACTTCTGACTTCGACGACGTGTTCTGCGAGCAAATGCTTTTGCTCTCTTAAAGGCGATAAGATTCTCCGTTGTGGGGTATCTTCTGAATAACCCCCATAATTTCCTCTGTTTCTTGTAGGTTTTTTGACATTCATCATTCCACCAAGGTTTGCAACGCCTGTGTGGTATAGAGGAACTTTTTGGTATTGATGCATCAGCTGCATTAATAATTGTTTCGGTGACCTTACATACGGCATCATCAATATCATCGATCGTAACCATTTCAGTATCAATAACTGCCAATTGTGTAAATATCGTCCAATCTGCCCGACTGTACACGTAAGTAGGTAGGCGTTGTCCTACACTACTACCTCCAATCTGGGAGATGACGAGAGGAAAATGATCGCTATTGTGCAGATCATTTCCTACATTTAAATTTAACAATGGCAGAAGAGATGGTGAACAAATGGCCAGATCGAGAGAGTGAAATGTTCTTGTGGGTACATGGAAATATGTTTTCTCGTCGGTATTAAGCAGACAGAGACTGTTATCTGAAATAAACCGCTCTATCTGCCGACCGCGAGAATTAGTATTATCATTTCCCCACAAAGGATTATGGCCGTTAAAATCACCAAGCAACAAAAAAGGTATTTGCAGCTGATCAACTAAAGCATCAAGTTCCTCTTGGCGAATGACATCATGTGGTGGTAAGTACAAACTACAGACTGTCATTAAGCATGTTGTGTGAATTCTCACAGCTACAGCCTGTAGAGTAGTATTCAATGGATGGACAGTGCTGGGATAATTATTTGAGGTTAATATACAAACACCTCCAGACACTGCACCATCGTCACCACAGTCTTTTCTAAAGCTTCTAAACCCACGCATGGAAAAGTTATTGCTTGACTTCAGGAAAGTTTCCTGAAGTGCAACACATGCGGGGTTATAAGCTGAGATTATAGACTTGATGTCATCATGATGTGAACGCAAACCATGGCAGTTCCAAGAAACAAAGGAAGTTATTGTTTATTTTGAAAAGCTCCTTTCCCGGAACTGGAAAGCGTATCATCTGACATCTCCTCGAGCGATAAGTCTTCGTCCTAGGGGTGTAGATAAACTGCGTCAGCCTCCAGGGACAAGGCTTTACGGGTGGATATGGAGGTTCGGTTTGAGCCCTCCTTTGCTGATTTTAATTTATAAGCCTTCGTCACTTTTGTTTTATTCATAGGAGCTTTCCTTTTATTCAAAGTTGATGTGACAGATTTTGGTCTTGATGATGAAGTTTGGGGTAATTTAATTAAGGGAAGTGAAATCGACTCTGTTTGTGTACCAGTCGATTTGGTGACTCTTTTTGCAGCGGCCGCATAACTCACACCACGCTGCGGTGTACGAGAGGTAATTTGCTTTCTAGCCTCAGGGTAAGAACATTTATTTTTCACTTTATAAGTAGTAATTTCTTTTTCAAGTACCCATTGAGGGCAACTTCGAGAGTAGGAGGGATGGTCACCGTGACAGTTGACACATGTCTCCTTTGCTGTGCAGTTCGAGCTATCGTGGCCAACTGCTGCGCAACGTGCGCAAGTCAGTTTGCCTCTGCAAGCACCTCTCGAGTGCCCAAAACGCTGGCACTGAAAACAACGCAAGGGATTTGGAATGTAAGGCCGAACGGGCAAATTCATATAAGCAGCTTTAATGCTGTCTGGAAGGTCTGGAGTCGCAAAGGTCAGAATGAGATGTTTAGTATCTATAATCTTATCATCTCTTCTGACAGTAATGCGTTTAACTGCACAGACCTTCTGACTCTGCAAGTTTTCGAGTATCTCATCCGTCGGCGAGTTCAACAAATCTCTTGCGGAAATTACTCCTTGTGAAAAATTAAGATTGCCGTGAGGCGAGACAGTTACTTCAAAATTTGCAAATATCCGCATTTTGCTCAGGATAGATGCTTGTGTAGAGTTAGCAGCCTCTACCAATAAGTCACCCGATCTTAATTTATGTACATTCTTCACTTCACCAATTAATCCCGATATTCCCTTTTGTATAAGAAAGGGGGATACTTGTTGAAAGGAACCCTCCTTTCTCTTAATTACAAAAAATTTTGTTTCAAGATTTTCTAAATTGTGCTCCCGTGGGAGAGTAGAATATTTTTTATTCTCCATAATATTTTGTTAAAATTTCGGGACCTGATCGCACCACCCACCACCGAGTCCAACAAGGGGATGCAGACCAGCTGCACCAGTGCTAACCAGGTCCTATACGCTCTCAGTACATCCCTGAAGTGGCCTCCACCCTTAACGAGTCACCCAGTAGATGTACCGATCGCTTGATCCATGAAGCCGATTGATGTGCTGAGGACCACAACACACCTCCCGTTTACCTGAAGCAGAGGCCAAAGCAATGTGTTGGTCTCAGGAGGCCTCAATTACCAGGATCCTCCTTTCCAGGGACACGGGTCTCCACGCACGGCAAACACGTGGGTGATTTAGTTCCCAGGAGTAGCTAATAGCAACAGAGCGGCGAAAGCTACTCAAGGGGAGCCCTCAACCTCTTACGAGGCAACCACAACGAGGGAGAAAAGGAAGAAAAAGCAGAAGAGTAGTGGAGAGAGGAAAATAAAGAAGAGGAAAGATCACTAGGGTACCTCGGGATTGTGACACCCGTGTTTACCTAAAGAAGGTAAACCCCCTGAGGGTTAAGGGTGGAGGCCACTTCAGGGATGTACTGTGAGCGTATAGGACCTGGCTAGCACTGGTGCAGCTGGTCTGCATCCCCTTGTTGGACTCGGTGGTGGGTGGTGCAGTCAGGTCCCGAAATTTTAATATTATTAATGGAAAAACAAACTAAATCATTCCTCCCACGGGAGCAACAATTGTTATTGTCAAATCCTAAACATTACATCATACATAGGAAGGAGGGCACATTTGAAACGGTGTCTCCTTTCCTAATCCAGAAAGGGATTACAGGATATCTTGGGGAGGTGAGATCCATTCGTAAGATGCGCTCTGGAGACTTGCTTGTCGAAGTCGCTTCGGACAACCAGTCGGTGACCTTAAGTAAAATGCGCGCCCTGGGTAATATGGAAGTTGAAATATCGCCTCATGGATCATTGAATTTTTCACGTGGTGTAATCTCCGCATCGGATTTATATAATACGCCGACGGATGAAATTCTTGAGAATCTCAAGGAGCAGGTCTGCGGTGTAGCACGCATTATGGTCAGACGTGATGGTAAATTTATTAATACCAAACACTTGATTCTGACCTTTGCAACACCAGATCTTCCGCAGTATATCAATGCTGCCTATTTACATTTACCCGTCAGGCCTTATATTCCGAATCCTTTGCGATGTTTCCATTGTCAACGATTTGGACACGCAAAAAATGCTTGTAGAGGCAAACTCACCTGCGCACGATGCGCAGAAGTTGGCCACGACAGCACAAATTGCTCTGGAAAGGAGAGGTGTGTCAACTGTCACGGTGACCATCCCTCCTATTCTAGAAGTTGTCCCATCTGGATACAGGAAAAAGAGATAACCACGGTGAAGGTGAAAAATAAATGTTTATATCCTGAGGCTAGAAAAATTGTAACTTCCCGTACACCCCAGAGTGGAAATAGCTATGCAAATGTAGCTAAAAAGGTCACTAAATCCAGCAGCACTCAAACGGAACCAAGTTCACTTCCCTTGGTTAGATTGCCCCAAACAACCAATAAGCCAAAATCAACCGCCATAAAAAGAGCTTCTCATAAAACAAAAGGTTTAAAGGCACTGAAATTAAGAGTTGCTAGGGAGGGACCTGTTAGACCCTCCATATCTACTCGTAAAGCCTTATCCCTGGAAGCTGACGCAGTTTCTCTACATCCCTCCGACGAAGATTTTTCGCTTGAGGAGATGTCAGATGACATGCCTTCCAGCTCCGGGACAGGAGCTCTTAAATATAAATAATAACTTCCTTTGTTTCTTGGAACTGCCATGGTTTGCGTTCCCATCTTGATGACATCAAGTCTATTATGTCAACCTATAACCCCGCATGTGTTGCACTTCAGGAAACTTTCCTGAAGTCCAGCAATAACCTTTCCATGCGTGGGTTTAGAAGCTGGTTGGTTGGTTGGTTGGTTGGTTGGTTGGGTTTTATGGCACAAGGTCCAAAATTGGACATGCTGCGCCAAGAGTAAGTTTTTGTTGCTTCATTTTATCTTAATTTTTATTATTATTATTTTTTGTGTGTGTTAAACCCAAACGCAAGCAACATTAAAAATTTAAAAAAAACAAAAATCTGTGTAAATGTTATTTTAAAATCACATTCTAAAATATAAAAGAAAAAAATCAATTATATATACAATTTTAAAATTTAAAATGAAAATTTAAATAAAATGTATAAAACCTATTGCCCTCAAGAAAGCGAATAGGTTTCTATGGGGTGGATCCCCTATTATGTCAGATAAAATTATAAAATCACTTTTAAAAAAGTGTAAACGTTGTTGGTTAAAATTATGACATGAAATTAAAATATGATAAACATTGAATGGTTCATCACACGTTTCACACCATGGATTTAATTCGCTTAAAAACAAATGTCTGTGTGTGAAACGTGTGTGTCCGATACGAAGGCGAGTCAATCTTACATCTGCACTTCGTAACGGTAAAACAGGTAATGAGATGAGAGATGAAAAAATGGTATGCAACTTGTTGTCAACCTGCAAGTTCCATGATTCCTGCCAAAGACTATATATGAAAGTTTTTATATCTTTTCTCACATCTGAGAGAGGGACCGATGGTAAAATAAGGTCTGATGCAGTCTTTGCAGCTGCATCTGCTCTCTCATTTCCTTCAAGACCCATGTGGCTTGGTTTCCAACAAAATACAATTTCTTTTCCCTTGCCAGCAAGGGAATCCAATACTTTGAAAATTCTCGACACAACAGGATGACAGGTAAGACTATTGTTTTTCAAGGCTCCAACAATACTCATGCTGTCAGTATATATACAAAATTTATGACAATCATCTGTATTCACGTGTTGAAGTGCATAGTAGATTGCCGTTGCTTCAGCAGTAAAGATGGAGCAGGATGAATGTAGGCTGTAGCTAAAAGAAGTGTTATTGATAAAAACTCCACAGCCCACATGTCCTGCGGTTTTCGATCCATCCGTGAATACAGGTTTGTAAGATTGGTACTGGCAGCGATGAGAATGGTATAGCTGCTGAAAAACAATAGGTGTTGTGTCGGATTTTCTGAACTGGGCAAAGGTATTTATAAAAGTATTTGTTGGCTCATACCAAGGTGGATAGAGACTTTGATCAATAGACTCTATCCGAACATCACATAGATCTGTAAGCCACAGATGTGTTTTGGCTCGTGTGAGAAAAGGCGGGATGCTCAATGGACGAGCATCATATAGTCTTTTAAGGGAGGCATTAGGTACCAAGGAACGTAAGGGATGGTCAGGGGTAGACATGATCTTAGCATAATAATTGAGAGATTGCTGCAACCGTCTCAGGTCTAACGGTAGTTGATGACATACAGCATATAGACTCTGGACGGGTGATGTGCGGAAGGCACCAGAACATATCCTCAAAGCAGAGTGATGAACTGTGTCCAGTCTTCGTAAAACAGTCGAGTTTATATCGGTTTCCAGTCGAGTTTATATCGGTAAGCTTTAATTTTAATTCTTGACCGGAACTTTTGCCATGATAGCCTGTTATTTTCATTTTAATTAAATATGTGTCTATTTTTTTCCAGTTGGTTTTGGTTGGTTGGTTGGGTTTTATGGCACAAGACCCAAAATTGGACATGCTGCGCCAAGAGTAAGTTTTTGTTGCTTCATTTTATCTTAATTTTTATTATTTTTTTGTATGTGTTAAACCCAAACGCAAGCAACATTAAAAATTTTAAAAAACAAAAATCTGTGTAAATGTTATTTTAAAATCACATTCTAAAATGTATAAAACCTATTGCCCTCAAGAAAGCGAATAGGTTTCTATGGGGTGGATCCCCTATTATGTCAGATAAAATTATAAAATCACTTTTAAAAAAGTGTAAACATTGTTGGTTAAAATTATAACATGAAATTAAAATATGATAAACATTGAATGGTTCATCACACGCTTCACACCATGGATTTAATTCGCTTAAAAACAAATGTCTGTGTGTGAAACGCCCTTCAGGGGGTTTACCTTCTTTAGGTAAACACGGGTGTCACAATCCCGAGGTACCCTAGTGATCTGTCCTCTTCTTTCTTTTCTTCTCTCCTCTACTCTTCTCCTTTTTCTTCCTTTTCTCCCTCAGTGTGGTTGCCTCGTAAGAGGTTGAGGGCTCCCCTTGAGTAGCTTTCGCCGTTCTGTTGCATTTAGCTACTCTTGAGGACTAAATCACCCACGTGTTTGCCGTGCGTGGAGACCCGTGTCCCTGGAAAAGAGGATCCTGGTAATTGAGGCCTCCTGAGACCAACACATTGCTTTGCCCTCTGCTTCAGGTAAACGGGAGGTGTGTTGCGGTCCTCAGCACATCAATCGGCTTTATGGATCAAGCGATCGGTACATCTACTGGGTGACTCGTTAAGGGTGGAGGCCACTTCAGGGATGTACTGTGAGCGTATAGGACCTGGCTAGCACTGGTGCAGCTGGTCTGCATCCCCTTTTTGGACTCGGTGGTGGGTGGTGCGGTCAGGTCCCGAAATTTTATTGAAAAAAATAATGGAGAATAAAAATTTTACTCTTCTCCCACGGGAGCAACAATTAGAAAATCTAAAGTCTAAATTTTTCATAATTAAGAGAAAAGAGGGAAACTTTACTACTGCGTCCCCTTTTCTTATATCTAAAGGAATATCGAGTATTGTTGGGGAAGTAAAGAAAATTCAGAAGATGCGCTCAGGTGACCTGCTTGTTGAGGCAGCATCTGACTCACAAGCGGAAATTCTGGCTAGCACGAAATCTCTGGCAAACATTGAAGTGACAGTCTCCCCTCATAGCAACCCTAACTTTTCTTGTGGTATAATCTCAGCAGGGGATTTATTGTATTCACCGACGGAAGAGATTCTGGAAAATCTACAGAATCAGAAGGTCTGCGGCGTTCGACGCATTACAGTCAGACGGGATGGCAAAGTTATTGACACTAAGCACCTAGTTCTGACTTTTGCGACACCAGATCTTCAGCAGTATGTAAAAGCTGCGTATATGAATTTAGCCGTCAGGGCATATATCCCAAATCCCTTGCGGTGTTTCCAGTGTCAACGCTTTGGACACTCGAAAAAAGCTTGCAGAGGCAAAACCACTTGCGCCCGCTGCGCGGTGGTTGGCCACGACAGTTCGAACTGTACAGCTAAGGAGAGGTGTGTCAACTGTCATTGTGACCATCCCTCCTATTCTCGAAGTTGTCCTCAGTATATATTAGAGAAAGAGATTACCACGGTTAAGGTTAATCAAAAATGCTCTTATCCTGAGGCGAGACGATTGGTCACTTCTCGCACTCCTCAACCAGGAGTCAGTTATGCCACTGCTGCCAAAAGAGTCACAAAATCGAGCAGCACTCAAACTGAATCAATTTCGATTTCCCCAATTAGATTACCCCAAACATCTGAAAAGCCAGAATTCAAAAAAACTCCTACATTTACTAGAAAAGCTCCTTTTGCTAAATCAATAGCAGAGAAAGCTTTAAAACTAAAGAAAGCTAAAAAACCATCAATCTCCACCCAAAATACTTTCTCTTGCTTGGAGACTGATGCGGTTTCTTTGTTTCCCTCGGACGATGAAACATCGCTCGAGGATATGACAGAAGACCCGCCTTCCAGCTCCGGGAAAGGAGCTTTTCAATTGAAAAAATAGCTTCCTTTATTTCTTGGAACTGCCATGGTTTGCAATCACATCTTGATGACATCAAGTCTCTAATTACAGATTATAATCCGCATGTTTTGCACTTCAGGAAACATTCCTGAAGTCTAGCAATAACTTCTCCATGCGAGGATTTAACTGCATTAGGAAAGACTGTGGTGATAATGGTGTAGTGTCTGGAGGTGTTTGTATATTAACATCTAATAATTTCCCCAGCACTATCTATCCATTGAATACTACTCTGCAGGCTGTTGCTGTAAGAATTCATACTTCATGCTTATTAACAGTCTGTAGTCTATATTTACCACCACACGATGTCATACGCCAAGAGGAACTCGATGCATTAGTTGATCAGCTGCCTTCACCATTTCTGTTACTCGGTGACTTTAACGGACATAATTCTTTGTGGGGAAGTGATGATATCAATTCTCGCGGTCGGCAGATAGAACAGTTTATTTCTGATAATTGTCTCTGCCTGCTTAATACCGACGAGAAAACATATTTCCATATACCCACAAGAACTTTTCATTCCCTCGATTTGGCCATCTGTTTTACATCTCTTCTGCCATTGTTAAATCTAACAGTAGGAAATGATCTGCATAATAGCGATCATTTTCCTCTCGTCATCTCCCAGACTGGAGGTAGTAGTGTAGGACAACGCTTACCTACTTACGTGTACAGTCGGGCAGATTGGACGTTATTTACACAATTGGCAGTTGTTGATTATGAAATGGTTTCAGTCGAGGATATTAATGAAGCCGTATCAAAAGTCACCGAAACAATTAAGAATGCAGCTGATACATCAATTCCTAAGAGTTCTTCTATACTAAAGAGGCATAGCAAACCTTGGTGGAATAAAGAATGTCAAGAAACTTATAAAAAACAAAGGAAGTTATGGGGGTTATTTAGGAGATACCCCACAACGGAGAATCTTATCGCCTTTAAGAGAGCTAAAGCCTTAGCTCGCAGAGCTCGTCGTCGAAGTCATAAAGAGTCTTGGTCTCTTTACGTATCTTCAATTATATCTTCCACATCCAGTAAACAGTTGTGGAGAAAAGTGAAAGCAGCCAGTGGGATTTATAAGGATTTCTCAATTCCTATCTTAAAAACTGGAGCTGCTGTATACTCTTCTCCTCAAGTCATTGCTAATACCCTTGGTGAAACTTTTTGCTAGTGTCTCAAGCAACGACTCTTATAGTTCTTCGTTCTTAAGGAAAAAGAGTCGTGCTGAGCGAACACCAATTCGTTTTAACCATGGTGAAGCCTTGACTTACAATTGTGAATTTCGGATGTTGGAATTGAAGAGAGCATTAAAGCAGGCCCATAACACCAGTCCAGGACCAGACGGAATCAGCTATCAAATGCTTCGTCATTTATGTCCAGATTCCCTTTTGAACTTGCTGTTTTTGTTCAATAGGATTTGGACTGAAAACAAATTTCCATCACTTTGGAGCGAAGCAATAGTGATTCCGATCCTTAAGGCTGGTAAAGATCCTTCCGATCCTTCACATTATCGACCAATAGCTCTGACAAGTTGCTTGTGTAAGACTCTCGAACGTATGGTCAACGCCCGTCTCGTTTATGTCTTAGAAAAAAATAAATGTATACATATTAATCAGAGTGGCTTCCGAAAAGGGAGATCCACTCTTGATAATATCACATATTTGGAGACCCAAATCCGCAATGCTTTTGAGCGGAGGAACCATCTGGTCTCCATTTTCTTTGACATCGAGAAGGCATACGACCGTACCTGGCGATATGGAATTCTCCATTCACTATATGATTTTGGCTTTCGGGGTAATCAACCGATATTCCTACAAAATTTTTTAAGCTCCCGTGTTTTTAAAGTCCGTATTGGAACTGTGTTGTCCAATACTTTTACTCAAGCCGAGGGCGTTCCCCAAGGCTCTATTTTAAGTGTCTCTGTTTTTAGTCTTTTCATCAGTAACATTTTACATCAATTACCACCATCAATAAATGGTACACTCTATGTTGACGACCTGCAAATATCATGTCAGGGGACTAATATGCGATTAATTGAGAGACAACTGCAAACAGCAGTGAACAAGCTTGCAGCATGGTGTGCTGAGAATGGCCATACTCTATCTCCTAGCAAGAGTAAATGTGTCCACTTCTGTAGAAAGACTAGCCTGCATAATGATCCTATTATTTGCATCAACAGCACTCCAATACAAGTAGTCAATGAAGTAAAATTTCTGGGCATAATCTTTGACCGAAAATTAACCTTTCTACCGCATGTTTTATATTTGCGGAAAAAGTGTGAGCGATCGCTTAATATCCTCAAAGTGTTGTCAAATACATCTTGGGGTGCAGATCGCACATCACTTCTTCGAGTTTATCAGTCATTGATTCTATCCCGCATTGACTACGGATGTGCTGTTTATGGATCGGCTAGATCTTCCGTTTTACGAAGACTGGACACAGTTCATCACTCTGCTTTAAGGATATGTTCTGGTGCATTCCGCACATCACCCGTCCAGAGTCTATACGTGATATGTAATCAACTACCGTTAGACCTGAGACGGATGCATCAGTCTCTCAATTATTACGCTAAAATCATGTCGACCCCTGATCATCCAGTACGTTCCATGGTTCCTAATGCCTTTCATGAAAGACTATATGATGCTCGCCCAATGAGCATCCCACCTTTTCTCACACGAGCCAAATCAAAACTGTGGCTCTCAGACCTATGTGATGTTCAAATTGAAACAAATGATCATTTTCTTCATCAGCCTTGGTATGATCCAACAATTAGCTTTAATAACTCTTTTGCTCAGTTTTCGAAATCAGACACAACACCTATTGTTTTTCAAGCGCTTTTTTCCAACCATCGCTGTCAGTATCAATCATACACACCTGTATTCACAGATGGTTCAAAAACAGCAGGACATGTGGGCTGTGGAGTTTTTATTTACAATACAGCTTTCAGTTACAGTCTGCATTCGTCCTGTTCCATCTTTACCGCTGAAGCCACAGCTATCTATTATGCGATTCAGCATATGAATACAGATTGTCATCGTCAATTTTGTATATATACTGAGAGCATGAGTGTATTGGAAGCATTGAGAAACGATAGTTTTACTTGCCATCCTGTTGTGTCAAAGATTTACAGAGCATTAGACTCCCTTGCTGGCAAGGGATATGATATTATATTTTGTTGGATACCAAATCACGTAGGTCTTGATGGAAATGAGAGAGCGGATGCAGCTGCAAAGGCTGCATTAGATCCAGTTTCACTACCGGTTCCGCTCTCTGATGTGAGAAAGGGTATAAAAAGTTTTATACATAATCTTTGGCAAGAATTGTGGAACATGCAGGTCGGCAACAAGTTACATACCATTTTCTCATCCCTCATCTCATTATCAATTTTACCTTTACGAAGTGCTGATGTTAGATTGACTCGCCTTCGTATTGGACACACACGTTTCACACACAGACATTTGTTTTTAAGTGAACTTAATCCATGGTGTGAAGCGTGTGATGAACCATTTACTGTTTATCATATTTTAATCTCATGTCCTAATTTTAACGTCTACCGTTTTAAATTTTTCAAAACAAACATTTTAACTATGTTTAATTTGGTGGGAGAACCACCCCACAGTTTATCTTGATGATACCTCCTACAGTTATAGCCTTCACAAATCCTGCTCCATCTTCACCGCTGAGGCTACGGCTATATACCGAGCACTTCAGCTGCTACAAACTAAAAATGAACGTAAATTCTGTGTGTACACTGACAGTATGAGTGTATTAGAAGCTTTGAGGAATAACAACTATAATTGCCATCCAGTTGTGTCTAAGATATTGAAATTAATTGATACTGTTACTAACAAGGGATTTGAGATACTATTTTGTTGGATTCCAAGCCACATAGGAATAGATGGCAATGAGAACGCTGATGCTGCCGCTAAATCTGCAGCTACTTCCATTTTGCCTTCAATACCATCAATGGACATGAGAAAAGGATTCAAACATTTCATATATTCTCTTTGGCAGGAATCCTGGGACCTGCAAGTCAGCAACAAACTCCATTCCATATTTTCATACATCATTCCATTATCTGTTTTATCTCCACGAAGCGCAGATAACAGACTGACTCGCCTTCGAATTGGTCACACGCGTTTCACCCACAAACATTTGATCTTAAGTGATCTCCAACCGTGGTGTGAAAAGTGTGATGAACCATTTACAATATATCACATTTTAATTGTATGCCCAGATTTTAACCATCAGCGTTTTAAATATTTTAATAGTAATATTTTAACATTAGAAGATCTGCTTGGGGAACCACCCCATCGCAATTTATGTGTGTTTTTAAAAGACATAGGATTTATGAATTTTATCTGATTTAGAAATATTTTATTTAAATACTAGTTTTTAATCTTATACATGTGTATATTGTATGTTTACATACTTTTAATATATATTTTAACTATATTGCTATTTTATACTTTTTGTGTACATTTAAACTATATTTCTATTTTATACTTTTAATGTACATTTTAACTATATTTCTATTTTATACTTTTAATGGATGAAAAGAAAACTGAGGTATAATATCTTGTGATTGGCGCAGCTTGTCCTTATCTGGACCTTGCGCCATAAACACCAACCAACCAACCAACCTCAGCGTGTTATGAACTCAAAAAATATGGAAAAATCCAGCGGCACTCTCCACGAGAGATATTCGCAACTGAAGACAGCAAAAGCCGTCACCAAATACACTTCCCAAAATAAAAAATTTGGGCCAGGATCGTCGACTTACTTCCTCGCAACGAGGCAACTCGACGCTTCACCCGATATAGATGATCGGAAGAAGCGGTGGCACCACTTAACTTTCGCGGTATAGACGACCGGGAGAAAGAAGGAGCACGTCTGCACAAGGCGAGAGCTGCTCACCGGAACCCTTCATTACATTCTCAGATATTCTGCTGCATTTACAGTAGGCTTGTGGCGCTCGGCCAATGAGAGCGCGACTACTGCCCTCTCTCCCTTTCCCTCTACTCCGTGGGCTCCGCCCACCTACCTCAGTTTCTCTATCGCCATTGGTTATATCAGATGAAAGAGTAAAAACGGCTTCGCCGTTGTACACTCTGGAAGTCCCCACGACGACGACGAAGCTATGGTCTAAGATTTTTGTGAGGTTTACTAGCTGGAGCAGAGCCATTTACCTCTGTATGGTTGAAATTGGGGGTACATAAGACGTGAATACTGAATGTGAGAGGAGCTGAACATAACAAGCTGTCTAGGACGAGGGGGGTGGTCTTTGGGGACCGGAGCTCCTGTGCCAAGGCACGTATCTCCAGTATAAATTTATCTTGTATTTGTCGAACATTTGTTCGTCATAAAATATTTTATATCTATTAATTATAGAGATAAAATTTAACTATATCTACTAATTATAGAGATAAACTTCTGATCGGAACTGGGGTGGGGGAATCGAGCCGGTATTCTCATGAATGGCGTCGCTGACTACTTTATTTCAACAAAAACATGGAAATTTACATAGGGGGGAATACATACTTCAGGCAAATTGCCTGGCTTTGAAACATTCTGGATTATTGTTAATTCTTGATTACAAAGTAGTTAGTTACAGCAATTCTAGATGTTAACATTTGTTTGGTATTTACAACAAAATCTTTGATCATATTTACAGTCAAATCTTTGCATATTTATATACATATTTACAGTAAATCATAACATGAATAAATACATTTAAATCATAGGTGCAACTGCAAGTAAAATGGATATGATAGGTTTTTAAATATTATACATTGTAGCATTTAAATATTTAAGTGTTTAACTTGTAATAGCAGCGCTGTCCACAGTGTTTAAAATAAAATGGGTTATGGAGTCCCTAGGTCTATTAGTGTTATTGTTTATAAATTGTAGTTCTATTATATCTCAAGTGGGATATAATTACATTTTTATTCAGTAATCAGACATCTCTTTTGAGCAATTTGTGTGTGAAGAGGGGCTCAGTGCTCCTTCTCCCAATCGATCAATGTCAGTTGGGCTGCATCGGAGGAGAGAACGGAGGTTTGGAGGGGGTCAGGTAGGGGGGGACATCTGAAAGTTCCTTTCTGCGATCAAAAACTATCACCCGAGGAGGAGAGTGGGAAGTAGCGAGCTGTAGGGATTAAGATTTAGAATTTAATATTAATTATACGTTAGTAGTTAGTTAAACCGATGTGTTCCTGAGAATTGCATGCTGTCTTCTTCAATTTGCAGGATCATTAATATCATAGCTGGGTTGGTTTTGGATTAGGGGGTTCTGTATTTCTGCTAAATTGGAATAGAATTTGTCAGCTAACTTCGTAATATGTTCTGTAAATGTTTCGATGTTGTATTCCTCAAAGATGCTCTTATTTCTAAAATATGCCGGAGCATTTGTGACCATTCTAATAATTCTGTTTTCGAGGGACTGTTACCGACACATGTACCTATTTGCAGCGTATCCCCATACGGGTGCTGCGTATGTAGCAATTGGTCTTATGATTGATCTGTAAATCAGTAGCTTGTTGGAGGTGCTCAATTTTGACTTCCTACTAATTAGAGGGTAAATGATAGCTTGTGCTTGTTTAATTTTTTTGATTGTTTCTTCGACGTGGGCGAGCCATGTCATCCTGCTATCCATTATGACACCTAAATATTTTACTTTGTTTAACCAAGGGATTTTATCATTATACAGGGTTAATTCCGTTGGTTTCTTTCTTTTAATGCCAAAAAGTACCGCGACACATTTGACTGTATTAATTTTAATTTTCCAATCGCTTAGCCAATTTTCTAAAAGCGGGATATATTTACGGAGGGGGGTCGTTGCCTCATCGTTGGTGTTTCCACTGGCCATGATGGCGGTATCATCCGCAAACATAAATCTACTAATATTGTTGAGGTTAGGGAGGTCTGATATGTAAATGTCGAATAAAGTTGGTCCTAGAATTGACCCTTGTGGTACACCACTTTTAGCATAGCGTATGTCTGATAATGTGTAATTAATTTTAATTTGGAATTTTCTATCATTTAGGTATGAATTTAGTAATTTAATATAATTTTCTGGGAATTTTAATTTTATTAGTTTATAAATTAATCCGTTAATCCATACTTTGTCAAAGGCCGTTGCTACATCTAGAAATAGTGCAGCTGTGGCCTTATTAGTTTGAATATTTTCTGTAATCAACTCAATTGATCTAAGGAGTTGGTGTGTAGTCGCATGTTTTCTTTTGAATCCAAACTGATCGTTGTTAATGATGTTATTTTGGTTAATAAATTTATCCAGTCTAGTTTTTTCGAACAGTATTCGAACAGCTTGGATAAGACAGGAAGAAGACTAATTCGCCTATAGGCCTTTGGATCTCGGGGGTTTTTACCACCTCCTTTAAATATTGGGGCAATAATTGCTTTTTTAAATTGGTTTGGGAAATAATTTAATTTAAACATTTTATTAAAGATTTTTGTAAGCAGGTATATTGCTGATAGGGGTAGATTGATGATCATGTTGTTGGTGATACCGTCATGACCAGGGGCCTTGTTCTTTTTCAGTTGGCTGATATAAGTTAGGAGCTCATCCGGACTGACAACAGGGGGGTCCAGAAGGGGTGAATTTTTAGAATTTATAGAATTTAGTTTGCTAACTTCGTTCTCCACCTCACGCTCTTTATTACTATTGATATTGTTGGGGGTGAATTGAAGGGAAACATTCTCTGCTATGGTATCTGCCTTCTCCTGGTCAGAGAAAACTGGTCCGTTGGTTGTGTTTAAGGGGGGGAAGGTGTGTTTTTGTTTCCTTTGCGTGTTGACAAGTTTCCAAAGGGATCCATCGTCTGGTGTGAGTGACGTGATATGTTCATGCCATTGTTTTTGTTTGTGCATTTTAATATCGTTTTTGATTTCATTATTTAATTTGTTGTACCTGGATTTGTCGTCCTGAATTTTGAATTTCTGCCAGATTTTTCTAAGTCTATTTCTTTCTTTAATTTTGTCTTTGATGTCCTTTGCCAAGAAGGATGTTTTTTGATTTTATTAACTATTTTTGCAGTGTTTATGTGGCTGTTATTAATTACCGTTGTGAGTTCAGCAACGGCAACTTCAATATCTTGGGGAGTTTCTACAGGGAGGAAATAATTTTGTTATTAATGTCAGTGTTGTATTTAGACCAGTTGGGGATAAGGTTATGGGTACTGTTATAATCCGGATGGGCAAGATCAATAGCAATCACAACAGGATTGTGATCACTTGTCATTGCTGTGATGGTTTCAACTGAGCATCTGCTATTTATGTTGTTAAGTAGGAAAAAGTCAATTGTGGAGGCTGTAGCATTTCTATGTCCTCCTATTCTAGTAGGGGTTTGTGGGGCTTCGATCCTAATATTGTTTATATTTGTCCAATTTACTAGTTTTTTGCCAAACTTGTTGGCCCTATGGCAGTTCCAAAGTGTGTGGTGTGCGTTAAAATCGCCTCCGATAATTATGTTTTTACTAATTGTAATAATTTTATTGAGGTCGTTATTTGGAAATTTATTTCTATTGGGGTTATTCGGGATATTTTTTTGCGGGGGGATATATACAGAGGCGAGTGTGATTGGGCAAGAATTTTGGATATATATGTTAATTATTGATGCTTCAATTAAATCAAAATTTACGTTATTTATGATTTCATGGGTAATTTTACTGTTAATTATTATAGCGGTGCCTCCCGGTTGGCAATATCTATTTCTATTGTCGATATTTGTTCTGTCATTTCTGATGATGTTATAGTTTCTAATTCTAACCTTGTCATTGGTTCTTAGGTGGGTTTCCTGAACAAGAATGATGTCCGGATTGATTTCGTCAATGAATTCTCTTAATTCATCAATCTTGTTTAGGAGTCCGTTTGCGTTCCAAGTGCATATTTTTAGAAAAACATTGTTAGTGTTCATGGTGTATTATTTTCGGTAGCTATTACAGGCCTCATGGCCTCAATTAACGTAAAAAACATTTGATGTAGGCTATTGCAGTTATTAAGTTTGGGGATTATTTCCCATACTATTGTCATTAATTGGATGAATGCTCTGTTTTTGGATAATTCCATAAGTGTTTGTACTATTAAATTTAGTTCATTGACATTATTTCCACTAGTAGAGCTGCTTGTGTTATTGTTTGTGTTTCGGTTTTCACTCCCGCTGGGGAAGTTCGAGCTGGGGTCAGTCAAGCGATTGAGGAGAGGGGCGAGATGACATTGATCGATTGGGTTTGTGGTTGTGGTGAGAGGAGCAGATGAGGGGGGAGGTCTGCTTGCTCCGCTTACAGCGTTAGCAAAACTTATTCCTTCTCTTATTTTGTTCTGTTGAATATTTTTATTTGCATAATTATTTGGGGTGTACATATTTCCCTGAGTTTGTTCATTAAATCTATTTTTAGTTTTAATTTTTGGGAACATTGGGCATCCCCGATAGTTGGCTGTGTGATTACCTTTACAATTCGCACAGATAGGTGTTTCGATTTTATTTTTTCCGTGCGGACAGTCGATCGTTTTATGCGCCCCTGCGCATTTTACGCATTTGGGGGTTAGATAGCAGTTTTCACTGCTGTGGTGCCATAATTGGCAATTGTGGCATTGGGGGATCTTTCCAGTGGTTCTATATTTTTCGAAATTTACAATAAAGTTACCTAGGTCTTTTTCTTCAATAATTTTTGCACTATCCTTATTATTTGGAAGATGGACTTGGAAAAGGGGCATAAGCCTCCTTTCTCCTCCATTTTTCCTCATTTGATTAATTTTAATTGGGAAATAGCCTTTTTCTTCCAGCATTGTTTTAATTTCTTCAACCGTTTGGTTGATTGGGAGTCCACGTATTACGATTTTGAGTGGTCTTTGGGACCTGGGATTTATAATGTAGAATTTAATCTCGTTATCCTCTAGAAATTTAGTGAGGATTCTGTGCTCAGACGGCAGATTAACAAATAATTTGAGGAATTCCCCGGAGGGTTTTCCAAGAATTTTAAATTTTAGTTTGTCATTCAGTTCTTTTAAGAATTCTGAATATTTTTCTTTTAAATGAACCATTATAGGCGGTGGTTTAGATTGTGATTTTGTAATATTTTCATTGACTGAAGATTCTGGATCGTCAATATCGATCTGGTTTTCACTGTTGTTGTTTTCAATTTGATTGAGTGCCTCAAATTTATTAGTTAACTCAATCGCTATTCTTTTGGTAGGTACTTGCTTTTCTGGGCTATTGCTCAGCATACGTTTATTTTTGAATTATTAACCGTAATAAATTCAGTATTTTTAGCACTAGAATTATCTACATTTTTATCTACATATTCTGTCTTATTTATACAATTATTAACAGTATTAGTAATACATGTATTTACATTATCAAGAATAATTTTTTTATTCACAATCATATAATTAGCAAATTTTTAATTGCCATACCGGCACTATATTTAAAGTTCAATTCAAAGCAATTTTCATAAACATTTTGGAATAAATTATAACAGATATCAAATTTATGTACATTTGCATTAAAGAGATAGATAAAAATATTTACATCAGTATTACTGTTAATTTCAACAGGGTTACCAAATTGATCATAAAAATAAAACCTATCAGTATCCAAGTTAAATGCAAAATTGCACCTACCTCCATTTATGAAGATGTCGTCAAGGATTCCGCTGTTCGAAGATAATTCTTTTTTAGCACTATTTACGCGATCACTAGAAGCACCACTTTTAATAACATTTTTAGCACTGATGATTTTTTGTAACACATCACACACATATCTAATGTCCGTATTCATTACGGGAATATCGAGAATTTTAATTATTTCTGAGTATTGCTGGACTCGTTCACTCGGCTCGTAGCCGTGCTCTTTCGCATGCAATAACAGATCGTATGTAGATATTATTTTCATCGTGACACCATCCGCGTGAAACATTGGTTTGTTGTCGGGAAATGGAATTCCGATGTTGTGGAGATTATCCGGGCGGGCCTCGTTCGAGTTGGAAATCATCCTCGCGGGATCTTCCTGGATAACTGGGCTCGGGCTCCTGGTCATTCTCTCCGGCATCGGGCTTCCTGGCGAGTCTATGTCCGGGATAGCTGTCACTTTGTGTACGTAGATGTCTGGTTTTCTTGCACACTTTTCCATGATGTTGTCAGGAGCGTTCACTATCACTGTTGAACTCGTTAGTTTGAGTTTTGGCGAAGCCAGAAGCGTAGACTTCGCTTTGGCTTTAGCGATGAACTCCAAGTCGCACACGTTTCCCCCAAAGGGGACACAATTTGTAGGAAAAACCCTTCCGGGTCTTTCGTTAATTGAAGAATCACTCTTATGAACACTAATCACAAATTCTGGATCCAGTTGATTAATTGATTTGTTCGGTAAATCCACTATTTTTACACCTCGTGTATACGGAAAAGGCTTAGCGCCGGTCTCGCCGACGGGAAAACGAAACTAATCCTCGCTGAAGAACTCCAGGGGGAAAATTTAGCACCGCGCTGGCAGGAGCGATCGAAAGACACGTCCGTTCACTACGAAATCCAAACAGGTTCCGTCAACACAATACAGCAGCAACAACAGAGACGGCTATGAAGAAATCTCAGCTATAATTAACACCTCAGGCAAAACAATGAAAATCACAGCACTCTACAATCCACCAGAAAGAGCGATAACAGAGAAAGATATTAAATTCTTGTTCCCTAAAAACTTTGAAACTATACTGTTGGGGGACTTGAACTCAAAAGCCACTATATGGAACTGCCGGGTTACAAACAATAACGGTAAAAAACTCATCCCATTGATCTGCAAACATAACATCAAAATTGTGGCACCTATGGAACCAACTTATTATCCTGTATTTGCAAATCAAAGGCCAGACACCCTAGATATTATTCTAACCAATTCTAAACTTGCAATAGGAACTAACGTCATAAACGATCTCTCATCAGACCACCTCCCAACAATCTCCTCAATAGGACAGTCAATTAACGTACAGAATCGAACTGTAAAGAAAACGAATTGGAACCTCTTCAGAAATATTCTAATAAATAAAGATTTAGAAGTGCAAAATGAAAACAACACAGATATTATAGATAAACAGATAAAGAACTTAACAGACACCATAACTAATGCATACAATGAAGCAACCGAAATAACTGAGTACAAAGAAAACCATACGATCCTACCAAAAGCAATTAAAGAAAAATTCAGGAAAAAGAATAAGTTAAGAAAAAAGTACAGAAAAACCCTGGACCTTACAATTAAAAAAGAAATAAATAAATTACAAAGAGAAATAAGGAATGAATGCCTTCAACATAAAGAACAAAGCTGGCATGAAAAACTTAATAACTTTGAAAACGATTCAGAAGACGTTTGGAAGCTCATCAGAAGACTAAAAAACAAAACCCCAGTTAATAGGCCCATCCATGGAGAAAGGGGCCTTGTATACACAGATGAAGAAAAGGCTGATGCTTTCGCTGACTCCATGGAGAAGCAATTCACAATCAATAATATAGACGATGATGAAAATGGAGGTTGGTTGGTTGGTTTTTAAGGCACAAGGTCCAAAATTGGACATGCTGCGCCAAAAGTAAGTTTTTGTAGCTTTATTTTATCTTAATTTTTTTAAAAATTATTATTATTGTTTTTTTGTTAAACCCAAATGCAAACAACATTAAAAATTTTAAAAAACAAAAATCTGTGTAAATGTTATTTTAAAATCAAATTCTATATACAATTTTAAAATTTAAAAAGAAAATTTAAATAAAATGTATAAAACCTATTGTCCTCAAGAAAGCGAATAGGTTTCTATGGGGTGGATCCCCGATTATATCCCCCTCAGGGGGTTTACCTTCTTTAGGTAAACACGGGTGTCACAATCCCGAGGTACCCTAGTGATCTGTCCTCTTCTTTACTTTCCTCTCTCGTCTACTCTTCTGCTTTTTTTCCTTTTCTCCCTCATTGTGGTTGCCTCGTAAGAGGTTGAGGGCTCCCCTTGAGTAGCTTTCGCCGCTCTGTTGCTATTAGCTACTCCTGGGAACTAAATCACCCACGTGTTTGCCGTGCGTGGAGACCCGTGTCCCTGGAAAGGAGGATCCTGGTAATTGAGGCCTCCTGAGACCAACACATTGCTTTGGCCTCTGCTTCAGGTAAACGGAGGTGTTGTGGTCCTCAGCACATCAATCGGCTTTATGGATCAAGCGATCGGTACATCTACTGGGTGACTCGTTAAGGGTGGAGTCCACTTCAGGGATGTACCGTGAGCGTATAGGGACTGACTAGCACTGGTACAGTTAACCTGTATCCCCTTGTAGGGCTCCGTGGTGGGTGGTGCCGTCTAGTCCCTGAATATTATTTTGTAATTTATGAATAAATCTACTTTCTCCTCACTCCCTCAGAGCAACAATTGCCAATGTGTGAAGCGAAGTTCTTCATAATTAAAAGAACTGGAGGATCATTTGAGTATGTTTCTCCCTTTCTGATTGAGAAGGGATTAGTATCTCATTTGGGTGTTGTAAAATCTGTAAAAAAATTAAGAACGGGCAATTTACTAGTTGAAACTACATCAGAAAAACAAGCTATGATAATACAGACCATGAAATCCCTAGCTGACATACCAGTAACTGTAGAGCCACATGCAAGACTAAATTTTGTGCAAGGAGTAATTTCTGCAGAGGATTTGTATCATACGTCCACTGATGAAATTCTTGACAACCAAAAAGCCAGAAAGTCTGCGCCGTCAAAAGGATAACCATCAAAAGGGATGGTATTATCTTAAATACCAAACACCTTATTTTGACTTTTGCAACGCCAGACTTACCAAAAAATACATCAAAGTGGCTTACATGCGTTGCTCAGTGCGACCATATATACCAAATCCTCTCAGATGTTTCCAGTGCCAACGATATGGGCATTCTAAAATGGCTTGCAGAGGAAAACCTACTTGCGCTCGCTGCTCCCAAGCTGACGAGCATGACAGTGTTACCTGCAAAGCCAAAGAAATGTGCGTCAACTGCAAAGGAGACCACCCTTCATATTCCAGATCTTGTCCCGTTTGGCAACAGGAAAAGGAAATTGTCGCTATTAAGATCAAGAACAATGTGTCTTATATTGAAGCTCGTCGCATAGTTTGTTCCCGCACTCCAACTCCTGGTGTTAGTTACGCAGCTATGGCAAAAAAAGTTACCCGATCTTGCAGCACCCAAACAGATTCTGTCTCTTCACCTAGCTTTCTCTTAAAGCAAAAAACAGTGGAATCATCAACACCTTTAATAGCCAAATCAGCTTTGGCAAAATCAAAAGCCTTAAAGGCGAGGAAATTAAAATTGGCTAAGGAAGGCATTCGAAAGTCTTCCTTAACAACAAAAAAAGCTCTTCTGTGTTTGGATGCAGACACTGTGAAACTGCATCCATCGGATGATGACTTCAATTCTGAAGATTCATCAGAGATGACGATGAGTAACAGTGAGAAAGGTTAGAATATATTCCATTCCTGACTTCCTTTGTTTCCTGGAATTGTCGTGGGTTTCGGTCTCGCATTGATGACATCAAATCAATTATCTCTTGCTTTAACCCCGCATGTGTGGCTCTCAGGAGACATTCCTGAAACCCACTGTTGTCACCAAAATGCGTGGGTTTCAATGCTTTAGAAATGATTATGGTGGCGATGTTGCTGTGTCTGGTGGAGTTTGTATAATTACATCAAACAATTACCCCAGTACAGCACATCAGTTAAGAACTACATTCCAGGCCGTGGCTGTGAGAATCCACACCACATGCCTAATAACAGTATGTAGTCTTTACTTACCACCGAATGATGTCATCCAAGCAGAAGAACTGAATGACTTGGTTGATCAACTCCCAACTCCATTTTTATTGCTCGGTGATTTTAACGGTCATAATTTTCTGTGGGGTAGTGATGATACGAATTCTCGTGGTCGACAGATAGAGAGTTCATTTCTGACCATAACCTCTGTCTGCTAAATACCAACGAGAAAACTTATTTTCACGAACCTACACGGACATTTCCTCTCTGGACTTGGCTATATGTTCTCCATCACTCTTGCCATTGCTGAATTTTGAAGTTGGAAATGACCTCTACAATAGTGATCATTTTCCTCTAATCGTGTCTCAGGCTGGAAGTAATAGTGTGTGTCACAAACCACCTAATTATGTGTACAGTCGAGCCGATTGGTCACTTTTCACGCAATTGGCTGTGATCAATGAGACAAGAGTTAAGACAGATGTGATAGATGATGCCGTTAAATATGTCACCGACACAATAATCAGAGCTGCGGATGTTGCTATCCCTAAAAATTCCATCATTCCACATAAACACAGGAAACCTTGGTGGAATGAAAAGTGTCAACTCTCTATAAGAAACAAAGGAAGCAATGGAATATATTCCGAAGATACCCTACTACGGAGAATCTTGTTGCTTTTAAAAAAGCCAAAGCTGAAGCTCGAAAAGTTAGACGTCAGAGTCAAAGAGAATCTTGGATTTGCTACGTGTCGTCAATCAATTCATCGACAACAAGTAAACAATTATGGAGGAAAGTTAAAGCAGCCAATGGTATTTATCAGGATTATTCCATTCCTGTATTAAAAACCGGAGCTGCAATACACTCCTCAGCGGTAGATATTTCTAATGTCATCGGTGAAACCTTTGCTAGTGTTTCCAGCTCTGATTCATATAATCCTACTTTTCTAAGGATTAAAGAATCGCTGAGCAGACACCTCTAAGCTTTCATGATCGACATATTCTACCCTATAATTGTGATTTTGAACTGTCAGAATTGAAGTCTGCTTTATCTAAAGCAAACGACACTAGCTTAGGACCAGATGGAATCTCGTATCAAATGCTCCGTCATTTTAAATCATGATTCTTTATTAAACATACTTTCATTGTTTAATAGAATCTGGACTGAGCATGCTTATCCTACATCATGGAGAGAAGCGATAGTGATTCCAATATTGAAGCCTGGAAAAGATTCATCTGACCCTCTGAGTTATCGTCCAATAGCTCTTACGAGTTGCTTATGCAAAACATTTGAGCGTATGGTCAATGCTAGACTCATTTACGTCTTAGAGAAGAATAATTGCATACATCTTCATCAAAGCGGATTTCGAAGAGGACGATCCACTATAGATAACATAGTAGATCTAGAATCCCGAATTCGAAATGCTTTCGTGAGAAGAAACCATCTCGTTGCAATTTTCTTCGACGTTGAAAAGCATATGATCGTACATGGCGCTATGGTATTCTCCGTACTCTGCATAATCTTGGCTTTAAGGGTAATCTTCCAATATTTATCCAAAATTTTCTGGCCTCACGCGTTTTTAAAGTGCGCGTTGGAACTACAATTTCAATAATTTTAGTCAAGCTGAGGTGTCCTCAAGGTAGCATTTTAAGCGTAACCCTTTTTAACCTTTTCATCAGTGACATACTCCATCAATTACCATCTTCTGTTCATGGCACTCTATATGTTGATGACTTACAAATTTCATATCAGGGTTCAAACATGAATATAATTGAGAGACAATTGCAAACAGCTGTAAATAATTTAACAACTTGGTGTGAACGGAATGGTCTTAGTATATCTCCTAGTAAGAGTTGCTGTGTCCATTTCTGTAGGAAAACTAGCTACCATAATGATCCTGTGCTTCACATAAATAATAGACCCATTCCTGTAGTCAGTGAGATAAAAATTCCTTGGCGTGATTTTTGACAAGAAGTTAACTTTCCTTCCGCATGTTTTACATCTGCGGAAGAAATGTAAACGACTACTTAACATCCTCAAAGTGCTTTCGAATACATCTTGGGGTGCAGATCGCACATCACTCCTAAGAATTTATCAGTCTGTAATTTTATCTCGAATTGACTACGGCTGTGTTGCTTATGGATCAGCTAGACTCTCCATCTTACGCAGATTGGACACTGTTCACCATACTGCTTTAAGGATATGCTGTGGAGCTTTTCGCACATCACCCGTCCAGAGTCTATATGTAATTTGCCACCAATTGCCATTAGACCTGCGGCGGATGCAGCTGTCTCTTAATTATTATTCAAAAATCATGTCCTCACCTCATCATCCCTTGCATTCCACGATTCCAAGTGCTGCTCTTAAGAGATTATATAATGCTAGACCATCAAGCATTCAACCTTTTCTCTCTCGTATTAAATCTATTATTTTGCTTTCTGACCTCTGTGATGTCGAATCAGGTCTACCGACCTTTTCGCATATCCCCTTGGTATGATCCACACATTATTGTGCTGAATCCCTTTGGAAGTAATAAAAAATCAGAACACAAATACTGCTATTCTTCAACAGCTTTATTCATTCCATCGCTGTCAGTATACTATGTACACTCCAGTATTTACGGATGGATCCAAATGTCCAGGATCAGTTGGTTGTGGAGTGTATCTTGATGATACCTCGTACATTTATAGCCTTCATAAATCCTGCTCCATCTTCACCGCTGAGGCTACGGCTTTATACCGAGCACTTCAGCTGCTACAAACTAAAAATGAACGTAAATTCTGTGTGTACACTGACAGTATGAGTGTATTAGAGGCTTTGAGGAATAACAACTATAATTGCCATCCAGTTGTGTCTAAGATATTCAAATTAATTGATACTGTTACTAACAAGGGATTTGACATACTGTTTTGTTGGGTACCAAGCCACATAGGTATAGATGGCAATGAGAAAGCTGATGCTGCCGCTAAATCTGCAGCTACTTCCATTTGCCTTCATCACCATCAATGGACATGAAAAGGATTCAAATATTTCATATATTCTCTTTGGCAGGAATACTGGGACCTGCAAGTCAGCAACAAACTCCATTCCATATTTTCATACATCATTCCATTATCTGTTTTATATCCACGAAGCGCAGATGTCATACTGACTCGCCTTCGAATTGGTCACACGCGTTTCACCCACAAACATTTGATCTTGAGTGATCTCCAACCGTGGTGTGAAAAGTGTGATGAACCATTACAGTATGTCACATTTTAATTAGTGCCCAGATTTTAACCATCAGCGTTTTTAGATATTTTAATAGTAATATTTTAACATTAGAAGATTTGCTTGGGGAACCACCCCATCGCAATTTATTTGCGTTTTTAAAAGACATAGGATTTATGAATTTTATCTGATTTAGAAATATTTTATTTAAATATCAAGTTTTTAATTTTATACATGTATATATTGTATGTTTACACTCTTTTAATATGCATTTTAAATATATTTCTATTTTATACCTTAATATACATTTTAACTATATTGGTATTTTATACTTTTAATGTACATTTTAACTATGTTACTATTTTATGTTTTTAATTGGTAAAAAAAAAGCTTGTATAATATATTGTGATTGGCGCAGCTTGTCCTTATCTGGACCTTGCGCCATAAAAACAAACCAACCAACCAACCAACCCCGATTATATCAGATAGAGTTATAAAATCACTGTTAAAAAAGTGTAAACGTTGTTGGTTAAAATCATGACATGAAATTAAAATATGATAAACAGTAAATGGTTCATCACACGCTTCACACCCTGGATTTAATTCGCTTAAAAACAAATGTCTGTGTGTGAAACGCCCCTCAGGGGGTTTACCTTCTTTAGGTAAACACGGGTGTCACAATCCCGAGGTACCCTAGTGATCTTTCCTCTTCTATATTTTCTTCTCTCCTCTACTCTTCTGCTTTTCCTTCCTTTTCTCCCTCGTTGTGGTTTCCTCGAAAGAGATTGACCCCTCAGGGGGTTTACCTTCTTTAGGTAAACACGGGTATCACAATCCCGAGGTACCCTAGTGATCTTTCCTCTACTTTCTTTTCTTCTCTCCTCTACTCTTCTGCTTTTTCTTTCTTTTCTCCCTCAGTGTGGTTGCCTCGTAAGAGGTTGAGGGCTCCCCTTGAGTAGCTTTCGCCGTTCTGTTGCATTTAGCTACTCTTGAGGACTAAATCACCCACGTGTTTGCCGTGCGTGGAGACCCGTGTCCCTGGAAAGGAGGATCCTGGTAATTGAGGCCTCCTGAGACCAACACATTGCTTTGGCCTCTGCTTCAGGTAAACGGGAGGTGTGTTGTGGTCTTCAGCACATCAATCGGCTTTATGGATCAAGCAATCGGTACATCTACTGGGTGACTCGTTAAGGGTGGAGGCCACTTCAGGGATGTACTGTGAGCATATAGGACCTGGCTAGCACTGGTGCAGCTGGTCTGCATCCCCTTGTTGGACTCGGTGGTGGGTGGTGCTGTCAGGTCCCGAAATTTTATTGAAAAAATAATGGAGAATAAAAATTTTACTTTTCTCCCACGGGAGCAACAATTAGAAAATCTAAAGCCTAAATTTTTCATAATTAAGAGAAAAGAGGGAAACTTTACTACTGCGTCCCCTTTTCTTATATTTAAAGGAATATCGAGTATTGTTGGGGAAGTAAAGAAAATTCAGAAGATGCGCTCAGGTGACCTGCTTGTTGAGGCAGCATCTGACTCACAAGCGGAAATTCTGGCTAGCACGAAATCTCTGGCAAACATTGAAGTGACAGTCTCCCCTCATAGCAACCTTAACTTTTCTTGTGGTGTAATCTCAGCAAGGGATTTATTGTATTCACCGACGGAAGAGATTCTGGAAAATCTACAGAATCAGAAGGTCTGCGGCGTTCGACGCATTACAGTCAGACGGGATGGCAAAGTTATTGACACTAAGCACCTAGTTCTGACTTTTGCGACACCAGATCTTCAGCAGTATGTAAAAGCTGCGTATATGAATTTAGCCGTCAGGGCATATATCCCAAATCCCTTGCGGTGTTTCCAGTGTCAACGCTTTGGACACTCGAGAAATGATTGCAGAGGCAAAACCACTTGCGCCCGCTGCGCGGTGGTTGGCCACGACAGTTCGAACTGTACAGCTAAGGAGAGGTGTGTCAACTGTCATGGTGACCATCCCTCCTATTCTCGAAGTTGTCCTCAGTATATATTAGAGAAAGAGATTACCACGGTTAAGGTTAATCAAAAATGCTCTTATCCTGACGCGAGACGATTGGTCACTTCTCGCACTCCTCAACCAGGAGTCAGTTATGCCACTGCTGCCAGAAAAGTCACAAAATCGAGCACTACTCAAACTGAATCAATTTCGATTTCCCCAATTAGATTACCCCAAACATCTGAAAAGCCAAAATTCAAAAAAACTCCTACATTTACTAGAAAAGCTCCTTTTGCTAAATCAAAAGCAGAGAAAGCTTTAAAACTAAAAAAAGCTAAAAAACCATCAATCTCCACCCAAAATACTTTCTCTTGCTTGGAGACTGATGCGGTTTCTTTGTTTCCCTCGGACGATGAAACATCGCTCGAGGATATGACAGAAGACCCGCCTTCCAGCTCCGGGAAAGGAGCTTTTCAATTGAAAAAATAGCTTCCTTTATTTCTTGGAACTGCCATGGTTTGCAATCACATCTTGATGACATCAAGTCTCTAATTACAGATTATAATCCCGCATGTTTTGCACTTCAGGAAACATTCCTGAAGTCTAGCAATAACTTCTCCATGCGAGGATTTAACTGCATTAGGAAAGACTGTGGTGATAATGGTGTAGTGTCTGGAGGTGTTTGTATATTAACATCTAATAATTTCCCCAGCACTATCTATCCATTGAATACTACTCTGCAGGCTGTTGCTGTAAGAATTCATACTTCATGCTTATTAACAGTCTGTAGTCTATATTTACCACCACACGATGTCATACGCCAAGAGGAACTCGATGCATTAGTTGATCAGCTGCCTTCACCATTTCTGTTACTCGGTGACTTTAACGGACATAATTCTTTGTGGGGAAGTGATGATATCAATTCTCGCGGTCGGCAGATAGAACAGTTTATTTCTGATAATTGTCTCTGCCTGCTTAATACCGACGAGAAAACATATTTCCATATACCCACAAGAACTTTTCATTCCCTCGATTTGGCCATCTGTTTTCCATCTCTTCTGCCATTGTTAAATCTAACAGTAGGAAATGATCTGCATAATAGCGATCATTTTCCTCTCGTCATCTCCCAGACTGGAGGTAGTAGTGTAGGACAACGCTTACCTACTTACGTGTACAGTCGGGCAGATTGGACGTTATTTACACAATTGGCAGTTGTTGATTATGAAATGGTTTCAGTCGAGGATATTAATGAAGCCATATCAAAAGTCACCGAAACAATTAAGAATGCAGCTGATACATCAATTCCTACGAGTTCTTCTATACTAAAGAGGCATAGCAAACCTTGGTGGAATAAAGAATGTCAAGAAACTTATAAAAAACAAAGGAAGTTATGGGGGTTATTTAGGAGATACCCCACAACGGAGAATCTTATCGCCTTTAAGCGAGCTAAAGCCTTAGCTCGCAGAGCTCGTCGTCGAAGTCAGAAAGAGTCTTGGTCTCTTTACGTATCTTCAATTATATCTTCCACATCCAGTAAACAGTTGTGGAGAAAAGTGAAAGCAGCCAGTGGGATTTATAAGGATTTCTCAATTCCTATCTTAAAAACCGGAGCTGCTGTATACTCTTCTCCTCAAGTCATTGCTAATACCCTTGGTGAAACTTTTGCTAGTGTCTCAAGCAACGACTCTTATAGTTCTTCGTTCTTAAGGAAAAAGAGTCGTGCTGAGCGAACACCAATTCGTTTTAACCATGGTGAAGCCTTGACTTACAATTGTGAATTTCGGATGTTGGAATTGAAGAGAGCATTAAAGCAGGCCCATAACACCAGTCCAGGACCAGACGGAATCAGCTATCAAATGCTTCGTCATTTATGTCCAGATTCCCTTTTGAACTTGCTGTTTTTGTTCAATAGGATTTGGACTGAAAACAAATTTCCATCACTTTGGAGCGAAGCAATAGTGATTCCGATCCTTAAGGCTGGTAAAGATCCTTCCGATCCTTCACATTATCGACCAATAGCTCTGACAAGTTGCTTGTGTAAGACTCTCGAACGTATGGTCAACGCCCGTCTCGTTTATGTCTTAGAAAAAAATAAATGTATACATATTAATCAGAGTGGCTTCCGAAAAGGGAGATCCACTCTTGATAATATCACATATTTGGAGACCCAAATCCGCAATGCTTTTGTGCGGAGGAACCATCTGGTCTCCATTTTCTTGGACATCGAGAAGGCATACGACCGTACCTGGCGATATAGAATTCTCCATTCACTATATGATTTTGGCTTTCGGGGTAATCAACCGATATTCCTACAAAATTTTTTAAGCTCCCGTGTTTTTAAAGTCCGTATTGGAACTGTGTTGTCCAATACTTTTACTCAAGCCGAGGGCGTTCCCCAAGGCTCTATTTTAAGTGTCTCTGTTTTTAGTCTTTTCATCAGTAAAATTTTACATCAATTACCACCATCAATAAAAGGTACACTCTATGTTGACGACCTGCAAATATCATGTCAGGGGACTAATATGCGATTAATTGAGAGACAACTGCAAACAGCAGTGAACAAGCTTGCAGCATGGTGTGCTGAGAATGGCCATACTCTATCTCCTAGCAAGAGTAAATGTGTCCACTTCTGTAGAAAGACTAGCCTGCATAATGATCCTATTATTTGCATCAACAGCACTCCAATACAAGTAGTCAATGAAGTAAAATTTCTGGGCATAATCTTTGACCGAAAATTAACCTTTCTACCGCATGTTTTATATTTGCGGAAAAAGTGTGAGCGATCGCTTAATATCCTCAAAGTGTTGTCAAATACATCTTGGGGTGCAGATCGCACATCACTTCTTCGAGTTTATCAGTCATTGATTCTATCCCGCATTGACTACGGATGTGTTGTTTATGGATCGGCTAGATCTTCCGTTTTACGAAGACTGGACACAGTTCATCACTCTGCTTTGAGGATATGCTCTGGGGCATTCCGCACATCACCCGTCCAGAGTCTATACGTGATATGTAATCATCTACCGTTAGACCTGAGACGGATGCATCAGTCTCTCAATTATTACGCTAAAATCATGTCGACCCCTGATCATCCAGTACGTTCCATGGTTCCTAATGCCTTTCATAAAAGACTATATGATGCTCGCCCAATGAGCATCCCACCTTTTCTCACACGAGCCAAATCAAATCTGTGGCTCTCAGACCTATGTGATGTTCAAATTGAAACAAATAATCATTTTCTTCATCCGCCTTGGTATGATCCAACAATTAACTTTAAAAACTCTTTTGCTCAGTTTTCAAAATCAGACACAACACCTATTGTTTTTCAAGCGCTTTTTTCCAACCATCGCTGTCAGTATCAATCATACACACCTGTATTCACAGATGGTTCAAAAACAGCAGGACATGTGGGCTGTGGAGTTTTTATTTACAATACAGCTTTCAGTTACAGTCTGCATTCGTCCTGTTCCATCTTTACCGCTGAAGCCACAGCTATCTATTATGCGATTCAGCATGTGAATACAGATTGTCATCGTCAATTTTGTATATATACTGAGAGCATGAGTGTATTGGAAGCATTGAGAAACGATAGTTTTACTTGCCATCCTGTTGTGTCAAAGATTTACAGAGCATTAGACTCCCTTGATGGCAAGGGATATGATATTATATTTTGTTGGATACCAAGTCACGTAGGTCTTGATGGAAATGAGAGAGCGGATGCAGCTGCAAAGGCTGCATTAGATCCAGTTTCACTACCGGTTCCGCTCTCTGATGTGAGAAAGGGTATAAAAAGTTTTATACATGGTCTTTGGCAAGAATTGTGGAACATGCAGGTCGGCAACAAGTTTCATACCATTTTCTCATCCCTCATCTCATTATCAATTTTACCTTTACGAAGTGCTGATGTTAGATTGACTCGCCTTCGTATTGGACATACACGTTTCACACACAGACATTTGTTTTTAAGTGAACTTAATCCATGGTGTGAAGCGTGTGATGAACCATTTACTGTTTATCATATTTTAATCTCATGTCCTAATTTTAACGTCTACCGTTTTAAATTTTTCAAAACAAGCATTTTAACTATGTTTAATTTGGTGGGAGAACCACCCCACAGAAATCTATTTGCTTATTTGAAAGCAATAGGTTTTACTAATTTTATATAATTTTTATTTATACTTTTTAAAATTTTATAAATATATTCATTTTTTACCATTTTATATATTTATATATATATATATATATATATATATATTATATATATATATATATATATATATATATGGATTTTAAAATTATATATACACTGATTTTTGTTTTTTAAAATTTTAATGTTGCTTGGGTTTTCAAAAAAAAAAGGAACATATATGTATATATATAGTAAAAGAAAATAAGTAAATGAGAAAATATATATGTATGTGTTCTTTCGAAACTTTATCCTTGGCGCAGCATATCCATATTTGGACCTTGCGCCATAAAACCCAACCAACCAACCGTGGTGGGTGGTGCCGTCTAGTCCCCGAATTTATATTCATCCTAAATGGATAAAAAAACTTTCTCTTCACTCCCTCGGGAGCAACAAATGGAAACTTGCAGTGCAAAATATTTTGTTGTACAAAGAATTGGAAACAGCTTTGAATATGTTTCTCCTTTTCTCATTGAAAAGGGCTTATCCTCATATCTTGGAGAAGTTAAGTCGATAAAGAAGTTGCGATCGGGTGTTCTGTTAGTAGAAACTGCTACCGAAAAGCAATCTATAATGATACAGAGCTTGAAAAAAATTAGTGACATAGCGATAACTGTCGAACCTCATAGGAATTTAAATTTTTCACGAGGTGTTATTTCATCGGAGGACTTGTTTCACACGCCCACCGATGAAATACTGGAAAATTTAAAAAGCCAAAAAGTCTGCAGTGTGAAAAGAATCACGATGAAGAGAGATGGCATTGTTTTAAACACAAAGCATCTCATTGAGACATTCTCTACACCAGACTTGCCACAAAATATTAAAGTGGCTTATATGCGATGTTCAGTACGGCCATTTATCCCTAATCCGCTTAGATGCTTCCATTGCCAACGATTTGGACACTCTAAAATGGCTTGCAGAGGAAAACTCACATGTGCCCAATGTTTTGACGTTGGCCATGAAAGTACTACCTGCGAAGCAAAAGAAGTATGTGTCAACTGTAAAGGTAACCACACTTCATATTCTAGATCTTGTCCCGTTTGGCAACAGGAAAAGGAAATTGTTACCATCAAAATCAAGAACAATGTTTCCTATTTAGAAGCTCGCCGATTAGTTAATTCCCGTACTCCCGCTCCTGGTGTAAGTTATGCAAATATAACAAAAAAGGTAACCCGATCCTGCAGCACCCAAACAGAGACAAATTCTGTTTCGACATTTAGCTTGCTCTCAAAGCAAAAAACAACAGATATTGGTACACCTGTAATCGCCAAATCAGCTTTGGCGAAATCAAAAGCCTTAAAGGCTAGAAAATTAAAACTGGCCAAGGAAGGCGTTCGAAAGTATTCGTTAACTGCCAGAAAAGCTCTTCTGTCTATGGATGCAGACACTGTCAAACTGCAACCTTCAGATGATGATTTCATATTGGAAGATTCATCTGAGATGACACTGAGCAATAGTGACAATGGTTAGACTGTATTCCATTAATGACTTCCTTTGTTTCATGGAATTGTCGTGGTTTTCGGCCTCGAATTGATGATATCAGATCCATTATGTCAGCCTATAACCCCGCATCTGTGGCACTCCAGGAAACATTCCTGAATCCCAATATCATCACCAAAATGTGTGGGTTTCAATGCTTTAGAAAGGATAATGGTGGTGATGCTGCTGTGTCTGGTGGCGTTTGTATATTTACATCAAACAATTATCCCAGTACAGCACATCAGTTAAGAACTACACTCCAGGCTGTTGCTGTGAGAATTCACACCGCGTGTCTGATTACAGTTTGTAGCCTCTACTTACCACCGAATGATGTCATCCAAGAGGAGGAACTAAACGACTTACTTGATCAACTCCCAGCTCCATTTTTATTGCTTGGTGATTTTAACGGACATAATTTTGTGGGGTAGTGATGATACGAATTCTCGCGGTCGTCAGATAGAAAAATTAATTTCTGACAATTGCCTTTGTCTGCTAAATACCGACGAGAAGACATATTTTCACGAACCATCACGGACATTTCACTCTCTTGACTTAGCTATTTGTTCTCCATCACTCCTGCCATTGCTGAATTTTGCTGTTGGAAATGACCTCTATAACAGTGATCATTTCCCTCTAATCGTGACTCAGGCTGGAAGTAATAGTGTGTGTCACAACCCACCTAGTTATGTGTACAGTCGAGCCGATTGGACACTTTTCATGCAATTGGCTGTGATCAGTGAGACAAGAGTTAAGACAGATATGATAGATCATGCCGTTAAATATGTCACCGACACAATAATCCGAGCTGCGGATGTTGCTATCCCTAAAAATTCCATCATTCCACATAAACACAGGAAACCTTGGTGGAATTAAAAGTGTCAACTCTCCTATAAGAAACAAAGGAAGCATTGGAATATATTCCGAAGATACCCTACTACGGAGAATCTGGTTGCTTTTAAAAAAGCCAAAGCTCAAGCTCGAGGAGTTAGACGTCAGAGTCAAAGAGAATCTTGGATTCGCTACGTGTCGTCAATCAATTCATCGACAACAAGTAAACAATTATGGAGGAAAGTTAAAGCAGCCAATGGTATTTATCAGGATTATTCCATTCCTGTATTAAAAACCGGAGCTGCAATACACTCCTCAGCGGTAGATATTGCTAATGTCATCGGTGAAACCTTTGCTAGTGTTTCCAGCTCTGATTCGTGTAATCCTACTTTTCTAAGGATTAAAAGAATCGCTGAGCGGACACATCTAAGCTTTCATGATCGATATCTTCTACCCTATAATTGTGATTTTGAACTGTCAGAATTGAAGTCTGCTTTATCTAAAGCAAACGACACTAGCCCAGGACCAGATGGAATCTCGTATCAAATGCTCCGTCATTTAAATCATGATTCTTTGTTAAACATACTTTTATTGTTTAATAGAATCTGGACTGAGCATGCTTATCCTACTTCATGGAGGGAAGCGATAGTGATTCCAATTTTGAAACCTGGCAAAGATTCATCTGACCCTCTGAGTTATCGTCCAATAGCTCTCACGAGTTGCTTGTGCAAAACGTTTGAGCGTATGGTCAATGCTAGACTCATTTACATCTTAGAGAAGAATAATTGCCTACCCCTTCAACAAAGCGGATTTCGAAGTGGACGATCCACTATTGATAATATAGTAGATCTGGAATCCCAAATTCGAAATGCTTTCGTGAGGAGAAACCATCTTGTTGCAATTTTCTTCGATATTGAGAAAGCATACGATCGTACGTGGCGTTATGGCGTTCTCCGTAATATGCATAATCTTGGATTTAAGGGTAATCTTCCAATATTTATAAAGAATTTCCTAGCCACTAGGCTTTTTAAAGTACGTGTTGGAACTACAGTTTCCAATACCTTTACTCAATCTGAGGGTGTCCCTCAAGGTAGCGTTTTAAGCGTAACCCTTTTTAACCTTTTCATCAATAACATACTTCATCAGATACCATCTTCTGTTCATGGCACTTTGTATGTGGATGACTTACAAATTTCATATCAGGGTTCAAACATGAATATAATTGAGAGACAATTGCAAACAGCTGTAAATAAATTAACTACTTGGTGTGAAAGGAATGGCCTTTGTATATCTCCTAGTAAAAGCTATTGTGTCCATTTCTGTAGGAAAACTAGTATCCATAATGATCCTGTTCTTCACATAAATAATAGACCCATTCCTATAGTCAGTGAGATAAAATTCCTCGGGGTAATTTTTGACAAGAAGTTAACTTTCCTTCCGCATGTGTTACACCTGCGGAAGAAATGTGAACGCTTGCTCAACATCCTCAGAGTGCTTTCGAATACATCTTGGGGTGCTGGTTGGTTGGTTGGTTGGTTGGTTTTTATGGCGCAATGTCCAGATAAGGACAAGCTGCGCCAAACACAAGATAGCTTACACAAGTTTTTTAAACCCATTAAAAGTATAAAATAATAATATAGTTAAAATGTACATTAAAAGTACAAAGTAGAAATATAGTTAAAATGTATATTAAAGGTATAAAATAGAAATATAGTTAAAATGTATATTAAAGGTATAAAATAGAAAGTTAAAATGTATATTAAAAGTTTGTAAACATACAATATACACATGTATCAAATTAAAAATTTTATATTTAAGTAAAATATTTCTAAATCAGATAAAATTCATAAATACTATGTCTTTTAAAAACGCAAATAGGTTGCAATGGGGTGGTTCCCCAAGCAGATCTTCTAATGTTAAAATGTTACTATTAAAATATCTAAAACGCTGATGGTTAAAATCTGGGCATACAATTAAAATGTGATATACTGTAAATGGTTCATCACACTTTTCACACCATGGTTGGAGATCACTCAAGATCAAATACTTGTGGGTGAAACGCGTGTGACCAATTCGAAGGCGAGTCAGTCTGACATCTGCGCTTCGTGGAGATAAAACAGATAATGGAATGATGTATGAAAATATGGAATGGAGTTTGTTGATGACTTGCAGGTCCCAGGATTCCTGCCAAAGAGAATATATGAAATGTTTGAATCCTTTTCTCATGTCTGTTGATGGTATTGAAGGCAAAATGGAAGTAGCTGCAGATTTAGCGGCAGCATCAGCTTTCTCATTGCCATCTATTCCTATGTGGCTTGGTATCCAACAAAACAGTATCTCAAATCCCTTGTTAGTAAGAGTATCAATTAATTTGAATATCTTAGACACAACTGGATGGTAATTATTGTTGTTATTCCTCAAAGCTTCTAATACACTCATACTGTCAGTGTACACACAAAATTTACGTTCATTTTTAGTTGTTACCAACTGAAGTGCTCGGTATATAGCCGTAGCCTCAGCAGTGAAGATGGAGCAGGATTTGTGAAGGCTATAACTGTAGGAGGTATCATCAAGATAAACTCCACAGCCAACTGATCCTGGACATTTGGATCCATCCGTAAATACTGGAGTGTACATAGTGTACTGACAGCGATGGAATGAATAAAGCTGTTGAAGAATAGCAGTACTTGTGTCTGATTTTTTATTACTTCCAAAGGGATTCAGCACAATAATGTGTGGATCATACCAAGGGTGATGTGCGAAAAGGTCGGTAGATTCGATTCGGACATCACATAGGTCAGAAAGCAAAATTATGGATTTAATACGACAGAGAAAAGGTGGAATGCTTGATGGTCTAGCATTATATAATCTCTTAAGAGCAGCACTTGGAATCGTGGAACGCAATGGATGATGAGGTGAGGACATGATTTTTGAATAATAATTAAGAGACAGCTGCATCCGCCGCAGGTCTAATGGCAATTGGTGGCAAATTACATATAGACTCTGGACGGGTGATGTGCGAAAAGCTCCACAGCATATCCTTAAAGCAGTATGGTGAACAGTGTCCAATCTGCGTAAGATGGAGAGTCTAGCTGATCCATAAGCAACACAGCTGTAGTCAATTCGAGATAAAATTACAGACTGATAAATTCTTAGGAGTGATGTGCGATCTGCACCCCAAGATGTATTCGAAAGCACTTTGAGGATGTTAAGCAGTCGCTCACATTTCTTCCGCAGATGTAAAACATGCGGAAGGAAAGTTAACTTCTTGTCAAAAATCACGCCAAGGAATTTTATCTCACTGACTACAGGAATGGGTCTATTATTTATGTGAATCACAGGATCATTATGGTAGCTAGTTTTCCTACAGAAATGGACACAGCAACTCTTACTAGGAGATATACTAAGACCATTCCGTTCACACCAAGTGGTTAAATTATTTACAGCTGTTTGCAATTGTCTCTCAATTATATTCATGTTTGAACCCTGATATGAAATTTGTAAGTCATCAACATACAAAGTGCCATGAACAGAAGATGGTAATTGATGGAGTATGTCACTGATGAAAAGGTTAAAAAGGGTTACGCTTAAAATGCTACCTTGAGGGACACCCTCAGCTTGACTAAAAGTATTGGAAAATGTAGTTCCAACGCGCACTTTAAAAACGCGTGAGGCCAGAAAATTTTGGATAAATATTGGAAGATTACCCTTAAAGCCAAGATTATGCAGAGTACGGAGAATACCATAGCGCCATGTACGATCATATGCTTTCTCAATATCGAAGAAAATTGCAACGAGATGGTTTCTCCTCACGAAAGCATTTCGAATTCGGGATTCTGGATCTACTATGTTATCTATAGTGGATCGTCCTCTTCGAAATCCGCTTTGATGAAGATGTATGCAATTATTCTTCTCTAAGACGTAAATGAGTCTAGCATTGACCATACGCTCAAATGTTTTGCATAAGCAACTCGTAAGAGCTATTGGACGATAACTCAGAGGGTCAGATGAATCTTTTCCAGGCTTCAATATTGGAATCACTATCGCTTCTCTCCATGAAGTAGGATAAGCATGCTCAGTCCAGATTCTATTAAACAATAAAAGTATGTTTAACAAAGAATCATGATTTAAATGACGGAGCATTTGATACGAGATTCCATCTGGTCCTGGGCTAGTGTCGTTTGCTTTAGATAAAGCAGACTTCAATTCTGACAGTTCAAAATCACAATTATAGGGTAGAATATGTCGATCATGAAAGCTTAGAGGTGTCCGCTCAGCGATTCTTTTAATCCTTAGAAAAGTAGGATTATATGAATCAGAGCTGGAAACACTAGCAAAGGTTTCACCGATGACATTAGCAATATCTACCGCTGAGGAGTGTATTGCAGCTCCGGTTTTTAATACAGGAATGGAATAATCCTGATAAATACCATTGGCTGCTTTAACTTTCCTCCATAATTGTTGACTTGTTGTCGATGAATTGATTGACGACACGTAGCGAATCCAAGATTCTCTTTGACTCTGACGTCTAACTTTTCGAGCTTCAGCTTTGGCTTTTTTAAAAGCAACAAGATTCTCCGTAGTAGGGTATCTTCGGAATATATTCCATTGCTTCTTTTGTTTCTTATAGGACAGTTGACACTTTTTATTCCACCAAAATTTCCTGTGTTTATGTGGAATGATGGAATTTTTAGGGATAGCAACATCCGCAGCTCGGATTATTGTGTCGGTGACATATTTAACGGCATCATCTATCATATCTGTCTTAACTCTTGTCTCACTGATCACAGCCAATTGCGTGAAAAGTGACCAATCGGCTCGACTGTACACATAATTAGGTGGTTTGTGACACACACCATTACTTCCAGCCTGAGACACGATTAGAGGGAAATGATCACTATTGTAGAGGTCATTTCCAACTTCAAAATTCAGCAATGGCAAGAGTGATGGAGAACATATAGCTAAGTCCAGAGAGTGAAATGTCCGTGTAGGTTCGTGAAAATAAGTTTTCTCGTTGGTATTTAGCAGACAGAGGCTATGGTCAGAAATGAACTGCTCTATCTGTCGACCACGAGAATTCGTATCATCACTACCCCACAGAATATTATGACCGTTAAAATCACCGAGCAATAAAAATGGAGTTGGGAGTTGATCAACCAAGTCATTCAGTTCTTCTGCTTGAATGACATCATTCGGTGGTAAGTAAAGACTACATACTGTTATTAGACATGTGGTGTGGATTCTCACAGCCACTGCCTGGAGTGTAGTTCTTAACTGATGTGCTGTACTGGGGTAGTTGTTTGATGTAATTATACAAACTCCACCAGACACAGCAGCATCACCATCATTATCCTTTCTAAAGCACTGAAACCCACGAAGTTTGGTGACAACAGTGGGCTTCAGGAATGTCTCCTGGAGAGCCACACATGCGGGGTTAAAGCGAGAGATGATGGATTTGATGTCATCAAAGCGAGAACGAAAACCGCGACAATTCCAGGAAACAAAGGAAGTCATGAATGGAATATATTCTAACCTTTATCACTGTTGCTTATGGTCATCTCAGATGAGTCTTCAGAATTGAAATCATCATCTGATGGATGCAACTTGACAGTGTCTGCATCCAAACACAGAAGAGCTTTTCTTGCTGTTAACGAAGGCTTCCGAACGCCTTCTTTAGCTATTTTTAATTTCCTAGCCTTCAAGGCTTTTGATTTTGCCAAAGCTGATTTGGCAATTACAGATGTTGGTGCTTCTGTGTTTTTTTGCTTTGGGAGCAAACTAACTGTAGAAACAGAATTTGTTTCAGTTTGGGTGCTGGAGGATCGGGTCACTTTTTTTGTTATAGTTGCATAACTGACACCAGGAGTGGGAGTTCGGGAATTAACTGTGCGACGAGCTTCTGCATAGGAGACATTGTTTTTAATTTTGAAGTTGACAATTTCTTTTTCCAGTTGCCAAACGGGACAAGATCTAGAATAAGAAGTGTGGTCACCTTTACAGTTGACACACATTTCTTTGGCTTTGCAGGTAGTGCTATCATGGTCGTCAACTTGAGAACAGTGGGCGCAAGTAGGTTTCCCTCTGCAAGCCATTTTAGAATGTCCATAGCGTTGGCACTGGAAGCATCTTAGTGGATTAGGTATAAAAGGCCGTACAGAACATCTCATATAAGCCACTTTGATGTTTTGTGGCAAGTCTGGTGTAGAGAAAGTCAAGATGAGATGCTTTGTATTAATAACAATGCCATCTCTCTTTATCGTTATTCTTTTCACAGCGCAGACTTTTTGTGTTTTCAAATTTTCCAATATTTCCTCGGTGGGCGTGTGAAACAAGTCCTCCGAAGAAATAACACCTCGTGAAAAATTTAGATTTCTGTGTGGTTCAACACTTACAGCAATGTCACCAATTGTTTGCATGTTTTTCATCAGAATTGATTGTTTTTCCGATGCAGTTTCTACTAGCGGAACACCCGAACGCAATTTCTTGATGGATTTAACTTCTCCAAGGTAAGACGTTATAGCTTTTTCAATCAGAAAAGGAGAAACATATTCAAATGTATTTCCTATTCTTTTGATAACAAAAAATTTTGCTGTACATATTTCCATTTGTTGCTCCCGAGGGAGTGAAGAGAATGTGTTTTTATCCATATAGGATTAATATAAATTCAGGGACCAGACGGCACCACCCACCACGGAGCCCTACGAGGGGATACAGTTTAGCTGTATCAGTGCTAGTCAGTCCCTATACGCTCACGGTACATCCCTGAAGTGGACTCCACCCTTAACGAGTCACCCAGTAGATGTACCGATCGCTTGATCCATAAAGCCGATTGATGTGCTGAGGACCACAACACACCTCCCGTTTACCTGAAGCAGAGGCCAAAGCAATGTGTTGGTCTCAGGAGGCCTCAATTACCAGGATCCTCCTTTCCAGGGACACGGGTCTCCACGCACGGCAAACACGTGGGTGATTTAGTCCTCAAGAGTAGCTAATAGCAACAGAGCGGCGAAAGCTACTCAAGGGGAGCCCTCAACCTCTTTCGAGGAAACCACAACGAGGGAGAAAAGGAAGGAAAAGCAGAAGAGTAGAGGAGAGAAGAAAATATAGAAGAGGAAAGATCACTAGGGTACCTCGGGATTGTGACACCCGTGTTTACCTAAAGAAGGTAAACCCCCTGAGGGGGATTTTTGACAAGAAGTCAACTTTCATTCCGCATGTTTTACATCTGCGGAAGAAATGTGAGCGACTGCTTAACATCCTCAAGGTGCTTTCGAATACATCTTGGGGTGCAGATCGCACATCACTCCTAAGAATTTATCAGTCTGTAATTTTATCTCGAATTGACTACGACTGTGTTGCTTATGGATCAGCTAGGCTCTCCATCTTACGCAGATTGGACACTGTTCACCATAGTGCTTTAAGGATATGCTGTGGAGCTTTTCGCACATCACCCGTACAGAGTCTATATGTCATCTGCCAGCAGTTGCCATTAGACCTGCGGCGGATGCAGCTGTCTCATAATTATTATTAAAAATAATGTTCTCACCTCATCAGCCCTTGCGTTCCACGATTCCAAGTGCTGCTCTTAAGAGATTAGATAATGCTAGACCATCAAGCATTCCACCTTTTCTCTGTCCTATTAAATCCATTATTTTGCTGTCTGACCTATGTGATGTCCGAATCGAGTCTACCGACCTTTACGCACATTCACCTTGGTATAATCCACACATTATTGTGCTAAATCCCTTTGGAAAAAATAAAAAATCAGACACAAATACTGCTATTCTTCAACAGCTTTATTCATTCCATCGCTGTCAGTACACTATGTACACTCCAGTATTTACGGATGGATCCAAATGTCCAGGATCAGTTGGCTGTGGAGTTTATCTTGATACCTCCTACAGTTATAGCCTTCACAAATCCTGCTCCATCTTCACTGCTGAGGCTACGGCTATATACCGAGCACTTCAGTTGGTAACAACTAAAAATGAACGTAAATTTTGTGTGTACACTGACAGTATGAGTGTATTAGAAGCTTTGAGGAATAACAACTATAATTGCCATCCAGTTGTGTCTAAGATATTCAAATTAATTGATACTGTTACTAACAAGGGATTTGAGATACTGTTTTGTTGGATACCAAGCCACATAGGAATAGATGGCAATGAGAAAGCTGATGCTGCTGCTAAATCTGCAGCTACTTCCATTTTGCCTTCAATACCATCAATGGACATGAGAAAAGGATTCAAACATTTCATATATTCTCTTTGGCAGGAATCCTGGGACCTGCAAGTCAGCAACAAACTCCATTCCATATTTTCATACATCATTCCATTATCTGTTTTATCTCCACGAAGCGCAGACGTCAGACTGACTCGCCTACGAATTGGTCACACGCGTTTCACCCACAAGCATTTGATCTTGAGTGATCTCCAACCATGGTGTGAAAAGTGTGATGAACCATTTACAGTATATCACATTTTAATTGTATGCCCAGATTTTAACCATCAGCGTTTTAGATATTTTAATAGTAACATTTTAACATTAGAAGATCTGCTTGGGGAACCACCCCATTGCAACCTATTTGCGTTTTTAAAAGACATAGGATTTATGAATTTTATCTGATTTAGAAATATTTTACTTAAATATAAAATTTTTAATTTTATACATGTGTATATTGTATGTTTACAAACTTTTAATATACATTTTAACTATATTTCTATTTTATACCTTTAATATACATTTTAACTATATTTCTATTTTATACCTTTAATATACATTTTAACTATATTTCTATTTTGTACTTTTAATGTACATTTTAACTATATTATTATTTTATACTTTTAACGGGTTTAAAAAACTGGTGTAAGCTATCTTGTGTTTGGCGCAGCTTGTCCTTATCTGGACCTTGCGCCATAAAAACCAACCAACCAAACAACCAATCGTACAGTTATAGCCTTCATAAATCCTGCTCCATCTTCACCGCTGAGGCTACGGCTTTATACCGAGCACTTCAGCTGCTACAAACTAAAAATGAACGTAAATTCTGTGTGTACACTGACAGTATGAGTGTATTAGAAGCTTTGAGGAATAACAACTATAATTGCCATCCAGTTGTGTCTAAGATATTCAAATTAATTGATACTGTTACTAACAAGGGATTTGAGATACTGTTTTGTTGGGTACCAAGCCACATAGGTATAGATGGCAATGAGAAAGCTGATGCTGCCGCTAAATCTGCAGCTACTTCCATTTTGCCTTCATTACCATCAATGGACATGAGAAAAGGATTCAAATATTTCATATATTCTCTTTGGCAGGAATCCTGGGACCTGCAAGTCAGCAACAAACTCCATTCCATATTTTCATACATCATTCCATTATCTGTTTTATCTCCACGAAGCGCAGATGTCAGATTGACTCGCCTTCGAATTGGTCACACGCGTTTCACCCACAAACATTTGATCTTAAGTGATCTCCAACCGTGGTGTGAAAAGTGTGATGAACCATTTACAGTATATCACATTTTAACCATCAGCGTTTTAGATATTTTAATAGTAATATTTTAGCATTAGAAGATCTGCTTGGGGAACCATCCCATCGCAATCTATTTGCGTTTTTGAAAGACATAGGATTTATGAATTTAATCTGATTTAGAAATATTTTATTTAAATATCAAGTTTTTAATTTTATACATGTATATATTGTATGTTTACACTCTTTTAATATGCATTTTAAATATATTTCTATTTTATACCTTAATATACATTTTAACTATATTGGTATTTTATACTTTTAATGTACATTTTAACTATATTACTATTTTATGTTTTTAATTGGAAAAAAAAAGCTTGTATAATATCTTGTGATTGGCGCAGCTTGTCCTTATCTGGACCTTGCGCCATAAAAACAAACCAACCAACCTGGAGGTTTGGAGGGATGACCTGTTTATAGGGTAGATGATTTTTAATGAAGATACCTGTACCTCCTCTGGGGAATTTTGGTGAGCAGTTTCTTGGTGTGTGTATAAAGTTGTAATTTGGTAATCTATATTTTTCGTTTAATTTTAGAAAGGTTTCTTGTACTAGTAATATTTCTGGGCTCTGCACTTGGAGGAAAAGATTTAATTCATGTTTTTTATTTCTGATGCTTTGTGCATTCCATGTTATTATTGTGAGTTTGTTTTGTAATTTATTCATTTGTTGTGTTTGCGCTATGTATGCTTGTGTTTCCAATGAAGTTAATTAGCTCATGAATTTTTTCATTTGGGTTACTTATATTTTCCATTTTTTTGTTAAATTCTTGTAATTTATTTCCGAATATTTGATTTACTGTTTGGCAGAATTTTAAGATTTCACTTAGGTTAGAGAAAGCTGTGAAGTTCATGTTTGTGTTGAAGTTTGATGTGTTTGGGTTCGAGTCTGCTGTTGGGAGTGGTGGGAAGTCTGAACTATTATTTACGGGGTTTTTATTCTGAGTTATATTTGTCAAACTTATATTTTCCCTGATTTTGTTTTTTTGTAAAAGCGTTTCTGTTTGTTTTGGGGGCTCTAGGGCAATTTTGGTAGTTGGCTGGGTGGGGTCCACCACAATTTACACATTTTGCAGGAGTTTCTTTGGTTTTCTGGCACTTTCTAGTGCTATGATCTCCTGCACATTTCAAACATCTGGGTTTACAATAACAATTGTTGAAACCATGGTTCCATGTTTGACAGTTAAAGCATTGATAGGCTCCTCGTCTAGGCCTGTATGCTTCTTTCCCTCTACTCCGTGGGCTCCGCCCACCTACCTCAGTTTCTCTATCGCCATTGGTTATATCAGATGGAAGAGTAAAAACGGCTTCGCCGTTGTACACTCTGGAAGTCCCCACGACGACGAAGCTATGGTCTATTATTATTAGGTGTTTTGCTTTTTCTCTGGACAGTCGCAATTTTTCTGAGCTCCGATTTTCTCTTGTAGTTATTGGTACTACAACTGACTTTTTCCACTGACAAGCGACTACTCACACCTAGCTAACTGAGTTCTGGGTCCCTGAGGTCAAATTCTGGTAATCTTAAGTTCCTTTATTTCAGATCAGTAGCTCACACTCTGTTCTACAGAGTCACTGAGCGGTCTATCTCGCTCTTTGCTCTCCCCTGGCTAGGGGGGATCATCTCTCTTTTCTTCCCTCTCTCCCAACATGGATATGGACAAGGTCAAAACTTCTGGACAGAACGCCTTTAGGGCAACCAAAAAAATGATGTTGGAAAGACTGTTTGCCAGGCTAGATGAAATCTGTGTCATGCTGAATGACATATCTAACTCAGACGAATTCTCTCCTGAAGATAAGGAAGCGGTTAATGGAAAATTAAGCAATTTTGCTAAGCAAATAAAACAGGATTCGACTAACAAAATGCGCAAACCTACTCACAAAGGAAATATCTTGGAAGAAAATAATATTGAAATGACTGAAGCCATCATTCAAGATATTCCAACGGGTGACAAATTTGAAGTCTTAAATCAACAGGATACTATGGAAACTACTCACAAAACTCCTAGAGTTAAAAGAAGCAGAAACAATAACGAAAAACAGCAACCCCCTAACAAAACCAAGAAAATACAGACTAAAGATTCTGCATCGGATGCTAAAAATAAGACAGAGACTTTACCAGCCACTACAGTTCAGGAGCAACAAGATACTCCACCCCACAATGATGTTCCACAAGGAGAAAACCACGAAAACTCCAATCCGTCTATCTTGGCCAAGCCTTCTAGGAAAATCCCTCCGATTGTTATAAGAGACAACAAGTTTTCATGGAAAACACTAGATAAAATATTCCAGGACGCTAATCTTTCTAATTACACTGCAAAATCTTCCATATACGAACTTAAAATCAAATTCTCTGACGCTGACTCACACCGCACAGCCATACAACTACTAGAAAAAACCGGAGTAGGCTATCATACCTATCTCCTCCCAGAGGACAAACCGGAGTAGGCTATCAAAAACTTCCTCTATTTTTAAGAACCATGCCCACAAAACTAACAGAGCCAAAGAGATATATCAAATTCAATTTATTGGCAGACTTAAAGTTCGCATTGAAGAATACAGAAACACTAAAAGTGGTGATACGTGACCTACCCACCGATACGGAAATAGCAGATATCACTGATAACCTCATTGATGAAGGATTTACCATCAGTTCCGTTATTCAGATGACTCGTAGACGAAATGGAGAAACTCAAAAACTTCCTCTATTTTTAATAACCATGCTCACAAAACTAACAGAGCCAAAGAGATATATCAAATTCAATTTATTGGCAGACTTAAAGATCGCATTGAAGAATACAGAAACAGAGGAGGCCCTACTCAATGCCATAGGTGCCAAAAACTCCACCACTCTCAAAGCTTATGCAAGCATGAACCTAAATGCGTCAAATGCGGCGAAAATCACCTATCCCACCTCTGTCAAAAAAGTAAAGATCTACCAGCGAAATGCGCAAACTGCCAAGGCGATCACCCTGCAAATTTCCGGGGATGCAAAACATTTCTTGAGGCCACGAAAGTGAAAACCAAAGACAGTACCACCATTAAAATCTCCAAAGGGGTGGTTGTTGAAAACAAGTCATACGCCCAAGCAGTGAACTCCAATACGTTACAGGAAGCCCGAAGCATTTTAGATCAACTAAAACTTATTGTTAACTATATTCAAAACTCAGGAATCATGACAGCAGTTAACCTGCAACAAACTAATAGCCAAAACTTACAACCAAATAATGAGTAACTCTAGCAATAAAATCGAATTACTACAAATTGGCAACTGGAATGCTAATGGTCTAGATAATAAAATTGAAGAATTCAGCAGCTTCCTGTCTAATCAGGATCTAGATGTTTGTGCGGTCACTGAAACTCACTCTAATGGGAGTCGAATCTACAACCTCAGCAATTACAAAACCTACTCCACTAACAGGCTGCATTATAGAGGAGGCGGGGTAATTCTTTTTATTAAAAGAACAATCCCTTCAACTCTATACAGCAACAAAAATGATGAAGGATATGAGGAAGTCTCCGCAGTCACAGAACTTTCTAATGGGCTCAAAATCAAATTCACTGCTGTTTACAATCCTCCCAATAGAAAGCTCACTGAAGCGGATATCAACCATCTCTTCCCTGTAAACTTCCACACCATTGCAATAGGAGATTTTAATAGCAAGCATAGGAACTGGGGCTGCAGAGCAACTAATTCAAACGGAAAACACTTAGCAGAAATTATCCTCAAAAAGAACATAAAAATCTTCTCCCCTATGGAACCCACCTATTATCCTGTTTTTCAAGCGCAAATTCCTGACATATTGGACTTTACCCTTTCCAACACTAATCTCAATATGGCTTCTGATGTATACAACGACCTCAGCTCTGATCACCTTCCCGTAATCTCTACTCTTAATGTCGGCAAAAATAGTACTCCTCTCACTATCAAAAGAACCAACTGGAAACTCTACTCTAATCTACTCTTAACCAGAAACTGGACTGCCCCCAACATTAACAACACCGTTGACATTGACATATCTATTCAATCCCTAAACTTGGAATTATCTACTGTTCTCAACGAAGCCTCAGATGAGGTCAAATTCATCAATAACTTCCGAAAAATTCCACAAGATATCAGAGACATCATTAAAACAAGAAATCGTATTCGTAAGAAATACAAGAAAACTCTCAACCTGATCTATAAATCAGCAGTCAACAACCTAAACAGAATAATTAAAGACAAATGCAACAAACATAAAAGTAAGCAATGGGAAGAGAGAATTAAAAACCTAAATTCTGAGAGAGAGAGAGAGAGAAGACCAATCCATCTGGAAATTTTTTTTTTTGCTAAAAATCTGAAAAACAGGACTCAAACCTGTAAAACTCTGCAGAGCGAAAGGGGTATAGTTTATACAGACCAAGAAAAAGCTGAGACTTTTGCGGACAGTATGGAAAGGCAATTTAAACTCAACATCACTGAAACTGTTCCTGAATTCAAAAACCATGTCATAAATACTTACAGTAGAGTCACTAAAGAAAGCACGATCGACCCGGGACTCGAACTTTCAACCCCCGAAGAACTACACAACATTATCAAACACCTCAATGTCAAAAAATCACCCGGCAGAGATATCATCACAAATAAAATGATTAAAACCTTCCCGGACAATATCATTCATCAGTTAATTAAAATATTCAACTCCTGTCTTACTCACAACTACTTCCCCCAGGCCTGGGAAGAAGCAATTATTATAATGATTCCTAAACCTCATAAAAATCTGGCACTTCCAAATCGCTATAGACCCATAAGTCTACTATCATCTCTTGGTAAACTTTTTGAAAAGATCATCTACAGACGGCTTCTTATTTACATGAATAAACTCCCAAATGAACAATTTGGATTCCGCAAGGAACTCAGCACGACAAAACAACTCCTTCGCATTATTGAATTTATCAGCAGGGGTCTCAAAAACAAAGAAAATTCTGCATTTGTGATGCTAGACATCTCAAAGGCATTTGACAGACTCTGGCATGAAGGTCTTATTTATAAAATCAACAAACTTAACTTCAATCAAAACATGATTCTCCTTATTAAAAACTATTTAAATCACAGATCTTTCTACATCAGAAGCAACAAAAGTATTTCTACACCTAGATATATTGAAGCTGGAGTTCCTCAAGGCAGCATTCTTGGACCGATTCTCTACCTTTTCTATACAGTCGACTTCCCAATTAACAAATTAGACTACAATAGCATCACGGCCTACTACGCTGACGACACTGGCATCATTGTTAAATCTAAATCCATTGAACTAGCTATCCGCAAACTTCAAAAGAAAATAAACGACGTAGAGGAATGGTGCTCCACCTGGAAAGTGGAAATAAACACTGCTAAATCTAACCTCATAATAATTAAGAAACCAAGCACCAGAAGTGATAGAAAATCTAACTTATTTAAGTATGGCCACGAAATTCCCATAGTTAAAAATGCTAATTATTTAGGACTCACCATCAATCAACATCTCAAATGGAAACCTCACGTCAAAAATGTCATAAATAAGGCAAAAGGAATGATATTCAAATTAAGACCCATTCTGGGTCATTACAGTAAAACGAATACCAAAATGAAAAAATTGCTCTATACTTCCAGGATTCTTCCCATCCTTACCTATGCCTCTCCAGCCTGGTGCGCCGTTGATAAAACAACTTTGGACCTTCTCAATACCTTTCAAAATAAAACTCTCCGAAACATGCTTGGAGCCCCTCGTTACCTTAAAAACTCTGCTATCAGAAAAGACTTATTTTTAGTCACTTTTGCACAACACTTTGCAAAACTCAACATCAAATTTTTCAACAAAGCTGTGAATTGCTCTGCAGCCGGTTTCAATGAAATTTTCAACTGCATCAACTCCAAAGACGAAGTTAACCTTAGACCTATTGCTGCACATTTTCTTAGTGACGCCACATTGTCTAGCCTGTCAACAGTCATTTCCTAAAACATATTGCAAATTTGTGTAAATAATTCACCCCATTATTCTAGTTTTTGCTTTCTCTGTGTTTTTTATCATTTGTTATCCTAGAATCTTATTTTCTTTTGTGTTTTTTTTATACGTATATAATTCTCAATTCGCCTCTCTTTTCCACTGCAGGCTCAAGTCAGTCGGCCAATCAGTGATCGTCCGCTTCCCCCGGACTCCCTCCTCCTTTCCTTCTACCTTTCATGACTCCTCCCACTCGCCACTCTTTTCCCTATTCTACGACGCATTTTCTCCGATGAAAGAGTAAAAGCAGCTTCGCTGCTGAATGCTCTGGAAATCTATATGACTCTTGATTCTTGAGCTATGGTCTAGATTTTTGTGAGGTTTACTAGCCGGAGCCATTTACCTCTGTATGGTTGAAATTGGGGGTACATAAGACGTGAATACTGAATGTGAGAGGAGCTGAACATAACAAGCTGTCTAGGACGAGGGTTTGCCTTTTGGGGCGAAGCTCCTGCGGCTCTTGCCACGTATCTTCAATCGAAAATGGTCCTTATAGGAACGAACTTGTTAGTCATAATATTTTTAAGTTAATTTTGGAATATAAATTATAATTTAATGTTTAGAAATTAAGTTTTGAATTTAAGATTTAAAGTTTAATAGAACATTATTAATTAAATTAGGATTTAAATGGGATGAGGGGATTCGAATCGATAGTCTTCATCATGGCACATTCGTCAGCATCCTAAGGTAAAACATCCACGCACAAGCACCATAATTTATTTGCCACAAAAAACGGGAGATTACAACTTTGGGCTTTTACATACGACAGGCATTTGCCTGGCTTTTTAACATTTGTATGATTTCAATTCATATAGGGAATACAATTTTAACAAAATTTTTTCAGATTTACAACTTGTGGTATTTACATACGAGAGGCATTTGCCTGGCTATTTTCATTTGCAATATTACATTTCATACATTTTTAATTATATACAGAATTTTTATTATTAATATGCATACAAATACAGTTAGGAGTAGATGCGAATAATCACCCAGATTGCACTGATACTATACCAAAAATTTAAAATTAAAATATATACATTATTTTATTAATCTTATTGTCTTAAGATGGCCTTTGGCCTTCTTCTGTTGCTGGGATTATTGATATCATACATTGGTTGCATGTTAATTAGTAAATTTTGGTACGCTTTGTAGGTTTGCGTAGAATTTATCTGCTAGATTCCTGATGAATTTTGTTATATCTATTATGTTAAATTCCTCAAAAATTTTGTTATTTCTGAAGTACAGTGGGGCGTTTGTAAGCATTCTGATTATTTTGTTTTCGTAGTGTTGGAGTATGCAAATATATCTTTGTGCAGCATATCCCCACACTGGGGAGGCATATGTTACTACAGGTCGAACTATTGTTTTATAAATTAAGAGCTTGTTGTCCGTACTGAGTACTGACCTTCTATTAATTAATGGATAAAGAACTGCTATAGTTTGTTTTTCTTTCTTGAGTATGTCCTCAATGTGTGGTATCCAGGTTAATCTCCTATCTAGTATGACACCTAGATATTTGACCTTATTATCCCATTTGATATTTTTGTTGTATAATTTAATTTCCTCTGTTTTCTTTCGTTTGTTTCCGAACAGAATAGCAATGCATTTTTCTGTATTTATTTTAATTTTCCAATCGTCCAGCCATTTCTCCAGCATTGGTGTGAAATTTCTTATGTTTTGTGCAGCAGAATCATTATCATGTCCTGTTGCCATAATGGCTGTGTCATCTGCAAAAATGTATCTAGTTATGTTTGTGTGTGTTGGCATATCCGTTAGGTAAATATTAAAGAGTTGTGGTCCTAAAATGGAGCCCTGAGGAACTCCGCTATTGATTTTAAAGGGTGTTGAAAACTCATTGTTTACTTTTATTTTGAAGTATCTATTTTTAAGGTATGAATTTATTATTTTTATTAATTGTGATGGAAAGTTTAATTTTATTAATTTATATAGCAGACCCTCAAACCAAACTTTATCGAAGGCAGTTGCAACATCGAGGAATAATGCTGCTGTGGTTTTGTTATCTTGAATGTTTCCTGATATTTTTTCTACCGCCCTCAATAGTTGGTGTGTGGTTGCATGTTTTGGGCGAAAGCCAAATTGGTCATCATTAATTATATTGTTTTCGTTTATGAATTTGTCTAACCTGGATTTTATGCAGTACTCGAATACCTTCGAAATGGTGGACAGTAGGCTAATCGGTCTGTATGATTTTGGTTCTCGGGGGTTTTTTCCATTAATTACGTTTGTTTCTAGTTGACTAATTATAGGGTTTGGCGAGAGTTGTTTCTCCAGATGTTCTCCTATCACTTCCGCCTTCCCCTTCTCGCTGTAAACCGGTCCATTCGGACTGTTTAGGGGGGGAGGTTGGTTGGTTGGGTTTTATGGCGCAAAATCTAAAAATGGACATGCTGCGCCAAGAAAAGGGTTTGGAAAAGGATATTTTATTTATTTATCATTTTTCACCATTATTTTTAAAACCCAAGCAACATTAAAACTTTAAAACACAAAAATAAATGTATACGTTTACATTAAAATCCAATTAAAAATATAAAAGGAAAAATTCAAAAGTATATATCAATTAAATATGATCTAAAAAACCTATTCCCCTCAAAAAGGCAAATAGGTTACTGTGGGGTGGTTCCCCAAGCAAATCACACAAAGTTAAAATATCACATTTAAAAAAGAGTAAACGATATTGGTTAAAATATGGACATGCAATTAAAATATGATGTACAGTGAGTGGTTCATCACACGTTTCACACCATGGTTTTAGTTCACTTAGAAACAAATGTCTGTGTGTGAAAGGTGTGTGTCCGATACGAAGTCGAGTCAATCTAACATCTGCACTTCGTAACGGTAAAACAGATAATGAGGTGAGTGATGAGAAAATGGTACGGAGTTTGTTTCCGACCTGCAAGTTCCATGATTCTTCCCAAAGGGAATAAATAAACCTTTTAATACCCTTTCTCACATCTGAGAGCGGAATAAATGGTAAAACTGGATCTTCAGCAGACTTTGCAGCTGCATCCGCTCTCTCGTTTCCGTCAAGACCTACGTGACTTGGTATCCAACAAAATATTATTTTGTATCCCTTGTCAGCAACGGAATCCAATGCTCTAAAAATTCTCGACACAACTGGATGACTTGTAACACTATTGTTCTTCAAAGCTTCAATAATACTCATGCTGTCAGTGTAAATACAAAATTCGTGACAATCATCTGTATTCACGTGCTGAAGCGCATAGTAGATGGCAGTTGCTTCAGCAGTAAAGATAGAGCAGGATGAATGTAGGCTGTAATTAAAGGCTGTTTTATTAATAAAAACTCCACAGCCCACATATCCTGCTGTTTTAGAGCCATCTGTTAATACAGGTTTGTATGATTGATACTGACAGCGATGAGAATAGTATAGCTGATGAAAAACAATAGGTGTTGTGTCCGATTTTCTGTAGTGAGCAAAGGTATTGATGAAAGTGTTTGTTGGGTCATACCAAGGCGGATGAGTAAATGGATCAACAGACTCTATCCGAATATCACATAGGTCTGTGAGCCACAGATGTGATTTGGCTCGTGTTAGAAACGGTGGGATGCTCATTGGACGAGCATCGTATAATCTCATGAGAGAGGTATTTGGAACCATGGAACAAATCGGATGATTAGGTGTCGACATGATTTTAGCATAATAATTGAGAGACTGCTGCATCCGTCTCAGGTCTAAAGGCAATTGTTGGCATATTGCATACAGACTCTGAACGGGTGATGTGCGGAATGCGCCTGAACATATTCTCAGAGCAGAATGATGGACAGTGTCTAGTCGGCGCAAAACAGAAGACCTAGCGGATCCGTAAACAACACAACCATAGTCTATGCGGGATAAAATTAATGATTGGTAAACTCGGAGGAGTGACGTGCGATCAGCACCCCAAGATGTATTTGAAAGCACCTTGAGGATATTGAGTGATCGCTCACACTTCTTCCGCAAATGTAAAACATGAGGAAGAAAGGTTCATTTACGGTCAAATATCACTCCGAGAAATTTTACCTCACTGACCACAGGTATAGGTGTGTTGTTTATACGAATAATGGGATCATTGTGGAGGCTAGTCTTCCTGCAGAAATGGACACATTTGCTCTTGCTAGGAGACAGTGTATGGCCATTCTCAGCACACCATGCAGCAATTTTATTAACAGATGTTTGTAATTGTCTCTCAATTAAATTCATGTTAGACCCTTCACACGATATTTGCAGGTCATAAACGTACAAAGTACCATGAACAGAAGGAGAAAGTTGATGAAGTATGCTACTTATATGAAGATTAAAAAGGGTGACACTTAAAATACTTCCCTGAGGAACACCTTCAGGTTGGTTAAAAGTATTGGACAAAAACGTACCAATACGAATTTTAAAACCACGGGAGCGTAAAAAGTTTTGTATAAATATCGGCAAATTACCCCTAAAGCCAAAATCATACATCCTACGGAGAATTCCATAACGCCACGTACGGTCGTAAGCCTTCTCTATGTCAAAGAAAATGGAAACGAGATGATTCCTCCGCACAAAAGTATTGCGGATCTGCGTTTCCAAATGAGTAATATTATCTAGAGTGGATCTTCCTTTACGGAAGCCACTCTGATTGATATGTATACATTTATTTTTTTCTAAGACATATACGAGACGGGCGTTGACCATACGTTCGAGAGTCTTACATAAGCAACTCGTCAGAGCTATTGGTCGATAATGTGAAGGAACAGAAGGATCCTTACCAGCCTTAAGGATCGGAATCACTATTGCTTCGCTCCAAAGTAATGGGAATTTATTTTCAGTCCAGATCCTGTTGAACAAAAACAGCATGTTCAACAGGGAGTCTGGACTTAAATGGCGAAGCATTTGATAGCTGATTCCATCAGGTCCTGGGCAAGTATCATTGGCCCGCTGCAATGCTCTTTTCAATTCCAACATCCGAAATTTACAGTTGTACGGAAAAGTTTGTCCATGGTTGAAACGAATTGTTGTTCGCTCAGCGCGACTCTTAGTCCTTAAAAACAAAGGACTGTAAGAGTCGTTGCTTGAGACACTAGCAAAAGTTTCACCAAGAACGTTAGCGATGTCCTTAGGAGAAGACCACACAGCAGCTCCGGATTTTAATATAGGAATAGAGAATTCCCTATAGATTCCATTGGCTGCTTTTACTCTTCTCCACAACTGTTTACTGGATGTGGAAGAAGTTATTGATGATACATAGCGAGACCAAGATTCCTTCTGACTTCGACGACGAGCTCTGCGAGCTAATGCTTTTGCTCTCTTAAAGGCGATCAGATTCTCCGTTGTGGGGTATCTTCTGAATAGCCCCCATAACTTCCTCTGTTTTTTATATGTCTCTTGGCATTCTTTGTTCCACCAAGGTTTGCAATGCCTGTGTGGTATGGAGGAACTTTTAGGTATTGATGCATCAGCTGCGTTCTTAATTCTTTCGGTGACTTTACAAACAGCAATATCAATATCTTCGATCAAAACCATTTCATCATCAACGACTGCCAATTGCGTAAATAATGTCCAATCTGCCCGACTGTACACGTAAGTAGGTAGACGTTGTCCTACACTACTACCTCCAGTCTGGGAGATGACGAGAGGAAAATGATCGCTGTTGTGCAAATCATTTCCTACTGTTAAATTAAACAATGGCAGAAGAGATGGAGAACAAATGGTAAGATCGAGAGAATGAAATGTTCTTGTGGGTACATGGAAATATGTTTTCTCGTCGGTATTAAGCAGACAGATACTGTTATCTGAAATAAACCGTTCTATCTGCCGACCGCGAGAATTAGTATCATCATTTCCCCACAAAGAACTATGACCGTTAAAGTCACCCAACAGTAGAAATGGTGTTGGCAGCTTATCTATTAATGCATCCAGTTCCTCTTGGCGGATGACATCATGTGGTGGTAGATATAAACTACAGACAGTTAATAAGCATGTAGTATGAATTCTTACAGCAACTGCCTGTAGAGTAGTATTCAATACATGGGCAGCGCTGGGGTAAGCATTAGATGTTAATATACAAACACCTCCAGGTTGGTTGGTTTTTATGGCGCAAGGTCCAGATAAGGACAAGCTGCGCCAAACACAAGATAGCTTACACCAGTTTTTTAAACCCATTAAAAGTATAAAATAATAATATAGTTAAAATGTACATTAAATGTACAAAGTAGAAATATAGTTAAAATGTATATTAAAGGTATAAAATAGAAATATAGTTAAAATGTATATTAAAAGTTTGTAAACATACAATATACACATGTATAAAATTAAAAATTTTATATTTAAGTAAAATATTTCTAAATCAGATAAAATTCATAAATCCTATGTCTTTTAAAAACGCAAATAAATTGCGATGGGGTGGTTCCCCAAGCAAATCTTCTAATGCTAAAATATTACTATTAAAATATCTAAAACGCTGATGGTTAAAATCTGGACACACAATTAAAATGTGATATACAGTAAATGGTTCATCACACTTTTCACACCATGGTTGGAGATCACTTAAGATCAAATGTTTGTGGGTGAAACGCGTGTGACCAATGTGGCAACTCAGCCACAGTGAATCCCTAAAAGGGAAAGAGAAGCGCGTCTTCCCTATCCGATAGGGAATCTAGTTCAGTTGATATTAGGATGCGGTCGTATGAAGGCCGCATTGGCACCACTCTGTATTGTGGTGTGGAAATGATTTTATGAATGCAAGCATGAAAAATTGTTATTTGTTAATTGTTATTGTTAGAATAAAATATTAAAGGCATATAAATAGTTATTAATGAATCAAGAATAACACGCAACCAATTCGTAACGCCACAATCTGGTGACCACGGACTTGATAGTTTTGGATTACCATTTTGAAGGAGCACTTTGGACATTAATTTCAAGGCACTAGAGAGCTGAGATTTGAGGTAGGCCCATTTTCCCTTATTAAAATTTAATATTTTAACATAATGGATTTAGAACGGTTAAAAGAAAAACGAAAAATTTTAAGAACTTCATTTACAAAACATTTAAATAAAATCGAAACTACCTTGGTTAAGGAAATTTCAAATGAATATTCTAATGAAGCAAAACTTGAGGAACTTTGCAGTTTAAAATCTCAATTAGTAGAAAAATTAAATGATTTAACTAAGGCAGATGAGGATATACAATTAAAAATTGAAATAAAAGATTTTTCGAATGAGATTATAGCAAGCGAAGAATATAAAGATAAAGGTATCGCAGCGAAAACCAAAATCGAAAGACATTTGGAAACTATGCGCTATAAACCGCCAAGCGAAATAAATGTAAGCAGAACAAGCGATCAAATTACAGATAATAATGGTTCGATGCAACTCGCGCAAATGTATGATTATCCCATAAGAACGGAAACAAAAAGTGTAAAACTTCCAAAATTAAACATACAAACATTTTATGGCGATTGTAGTCAATTTTTAGATTTTTGGAATTCATATGAAGTCGCAATACACAATAATCCTTCTCTTACGAAAATTGAAAAATTTACTTACTTAAAATCTTATCTCGGAGGAGTTGCGCTAAGTGCAGTTAAAGGATTTTCCCTCACAGATCAAAATTACGATGCGTCAATACAATTAATAAAAGATAGATTCGGTCGAACAGATATAATTATGTCAGCACATATGCACAAACTTTTAATAATAGAACCAGTCAAGTCTTGCTCTAATATTACTGGCTTAAGAAAAATGTATGACGCAATCGAAGTACAAATTAGGTCCTTGCAATCCTTGGGAATAGCCGCTGACACATTCAGTAATTTATTGTGTCCTGTAATTCTGCAAAAATTGCCTGAAGAATTAAATTTAAATTTTAATCGTCAGCGTAAAACAGATGAATTGTTCGATATCGTAAATTTAGTAGAATTTATAAGAAAAGAAGTTGAATGTAGAGAAGCGTCATTAATATTAGCTAATCCAAGAAATTTTAACGCTAAGGAATTTCCCTTTCGAAATAAAGTAACAGATCAAAGTTACCCGAACAAGCCTCATTTCTTGAACTCTAAGAGAAGCGACGCGAGCAATAAATTTAGCAGTGGGGCGGTCTTGAGCACTCAAGTGGGTAATAAATATCCCGACGGACCTCGGAAATACGAACCGAACGCTACGTGCAAGCGCAATTTTTATAGAAAAGAAAATAACCAAAAATGTATTTTTTGTACACAAAATCACATGAATCATGATTGCTCACTAAGTGTTAATGATAAAAGGAAAGCTTTAATGTCAAAGGGTCTTTGTTTCATTTGTTTTCAAAATCATATAAGAAAATTTTGCGACCGTAATTATTTAAAATGTAAAATGTGCGGTTCTCAAGGTCACAACTCCCTGCTATGCGGAGAGAAGGGTGAATGTTTTGCTCAAGATGTTTCGGTTTCAGTCGGGAAGGCGATTCGAAACAGGAAGCGGTCTCGTCAATGGTTTCATTTTCCGCCAGGGAACTTAATGTAAACAGAACTTCGCATAATTCTGTTTTGCTACAAACTTTTTCGGCTTTAGTGAAATCGAAAGAAAGCAGCTTACAGTTACGCTGCATGGTAGACGGTGGAGCAAATAAGTCATTTATTTTAAAGGAAGTAGCCGACGCGTTAAATTTAAAGGTTATTAAGAAGGAACCTTTAATAATCCATACGTTTGGATCTAAAACTGCTGAAAAGCGAATGTATAATTTGGTTGAATTAACTTTGCATAGTGTTAAGTATCCTAACCAATGCGTAAAAATACAAACCATAGTGATTGATTCAATAACTTTGGCAAAAATAAGAATTCCGTCAAAATTCGTGAGGAACATTGCTTTTGAAAAGGAAATTGAATTAGCTGATATTAGTATTGATGAAAAAATTCACATTTTGATAGGTTCGGATTATATCTCAGAAATATTAGGCGATAATATTATAAGACTTACTAAGAGATTAATTGCTCAAGAGAGCATATTTGGATACTTAATTCAAGGTAGGGATGAAGATTCTAATAGCCAAGGGGTATCTGTGAATCATTTAATTGTTGAGAATGAAGAGTTAGATTGTGATAGGATAAAAAATTTATGGCTATTGGAAACCATTGGAATTAATGGGGATAAGGAAATATCTCCATCAGACGAGGACATTTTAGAAACCTTTAAGAAAAATACCACACATGCAGATAAAAGTTATGAAACAAAATTGTTATGGAAGGTTAGTAGTAAAGAATTAAGCAGTAATTATGAAATCGCAAAACGTCGTTTGTCCAGTTTAACTTGTTCATTAGTCAAAAACGAGGACTTATGTGCTAGATACTATGCAATCATTAACGAACATTTAAGGGATGGCATTATTGAAATAGTTGATTCGAATTCACATCAAAACCGGAAAACTGGTTATTTCCTCCCGCATCACGCAGTCGTGCGCGAGAAAAAATATAGTTCTAAGGTTAGGATAGTATTTGATACTTCATCTAAAGGAAAAGGCGAGTTGTCGTTAAATGATTGCTTAGAAAGCGGGCCAAATTTAAATCCCGATTTATTAAAAATAATTTTGAGATTTAGGTTACACAAAGTAGCATTTTGCGCAGATATTCAACGTGCATATTTAGAAGTAGGAATCGCTGAACAAGATAGCGAATTTTTAAAATTTTTATGGTTAAAAGATAAGGGTCCTGATCTCAATCTCAGCCCTCAGAATATTGCAACATTTAAGTATAAGAGAGTTACTTTTGGAATCAAATGCAGTGCCTTTTTACTTACTGCAACTATAAGACTACATTTACAAAAGTACCAAAGAAAAAATAATGAAGCATGTGAAATGCTTAAAGAGCTTTATGTTGATGATTTAATAAATGGAACCTCTAATGTTAAAGATGCTTTGAAATTAGTTAAGGAAATGATTTCAATACTTAGTGAAGCTAGTATGAACCTTCGTCGATGGGCGACGAATTCCTCTATTCTTGATGAATACTTCAAGTGCGCTGATATTGATTGTCGAGAAACATCAGCTGGTCAAGGTGTGCCATTAAAAGTTTTAGGTCTAATTTGGGACAATCGAAACGATGTCATTAGCTTCGATATTGATCAATTTGAGAAGTTTAATAGGCCAAAAATAGTAACGAAGCGAATTATTCTCGCGGCATGTGGTATGTTATTTGATCCTATAGGCTTAATGAACCCATTCACTATAAGAATGAAGTTGCAATTACAAAAGATTTGGGAACTAGGCCTGCAATGGGATGAATGTGTTCCCCCAGAAATTGAGATAGAATTTTTGGACTGGTTAAACGAAATGGGAATTGTGAAAAACTTTGAAATTCCAAGATTATATTTTCAGGAAATCAATTGGGAATCTTTAGAGGTTCATATATTTTCTGACGCCAGCCCTAAGTGTTATGGATCAGTATGTTATTTTCGAATGAAAAACGAAGATGGGTATGAAACGAGATTCGTTTTGTCGAAATCACGTTTAGCTCCATTAAAGAAGCTTACACTCCCTCGGTTGGAGCTATTAGGAACCTTAATTTCAGCACGTATGGGACATTATCTGCGAGACACTTTTCCCCAGTTACGCAACGGTAATATGCATTATTGGACTGACTCTCAAATTTGTCTTCATTGGATCAAAGGAAACAGTGACGAGTGGAAGCAATTCGTCCGCAATCGTGTCATGGAGATTAAGGATAAAACAGATCCGAGCAGTTGGCATCACTGTCAAGGAAAAACCAACCCTGCTGATAAACTCACAAGGGGAATTAAGGCTCAAATTCTTGTGAATGATAGTGTTTGGTTCCATGGACCTTCGTGGCTTCTGAAAGGTGACTTCCCATGCTCTGAGGCAGACTCTAGACTGGATACTTTGCATCGTGTAGAAGAAGAAAGAAGAGGTGTAGCAGTGTCTTTTCAAACAAATATTGAAACTTTACAGCCTCTACTGAATTTGGAGGACTTCAGTGATTTGAACAAGGTTTTTAGAATTACTAGTTACGTATTAAGATTCATAAAAAATTGTAAAGCAACCCACGAACGAGAGACTGGAGCTATCTCTACGAGTGAACTAGCTGACGCTGAACGATATTGGATTCGAACTGTGCAGCAAAATGAATTCGAGAAAGAATACATTTGTCTTAAAAACAACCTCCCAGTTCCCTCTAGTTCCAAACTTTTTACTCTAAACCCAGTTTTGGACTCCAATGATTTAATCGTTTTAAAAGGAAGACTCCAGAACTCCGAATTCAATCATCGATCCAAACATCCAATTATCATCCCCTATAAATCAAGATTCACAAATCTTTTAATAGATATGGAGCATAAAATCTTGTACCATTCAGGTGTCTCCGATACTCTTACCCAATTGAGAGAACGATTCTGGATCATCCGTGGTAGACAAGCTGTGAAAAATTGTCTAAACAAGTGTTTTAAGTGTAAACGATTTCAAATCAAGCATGGAAATCAAATTGTAGCCCCACTACCTGCAGACAGAACCAGTGAAGCTGATCCTTTTGAAGTGGTGGGTATTGATTTTGCGGGTCCCTTATACTCAAAGGACCAAGATAAGGTTTATATCGCCTTATTTACATGTGCTGTAACACGTGCCGTTCACCTCGAAGTTGTTTCCGGATTAAGTACAGAACATTTTCTTTTGGCATTTAGACGTTTCATCTCCAGAAGAGGTATTTGTCGCATTGTTCATTCTGACAATGCAATGACGTTTAAAAGTGCTGAGACTGAACTTAAAAATTTCTATGCGAACATAACTGAATCTGATATTCAGAATTATTTTGGAAAGAAAGGAATTACATGGCAGTACATTGTTGAACGTGCTGCATGGTGGGGTGGTTATTGGGAGAGAATGGTTCGAATAACGAAAATTGCATTAAGGAAAATTTTGGGAAGGGCATTAGTTTCTTTTGAAGAATTACAAACTATTTTGGCAGAAATTGAAGCTATAATAAATTCTCGTCCTTTAACTTATATTTATAATGAACCTGATGAGCCATTCCCTCTCACACCTGCAAACTTCTTAATTGGAAGAAGATTAACTACCTTACCAAATTGGTCAGATAATCAAAATTGCAAATTGTTTATCGGTAAAAGAGATTTAATTAAAAGATTTCTTCATAGAGAAAAGATCTTAAATAATTTTTGGAAAAGATGGAAAGGTGAATATCTTCTTCTATTAAGAGGTGCAAATTTCCCCAAACCTGTCAATGTAAAACATGTATTTAATGTGAATGATGTAGTTTTAGTAGGTGAAGATAAGGTTCCGAGACAGATGTGGAAGCTGGCCAAGGTACTGGAAGTCCATAGAGGCAGGGATAACCAAGTAAGAGCGGTGACATTAAAGACTCCATCAGGGGTCATAAAACGTCCCGTACAACTCTTGTATAATTTAGAAGTCCAAGAGTAAGTTAAAAATTTTGTTTAAAAGGGGTGAAGAATCTTTATTATTGTTAGTGAATTGTGATGATTAATAGTTAGTGTTATACAATTGTGTATATTTTGTTTCGAATTCATATTTTTTAAGTATTCAATTCAATTTATGTATATTTCTCAAGTATTCAATTCAATTTATGCAAAATTTTAGTTTTCTTATATCTATGTGTATATTTTAATATGTGAAATTGTTTATTTTGGCTGATTCTTTGTCGGGGCGGGAGGATGTGGCAACTCAGCCACAGTGAATCCCTAAAAGGGAAAGAGAAGCGCGTCTTCCTTATCCGATAGGGAATCTAGTTCAGTTGATATTAGGATGCGGTCGTATGAAGGCCGCATTGGCACCACTCTGTATTGTGATGTGGAAATGATTTTATGAATGTAAGCATGAAAAATTGTTATTTGTTAATTGTTATTGTTAGAATAAAATATTAAAGGCATATAAATAGTTATTAATGAATCAAGAATAACACGCAACCAATTCGTAACGCCACAACCAATTCGAAGGCGAGTCAGTCTGACATCTGCGCGTCGTGGAGATAAAACAGATAATGGAATGATGTATGAAAATATGGAATGGAGTTTGTTGCTGACTTGCAGGTCCCAGGATTCCTGCCAAAGAGAATATATGAAATGTTTGAATCCTTTTCTCATGTCTGTTGATGGTATTGAAGGCAAAATGGAAGTAGCTGCAGATTTAGCGGCAGCATCAGCTTTCTCATTGCCATCTATTCCTATGTGGCTTGGAATCCAACAAAACAGTATCCCAAATCCCTTGTTAGTAACTGAATCAATTAATTTGAATATTTTAGACACAACTGGATGATAATTATTGTTGTTATTCCTCAAAGCTTCTAATACACTCATACTCTCAGTGTACACACAAAATTTACGTTCATTTTTAGTTGTTACCAACTGAAGTGCTCGGTATATAGCCGTAGCCTCAGCAGTGAAGATGGAGCAGGATTTGTGAAGGCTATAACTGTAGGAGGTATCATCAAGATAAACTCCACAGCCAACTGATCCTGGACATTTGGATCCATCCGTAAATACTGGAGTGTACATAGTGTACTGACAGCGATGGAATGAATAAAGCTGTTGAAGAATAGCAGTACTTGTGTCTGATTTTTTATTCTTACCAAAGGGATTTAACACAGTAATGTGTGGATTGTACCAAGGTGAATGTGCGTAAAGGTCGGTAGACTCGATTCGGACATCACATAGGTCAGAAAGCAAAATAATAGATTTTATACGACAGAGAAAAGGTGGAATGCTTGATGGTCTAGCATTATATAATCTCTTAAGAGCAGCACTTGGAATCGTGGAACGCAAGGGATGATGAGTTGAGGACATGATTTTTGAATAATAATTAAGAGACAGCTGTATCCGCCGCAGGTCTAATGGTAATTGTTGGCAGATTACATATAGACTCTGGACGGGTGATGTACGAAATGCTCCACAGCAAATCCTTAAAGCAGAGTGGTGGACGGTATCCAATCTACGTAAAATGGAAGATCTAGCCGATCCATAAGCAACACAACCATAGTCAATACGAGATAAAATGATTGATTGGTAAATTCGGAGCAATGAAGTGCGATCTGCACCCCAAATGTATTAGACAACACCTTGAGGATATTGAGCATTCGCTCGCACTTCTTCCGCAAATATAAAGGATGCGGAAGGAAAGTTAACTTCTTATCGAAAATTACACCGAGGAATTTTATCTCGTTTACCACAGGAATAGGTCTATTGCTTATGTGAAGCACAGGATCGGGATGAAGACTAGTTTTCCTACAGAAATGGACACAGTGACTCTTACTAGGAGATATACTAAGACCATTTCGTTCACACCAAGTAGTTAGATTGTTTACAGCTGTTTGCAATTGTCTCTCAATTATATTCATGTTTGAACCCTGATATGAAATTTGTAAGTCATCAACATATAAATTCCTATGAACAGAAGGTGGTAATTGGGGAAGTATGTTATTGATGAAAAGGTTAAAAAGGGTTACGCTTAAAACGCTACCTTGAGGGACACCCTCAGCTTGAGTAAAAGTATTGGAAAGTGTACTTCCAATACGTACTTTAAATAGCCTAGTAGCTAGAAAATTCTGTATAAATATTGGAAGATTACCCTTAAATCCAAGATTATGCATATTACGGAGAACACCATAACGCCACGTACGATCGTATGCTTTCTCAATATCGAAGAAAATTGCAACAAGATGGTTTCTCCTCACAAAAGCCTTTCGAATTTGGGATTCCAGATCTACTATGTTGTCAATAGTGGATCGTCCTCTTCGAAATCCGCTTTGTTGAAGGGGTAGGCAATTATTCTTCTCTAAGATGTAAATGAGTCTAGCATTGACCATACGCTCAAACGTTTTGCACAAGCAACTCGTGAGAGCTATTGGACGATAACTCAGAGGGTCAGATGAATCTTTGCTAGGTTTCAAAATTGGAATCACTATCGCTTCCCTCCATGAAGTAGGATAAGCATGCTCAGTCCAGATTCTATTAAACAATAAAAGTATGTTTAACAAAGAATCATGATTTAAATGACGGAGCATTTGATACGAGATTCCATCTGGTCCTGGGCTAGTGTCGTTTGCTTTAGATAAAGCAGACTTCAATTCTGACAGTTCAAAATCACAATTATAGGGTAGATGGTTGGTTGGTTGGTTGGGTTTTATGGCGCAAGGTCCAAATATGGACATGCTGCGCCAAAATTAAGTTTTGTAGCAGCTATTCATTTCTGCTTCAAATTACATTTCATTTACTTATTTTCGTTTTTTTTTTTTTAGAAACCCAAGCAACATTAAAATTTTAAAAAACAAAAATTAGTGTATATACATATCTTAAAATCCAGATTTAAAATACAAAAAAGAGGTTAAAAATATATATATAATTTTAAAAATATATTGTACAAATTTAAATATAATGTAAAAAACCTAGTGCCCTCAAAAAGGCGAATAGGTTCCTGTGGGGTGGCTCCCCAAGCAAATCATACAAGGTTAAAATATCACAGTTAAAAAAGTGTAAACGATACTGGTTAAAATTTGGACATGAAATTAAAATATGATAAGCAGTGAATGGTTTATCACACGTTTCACAATAAGGATTTAATTCGTTTAGAAACAAATGTCTGTGTGTGAAACGTGTGTGTCCGATACGAAGGCGAGTTAATCTAACATCAGCACTTCGTAGCGGTAAAACTGATAATGATATGAGATATGGAAAAATGGCGTACAATTTGTTGGTGACCTGCATGCTCCAAAACTCCTGGAAGAGGGAATAGGCATACTTTTTAACACACTTCCTCACATCTGGAAGGGGGATAGATGATGGTATTGGAGTTGATGCTGCTTTAGCAGCCGCATCTGCCTTTTCATTTCCCTCGAGACCTACGTGACCTGGGATCCAACAAAATTTGATATCATACCCCTTGCCAGCAAGGGAATCCAAAATTTGGAAAATCTTGGACACAACCGGATGACAGTGAATATTGGAATTTCCCAACGCTTCCAATACACTCAAGCTGTCAGTATACACGCAAAAGGAATGAGAATTTACAATACTCACGAGCTGAAGCGCTTTATAAATTGCAGTAGCTTCAGCTGTAAAGATGGAGCAGGAAGCATGAAGGCTGTAATTATATGTATTATTGTTCATAAAAATACCACAGCCGACATGTCCTGCAGTTTTGAACCATCCGTGAATATTGGCGTGTAGGAAGAATACTGACAGCGATGTGAATAATAGAGCTGTTGGAAAATTGCAGAGGTTGTGTCCGATTTTCTACAGTTGGTAAATGGATTAATTATCAATATTTGTGGATCATACCAAGGTGGATGTGCTAATATGTCCGTTTTAATAAATCGGACATCACATAGGTCAAACAAGGATAAATGATTTTTGTTCGAGTGAGGAAGGGTGGGATGCTGTATGGTCTAGCATCATATATCCTCTTCAGAGTAGGAGTAAGAGCAGAAGAATATAATGGATGATGAGGGTCAGACATAATTTTACAATAGTAATTGAGAGACAGCTGCATACGTCGCATGTCTAAAGGCAATTGTTGGCATATTGCATAAAGACTATGGACGGGTGATGTGCGGAATGCGCCTGAACATATTCTCAGAGCAGAATGATGGACAGTGTCCAGTCTGCGTAGAACAGAAGATCTAGCGGATCCATAAACAACACAACCATAGTCAAGTCGAGATAAAATTAATGATTGGTAAACTCGGAGGAGTGACGTGCGATCAGCACCCCAAGATGTATTTGAAAGCACCTTGAGGATATTGAGTGATCGTTGCACTTCTTCCGCAAATGTAAAACATGCGGAAGAAAGGTTAATTTATGGTCAAATATCACTCCGAGGAATTTTATCTGACTGACAACTGGTATAGCCGTGTTGTTTATACAAATAACAGGATCATTGTGGAGGCTAGTCTTCCTGCAGAAATGGACACATTTGCTCTTGCTAGGAGATAGTGTATGGCCATTCTCAGCACACCATGCAGCTAATTTATTAACAGATGTTTGTAGTTGTCTCTCAATTAAACGCATGTTTGACCCTTCACAAGATATTTGCAGGTCATCAACGTACAAGGTACCATGCACAGAAGGTGAAAGTTGATGAAGTATGTTACTGATATGAAGATTAAAAAGGGTGACACTTAAAATACTTCCCTGAGGAACACCTTCAGGTTGGTTAAAAGTATTGGACAAAACAGTACCAATACGAACTTTAAAACCACGGGAGCGTAAAAATTTTTGGATAAATATCGGCAAATTACCCCTAAAGCCAAAATCATACATCCTACGGAGAATTCCATAACGCCACGTACGGTCGTAAGCCTTCTCTATGTCGAAGAAAATGGAAACCAGATGATTTCTCCGCACAAATGCATTGCGGATTTGCGTTTCAAGAACAGTAATATTATCTAGAGTGGATCTTCCTTTACGAAAGCCACTCTGATTAATATGAATGTATTTATTTTTTTCTAAGACATATACGAGACGGGCGTTGACCATACGTTCGAGAGTCTTACATAAGCAACTCGTCAGAGCTATTGGTCGATAACTTGAAGGAACAGAAGGATCCATACCAGCCTTAAGGATCGGAATCACTATTGCTTCGCTCCAAAGTAATGGGAATTTATTTTCAGTCCAGATCCTGTTAAACAAAAACAGCATGTTCAACAAGGAGTCTGGACTTAAATGGCGAAGCATTTGATAGCTGATTCCATCAGGTCCTGGGCAAGTATCATTGGCCTGCTGTAAAGCTCTTTTCAATTCCAACATCCGAAATTTACAGTTGTACGGAAAAGCTTGTCCATGGTTGAAACGAATTGGTATTCGCTCAGCGCGACTCTTAGTCCTTAAGAACGAAGGACTGTAAGAGTCGTTGCTTGAGACGCTAGCAAAAGTTTCACCAAGAACGTTAGCGATGTCCTTAGGAGAAGAACACACAGCAGCTCCGGATTTTAATATAGGAATAGAAAATTCCTTATAGATTCCAATGGCTGCTTTTACTCTTCTCCATAACTGCTTACTGGATGTGGAAGAAGTTATTGATGATACATAGCGAGACCAAGATTCCTTCTGACTTCGACGACGAGCTCTGCGAGCTAATGCTTTTGCTCTCTTAAAGGCGATCAGATTCTCCGTTGTGGGGTATCTTCTGAATAGTCCCCATAACTTCCTCTGTTTTTTATATGTGTCTTGGCATTCTTTATTCCACCAAGGTTTGCAATGCCTGTGTGGTATAGAGGACCTTTTAGGTATTGATGCATCAGCTGCACTCTTAATTGTTTCAGTGACTTTACAAACAGCAATATCAATATCTTCGATCAAAACCATTTCATCATCAACAACTGCCAATTGCGTAAATAATGTCCAATCTGCCCGACTGTACACGTAAGTAGGTAGACGTTGTTCTACACTACTACCTCCAGTCTGGGAGATGACGAGAGGAAAATGATCGCTATTATGCAGATCATTTCCTACATTTAGATTTAACAATGGCAGAAGAGATGGGGAACAAATGGCAAGATCGAGAGAATGAAAAGTTCTCGTGGGTACATGGAAATATGTTTTCTCGTCGGTATTAAGCAGACAGAGACTGTTGTCTGAAATAAACCGCTCTATCTGCCGACCGCGAGAATTAGTATCATCATTTCCCCACAAAGAACTATGGCCGTTAAAGTCACCTAACAGTAGAAATGGAGTTGGCAGCTGATCTATTAATGCATCGAGTTCCTCTTGGCTGATGACATCATGTGGTGGTAGATATAAACTACAGACAGTTAATAAGCATGTAGTATGAATTCTTACAGCAACTGCCTGTAGAGTAGTATTTAATGGATGGGCAGTGCTGGGGTAAGCATTAGATGTTAATATACAAACACCTCCAGATACTGCACCATCATCACCACAGTCTTTTCTAGAGCATGTAAACCCTCGCATGGAAAAGTTATTGTTTGACTTCAAGAATGTCTCCTGAAGTGCAACACATGCGGGGTTGTATGCTGAAACTATAGACTTGATGTCATCATGATGAGAACGCAAACCATGGCAGTTCCAAGAAACTAAGGAAGTTATTGTTGAGTTAGAAAGCTCCTTTCCCGGAGCCGGAAAGCATGTCATCTGACATCTCCTCCAAAGAGAGATCTTCGTCAGAGGGATGTAGATATACAGCATCCGCTTCCAGGGATAAGGCTTTACGGGTGGATATGGAGGGTCTAGGATTGCCCTCCTTTGCAGATTTTAGTTTTAAAGCCTTTAAGGCTTTAGATCTAGCGTTGGAGCTTTTCTACGGACAGTAGTTGCTGATGTTGATTTTGACTTTTTCAGTATTAAGGGGTAATTTAACAATTGGAAGTGACAGAGCATCAGTTTGAGTACTAGCCGTTCTAGTGACCTTGGCGGCGACAGTTGCATAGCTAACTCCTGCTTGAGGTGTACGAGCGGTAACAGCACGTCTCGCCTCGGGATATGAGCAATTGTTCTTAACTTTTGTGGTTGTGATCTCCTTTTCCAGTATCCAGATAGGACAACTTCTAGCGTAGGAGGGTGGTCACCTTTACAATTGACACACCTCTCCTTTGCAGTACAAGACAAGCTGTCATGGCCAACTGCTGCGCAGCGAGCGCAAGTCAGTTTGCCCCTGCAAGCCGCTTTGGAGTGACCAAATCTCTGGCACTGGAAACAACGCAAAGGATTTGGAATAAATGGCCTGACGGATAGATGCATATACGCAGCTTTAATATGCTGCGGTAGGTCTGGCGTCGCAAATGTCAGTACGAGATGTTTAGTATTAATAACTTGCCCATCGCGTCTGACAGTTATGCGTTTTACAGCACAGACCTTTTGATCTTTGAGATTTTCTAAGATCTCGTCCGCAGACGTATTTAACAAATCCCTGGCGGATACCACACCACGTGAAAAGTTAAGATTATTATGAGGTTGGACGGACACCTCAAGGTTAGCAAGCATGTTCATGCTGCTTATAAGAGTAGCTTGTGCATCTGATGCGACTTCTACCATTAGATCTCCAGAACGAAGTTTCCGTATGCTCTTCACTTCTCCGATATTTCCAGCAATTGCTTTTGGATTAGGAAAGGGATACATTATCAAATGTACCCTCTTTCCGTTTAACAATATAAAATTTTGCTTTTAATAATGTCAAGGTTTGCTCCCGTGGGAGAGAAGAGAAATTTATTGTTTCCATAGTAGACATGGAAAATTCGGGACCTGACGGCACCACCCACCACCGAGTCCAACAAGGGGATGCAGACCAGCTGCACCAGTGCTAGCCAGATCCTATACGCTCACAGTACATCCCTGAGATGGCCTCCACCCTTAACGAGTCATCCAGCAGATGTACCGATCGCTTGATCCATAAAGCCGATTGATGTGCTGAGGACCACAACACACCTCCCGTTTACCTGAAGCAGAGGCCAAAGCAATGTGTTGGTCTCAGGAGGCCTCAATTACCAGGATCCTCCTTTCCAGGGACACGGGTCTCCACGCACGGCAAACACGTGGGTGATTTAGTCCTCAAGAGTAGCTAATAGCAACAGAGCGGCGAAAGCTACTCAAGGGGAGCCCTCAACCTCTTTCGAGAAAATCACAACGAGGGAGAAAAGGAAGGAAAAGCAGAAGAGTAGAGGAGAGAAGAAAATAAAGAAGAGGAAAGATCACTAGGGTACCTCGGGATTGTGACACCCGTGTTTACCTAAAGAAGGTAAACCCCCTGAGGGGGCAATTATAGGGTAGAAGATGTCGATCATGAAAGCTTAGATGTGTCCGCTCAGCGATTCTTCTAATCCTTAGAAAAGTAGGATTATACGAATCAGAGCTGGAAACACTAGCAAAGGTTTCACCGATGACATTAGCAATATCTACCGCTGAGGAGTGTATTGCAGCTCCGGTTTTTAATACAGGAATGGAATAATCCTGATAAATACCATTGGCTGCTTTAACTTTCCTCCATAATTGTTGACTTGTTGTCGATGAATTGATTGACGACACGTAGCGAATCCAAGATTCTCTTTGACTCTGACGTCTAACTCTTCGAGCTTCAGCTTTGGCTTTTTTAAAAGCAACAAGATTCTCCGTAGTAGGGTATCTTCGGAATATATTCCATTGCTTCCTTTGTTTCTTATAGGCGAGTTGACACTTTTCATTCCACCAAGGTTTCCTGTGTTTATGTGGAATGATGGAATTTTTAGGGATAGCAACATCCGCAGCTCTGATTATTGTGTCGGTGACATATTTAACGGCATAATCTATCACATCTGTTTTAACTCTTGTTTCGCTAATCACAGCCAATTGCGTGAAAAGTGTCCAATCGGCTCGACTGTACACATAATTAGGTGGTTTGTGACGCACACTATTACTTCCAGCCTGAGACACGATTAGAGGGAAATGATCACTATTGTAGAGGTCATTTCCAACTGCAAAATTCAGCAATGGCAGGAGTGATGGAGAACAAATAGCTAAATCAAGAGAGTGAAATGTCCGTGTAGGTTCGTGGAAATATGTTTTCTCGTCGGTATTGAGCAGACAGAGACAGTTGTCAGAAATAAACTGTTCTATGTGACGACCGCGAGAATTCGTATCACTATTACCCCACAAGGAACTATGTCCGTTAAAATCACCAAGCAATAAAAATGGAGTTGGGAGTTGTTCAACTAATTCATTCAGTTCCTCTGCTTGGATGACATCATTCGGTGGTAAGTAGAGACTACAAACCGTAATTAGACATGTGGTGTAGATTCTCACAGCCACAGCCTGGAGTGTAGTTCTTAACTGATGTGCTGTACTAGGATATTTGTTTGATGTAATTATACAAACTCCACCAGACACAGCAGCATCACCACCATAATCATTTCTAAAGCATTGAAACCCACGCATTTTGGTGACAACAGTGGGGCTCAGGAATGTCTCCTGGAGAGCCACACATGCGGGGTTAAAGTGAGAGATAATGGATTTGATGTCATCGATGCGAGACCGAAAACCACGGCAATTCCAGGAAACAAAGGAAGACATTAATGGAATATATTCTAGCCTTTATCACTGTTGCTCAACGTCATCTCAGATGAATCTTCAGAAAGTAAATCATCATCTGAAGGATGCAGTTTCACAGTGTCTGCATCCAAAGACATAAGAGCTTTTTTTAATGTTAAAGACTTTCTAGAGCCTTCTTTCGCAATTTTTAGTTTTCTTGGCTTTAGATTTTGCTAAAGTTCTTTTGGTTATTTCTGGTGAGGTGACTTTTGAACCATTCGGTTTTGGATTTAATTTTACACTTGTAAGAGACTCAGTTTCTGTTTGAGTGCTGGATGATTTGGTGACCTTCTTGACAGCAGCAGCGTAGCTAACACCTATCTGTGGAGTACGTGATAGAACAATTCGCCTAGCTTCCGGGTAAGGAACCTTATTTTTAACTTTGACTAATGTGATTTCTTTCTCCATCTGCCATATTGGACATTGTCGAGAAAAGGAGGAGTGTTCACCGTTGCAATTTACACACTTTTCCTTAGCTGTGCAGGTAATGAAGTCATGGCCAACGCCTGCGCACTGGGCACATGTGAGCTTCCCTCTGCATGCTATTTTGGAATGTCCGAATCGTTGACATTGAAAACAACGCAACGGATTTGGCGTATAAGGTCTTACGGAGCAACGCATATACGCAGCTTTCACGTATTGCGGTAAGTCTGGAGTAGCGAACGTTAAAATAAGATGTTTCGTATTCAACACGATGCCATCTCTTTTTTTGTTATACGTTTTACTTCACAGACTTTTTGACTCTTTAGATTATCTAGTATTTCCTCCGTAGGCGTGTAAAATAAGTCCTCAGCAGAAATCACACCACGAGAAAAGTTTAAGTTCCCATGAGGTGAGACGGTTACGTCAATATCACCAAGCTTTCTCATTGTCAAAATCAGTGCTGCTTGCCTTTCTGAAGCTGTCTCAACTAGAATGTCACCAGATCTTAATTTTTTCATGCATTTTACCTCACCTAAAAAACCAGTAATGCTCTTTTCGATAAGAAAAGGAGACACAAACTGAAATGTCCCTTCGTTTTTTTTCACGACAAAAAATTTTGCCGAGCACATCAACAATTGTTGCTCTCGTGAGAGAGAAGCAGAAGATTTATCCATGTAGGAGAGAATTTAATTTCGGGACCTGACGGCACCACCCACCACGGAGCCCAACGAGGGGATGTAGGTTTCCTACATCAGTGCTAGCCAGGTCCTATACGCTCACAGTACATCCCTGAAGTGGTCTCCACCCTTAACGAGTCACCCAGTAGATGTACCGATCGCTTGATCCATAAAGCCGATTGATGTGCTGAGGACCACAACACACCTCCCGTTTACCTGAAGCAGAGGCCAAAGCAATGTGTTGGTCTCAGGAGGCCTCAATTACCAGGATCCTCCTTTCCAGGGACACGGGTCTCCACGCACGGCAAACACGTGGGTGATTTAGTCCTCAAGAGTAGCTAATAGCAACAGAGCGGCGAAAGCTACTCAAGGGGAGCCCTCAACCTCTTTCGAGGAAACCACAACGAGGGAGAAAAGGAAGGAAAAGCAGAAGAGTAGAGAGAGAAGAAAATATAGAACAGGAAAGATCACTAGGGTACCTCGGGATTGTGACACCCGTGTTTACCTAAAGAAGGTAAACCCCCTGAGGGGGCAAACACATGTCAAAACAAGCAAATAAATTCTATGAAAATATTAAAACCCACCCAAATGAAGAAATAGCCAAGCTCTCACAGTACGACATTCATGACTATATTAATAAGAAAAGACCAAAAACAATATTAAAAAATATATAAACAATCAAAATGTAAATAAAAAAGTATATAAATAAATAATAATAATAATAATAATAATAAAAAATAAAAAAAAAAACTCGGGATGAAAACATAAAGGGGGACGGACTGAAGAGGAGCGAAGACAGAGGTCAGCGTCTGATTGTAGGAACACCCCAAGTTGCAGTAGTAGGGATTTTCGCACAAGACACTGTTTGAAATTGGCGACCGGTCCTGGAAACGAAACTAAAAACAAAACCAAAAGCAAAACTGCTTAACAGGAAAACCTTGGCATCAACTCCTAAACTATTAAGACTTTTACTCTCTCTCTTTTCATTTCTTTTACAAAATAATAAATAAAAGGAAAAGAAAAACATTATATATAAAAAAGAAGAATTTATAAATATTTATGCTTATATATAAATCCTAGATTAATATTAATCATTTAATCAATAAAACATTTGATTAAACTATATATCTGTATATATAACCAAAAAATATACACTCACATATATAGATATACGTATGTGTAATATGCACTAATAAGTTTCAATATTTATACTTTCATTATGTATACAAAACTTATTATCTTCTCAATCTAAATGGAAATTTATATATAAATGAAAAATTATTTCTTTCTTAATAAAAGGAGCAAATTAAATACTGTGCACCAAAAAGGTTATTCCACTGTTAACTTAGAAATTCACAGACTGGAGGTAGGAGTTTGACTCCAGGCACTCCGTAAAAAACTATATGGTTCCAGGTAGAGGGAAAGGGAGAAAGGGCAGTAGGCGCGCTCGCATTGGCCGAGCGCCACAAGCCTTCTGTAAATGCTGCTGAATATCTGAGAATGTAATGAAAGTGAAAGTATTCTATAAAATCATAAACCTCGGGTTCGAACCCGACATCATTATTCTCCTTAAAAACTACCTCAGCAATAGATCATTCAAAATTAAGTCCAGTTATGTCTACTCCCCCCCCTGAAAAAATCCCCCCCCCCATTATTGTAAAATATGGTGAAAACCACATCAACTTCATAGAAAATTTGAAAGCAAAAATAAATTTCCAATTTGAGGCAAAAACCTCAGGTGAAAACCTAAAACTTTTTGTTAAGACAGCTGATGAGCATAGAATGCTCACAGCAATTTTTGATAAGGAAAAAATCGAGTATATTCTACTGAGGAACAAGAATGAAAAGCCAAAGAAATACGTCATTAGGGGCCACCCCCTTAAAACAAGCACAGGTTGGTTGGTTGGTTGGTTTTTATGGCGCAAGGTCCACATAAGGACAAGCTGCGCCAACCACAAGATATTATGCACCAGTTTTTTTTACCAATTAAAAGCATAAAATAGTTATATAGTTAAAATGTACATTAAAAGTATAAAATAGATATATAGTTAAAATGTACATAAAAAGTATAAAATAGAAATATAGTTAAAATATATATTAAAAATATGTAAACATACAATATACACATGTATAAGATTAAAAACTTGTATTTAAATAAAATATTTTTAAATCAGATAAAATTCATAAATCCTATGTCTTTTAAAAACGCAAATAAATTGCGATGGGGTGGTTCCCCAAGCAAATCTTCTAATGCTAAAATATTACTATTAAAATATCTAAAACGCTGATGGTTAAAATCTGGGCATACAATTAAAATGTGATATATTGTAAATGGTTCATCACACTTTTCACACCATGGTTGGAGATCACTTAAGATCAAATGTTTGTGGGTGAAACGCGTGTGACCAATTCGAAGGCGAGTCAGTTTGACATCTGCGCTTCGTGGAGATAAAACAGATAATGGAATGATGTTTGAAAATATGGAATGGAGTTTGTTGCTGACTTGCAGGTCCCAGGATTCCTGCCAAAGAGAATATATGAAATGTTTGAATCCTTTTCTCATGTCCATTGATGGTATTGAAGGCAAAATGGAAGTAGCTGCAGATTTAGCGGCAGCATCAGCTTTCTCATTGCCATCTATTCCTATGTGGCTTGGAATCCAACAAAACAGTATCTCAAATCCCTTGTTAGTAACAGTATCAATTAATTTGAAGATCTTAGACACAACTGGATGGCAATTATAGTTGTTATTCTTCAAAGCTTCTAATACACTCATACTGTCAGTGTACACACAGAATTTACGTTCATATTTAGTTTGTAGCAGCTGGAGTGCTCGGTATATTGCCGTAGCCTCAGCGGTGAAGATGGAGCAGGATTTATGAAGGCTATAACTGTACGAGGTATCATCAAGATACACTCCACCGCCAACTGATCCTGGACATTTGGATCCATCCGTAAATACTGGAGTGTACATAGTGTACTGACAGCGATGGAATGAATAAAGCTGTTGAAGAATAGCAGTACTAGTGTCTGATTTTTTATTTTTACCAAAGGGATTTAACACAATAATGTGTGGATTATACCAAGGTGAATGTGCGTAAAGGTCGGTAGACTCGATTCGGACATCACATAGGTCAGAAAGCAAAATAATAGATTTAATACGACAGAGAAAAGGTGGAATGCTTGATGGTCTAGCATTATATAATCTCTTAAGAGCAGCACTTAGAATCGTGGAACGTAAGGGATGATGAGGAGTGGACATGATTTTTGAATAATAATTAAGAGACAGCTGCATCCGCCGCAGGTCTAATGGCAACTGTTGGCAAATTACATATAGACTCTGGACGGGTGATGTACGAAATGCTCCACAGCAAATCCTTAAAGCAGAGTGGTAGACGGTATCCAATCTGCGTAAAATGGAATATTTAGCCGATCCATAAGCAACACAACCATAGTCAATACGAGATAAAATGATTGATTGATAAATTCGGAGCAATGAAGTGCGATCTGCACCCCAAAATGTATTAGACAACACCTTGAGGATATTGAGCAATCGCTCGCACTTTTTCCGCAGATATAAAGTATGTGGAAGGAAAGTTAACTTCTTATCGAAAATTACCTCGAGGAATTTTATCTCGTTGACCACAGGAATAGGTCTATTGCTTATGTGAAGCACAGGATCGGGATGAAGACCAGTTTTCCTACAGAAAAGGACACAGTGACTCTTACTAGGAGATATACTAAGACCATTTCGTTCACACCAAATAGTTAGATTGTTTACAGCTGTTTGCAATTGTCTCTCAATTATATTCATGTTTGAACCCTGATATGAAATTTGTAAGTCATCAACATATAAATTCCTATGAACTGAAGATGGTAACTGATGAAGTATGTTATTGATGAAAAGGTTAAAAAGGGTTACGCTTAAGACGCTACCTTGAGGGACACCCTCAGCTTGAGTAAAAGTATTGGAAACTGTACTTCCAATACGTACTTTAAATAGCCTAGTAGCTAGAAAATTCTGTATAAATATTGGAAGATTACCCTTAAATCCAAGATTATGCATATTGCGGAGAATGCCAAAACGCCACGTACGATCGTATGCTTTCTCAATATCGAAGAAAATTGCAACAAGATGGTTTCTCCTCACAAAAGCATTTCGAATTTGGGATTCCAGATCTATTATGTTATCAATAGTTGATCGACATCTTCGAAATCCGCTTTGATGAAGAGGTATACAATTATTCTTCTCTAAGATGTAAATGAGTCTAGCATTGACCATACGCTCAAAAGTTTTGCACAAGCAACTCGTGAGAGCTATTGGACGATAACTCAGAGGGTCAGATGAATCTTTGCCAGGTTTCAATATTGGAATCACTATCGCTTCTCTCCATGACGTAGGATAAGCATGCTCAATCCAGATTCTATTAAACAGGGAAAGTATGTTTAATAAAGAATCATGATTTAAGGTTGGTTGGTTGGTTGGTTGGTTTGTTTTTATGGCGCAAGGTCCAGATAAGGACAAGCTGCGCCAATCACAATATATTATACAAGCTTTTTTTTTTACAAATTAAAAACTTAAAATAGTAACATAGTTAAAATGTACATTAAAAGTATAAAATACCAATATAGTTAAAATGTATATTAAGGTATAAAATAGAAATATATTTAAAATGCATATTAAAAGAGTGTAAACATACAATATATACATGTATAAAATTAAAAACTTGATATTTAAATAAAATATTTCTAAATCAGATAAAATTCATAAATCCTATGTCTTTTAAAAACGCAAATAAATTGCGATGGGGTGGTTCCCCAAGCAAATCTTCTAATGTTAAAATATTACTATTAAAATATCTAAAACGCTGATGGTTAAAATCTGGGCACACAATTAAAATGTGATATACTGTAAATGGTTCATCACACTTTTCACACCACGGTTGGAGATCACTTAAGATCAAATGTTTGTGGTTGGTTGGTTTTTTTTTATGGCGCAAGGTCCAGATAAGGACAAGCTGCGCCAATCACAAGATATTATACACCAGTTTTCATTCATTAAAAGTATAAAATAGTAATATAGTTAAAATGTACATTAAAAGTATAAAATAGAAATATAGTTAAAATGTATATTAAAAGTTTGTAAACATACAATATACACATGTATAAAATTAAAAATTTTATATTTAAGTAAAATATTTCTAAATCAGATAAAATTCATAAATCCTATGTCTTTTAAAAACGCAAATAAATTGCGATGGGGGGGTTCCCCAAGCAAATCTTCTAATGTTAAAATATTACTATTAAAATATCTAAAACGCTGATGGTTAAAATCTGGACACACAATTAAAATGTGATATACAGTAAATGGTTCATCACACTTTTCACACCATGGTTGGAGATCACTTAAGATCAAATGTTTGTGGGTGAAACGCGTGTGACCAATTCGAAGGCGAGTCAGTCTGACATCTGCGCTTCGTGGAGATAAAACAGATAATGGAATGATGTATGAAAATATGGAATGGAGTTTGTTGCTGACTTGCAGGTCCCAGGATTCCTGCCAAAGAGAATATATGAAATGTTTGAATCCTTTTCTCATGTCCATTGATGGTATTGAAGGCAAAATGGAAGTAGCTGCAGATTTAGCGGCAGCATCAGCTTTCTCATTGCCATCTATTCCTATGTGGCTTGGAATCCAACAAAACAGTATCTCAAATCCCTTGTTAGTAACAGTATCAATTAATTTGAAGATCTTAGACACAACTGGATGGCAATTATAGTTGTTATTCCTCAAAGCTTCTAATACACTCATACTGTCAGTGTACACACAGAATTTACGTTCATTTTTAGTTTGTAGCAGCTGAAGTGCTCGGTATAAAGCCGTAGCCTCAGCGGTGAAGATGGAGCAGGATTTATGAAGGCTATAACTGTACGAGGTATCATCAAGATACACTCCACAGCCAACTGATCCTGGACATTTGGATCCATCCGTAAATACTGGAGTGTACATAGTATACTGACAGCGATGGAATGAATAAAGCTGTTGAAGAATAGCAGTATTTGTGTCTGATTTTTTATTACTTCCAAAGGGATTCAGCACAATAATGTGTGGATCATACCAAGGGGGATATGCGAAAAGGTCGGTAGACTCGATTCGGACATCACATAGGTCAGAAAGCAAAATAATGGATTTAATACGACAGAGAAAAGGTGGAATGCTTGATGGTCTAGCATTATATAATCTCTTAAGAGCAGCACTTGGAATCGTGGAATGCAAGGGATGATGAGACGAGGACATGATTTTTGAATAATAATTAAGAGACAGCTGCATCCGCCGCAGGTCTAATGGCAATTGGTGGCAAATTACATATAGACTCTGGACGGGTGATGTGCGAAAAGCTCCACAGCATATCCTTAAAGCAGTATGGTGAACAGTGTCCAATCTGCGTAAGATGGAGAGTCTAGCTGATCCATAAGCAACACAGCCGTAGTCAATTCGAGATAAAATTACAGACTGATAAATTCTTAGGAGTGATGTGCGATCTGCACCCCAACATGTATGCGAAAGCACTTTGAGGATGTTAAGCAGTCGCTCACATTTCTTCCGCAGATGTAAAACATGCGGAAAGAAAGTTAACTTCTTGTCAAAAATCACGCCAAGGAATTTTATCTCACTGACTACAGGAATGGGTCTATTATTTATGTGATTCACAGGATCATTATGGTAGCTAGTTTTCCTACAGAAATGGACACAGCAACTCTTACTAGGAGATACACTAAGACCATTCCGTTCACACCAAGTGGTTAAATTATTTACAGCTGTTTGCAATTGTCTCTCAATTATATTCATGTTTGAACCCTGATATGAAATTTGTAAGTCATCAACATACAAAGTGCCATGAACAGAAGATGGTAATTGATGGAGTATGTCACTGATGAAAAGGTTAAAAAGGGTTACGCTTAAAATGCTACCTTGAGGGACACCCTCAGCTTGACTAAAAGTATTGGAAATTGTAGTTCCAACGCGCACTTTAAAAACGCGTGAGGCCAGAAAATTTTGGATAAATATTGGAAGATTACCCTTAAAGCCAAGATTATGCAGAGTACGGAGAATACCATAGCGCCATGTACGATCATATGCTTTCTCAACGTCGAAGAAAATTGCAACGAGATGGTTTCTCCTCACGAAAGCATTTCGAATTCGGGATTCTAGATCTACTATGTTATCTATAGTGGATCGTCCTCTTCGAAATCCGCTTTGATGAAGATGTATGCAATTATTCTTCTCTAAGATGTAAATGAGTCTAGCATTGACCATACGCTCAAATGTTTTGCATAAGCAACTCGTAAGAGCTATTGGACGATAACTCAGAGGGTCAGATGAATCTTTTCCAGGCTTCAATATTGGAATCACTATCGCTTCTCCCCATGAAGTAGGATAAGCATGCTCAGTCCAGATTCTATTAAACAATGAAAGTATGTTTAATAAAGAATCATGATTTAAATGACGGAGCATTTGATACGAGATTCCATCTGGTCCTGGGCTAGTGTCGTTTGCTTTAGATAAAGCAGACTTCAATTCTGACAGTTCAAAATCACAATTATAGGGTAGAATATGTCGATCATGAAAGCTTAGAGGTGTCCGCTCAGCGATTCTTTTAATCCTTAGAAAAGTAGGATTATATGAATCAGAGCTGGAAACACTAGCAAAGGTTTCACCGATGACGTTAGCAATATCTACCGCTGAGGAGTGTATTGCAGCTCCGGTTTTTAATACAGGAATGGAATAATCCTGATAAATACCATTGGCTGCTTTAACTTTCCTCCATAATTGTTTACTTGTTGTCGATGAATTGATTGACGACACGTAGCGAATCCAAGATTCTCTTTGACTCTGACGTCTAACTTTTCGAGCTTCAGCTTTGGCTTTTTTAAAAGCAACAAGATTCTCCGTGGTAGGGTATCTTCGGAATATATTCCATTGTTTCCTTTGTTTCTTATAGGAGAGTTGACACTTTTCATTCCACCAAGGTTTCCTGTTTTTATGTGGAATGATGGAATTTTTAGGGATAGCAAAATCCGCAGCTCTGATTATTGTGTCGGTGACATATTTAACGACATCATCTATCACATCTGTCTTAACTCTTGTCTCACTGATCACAGCCAATTGCGTGAAAAGTGACCAATCGGCTTGACTGTACACATATATAGGTGGTTTGTGACACACACTATTACTTCCAGCCTGAGACACGATTAGAGGGAAATGATCACTATTGTAGAGGTCATTTCCAACTTCAAAATTCAGCAATGGCAAGAGTGATGGAGAACATATAGCTAAGTCCAGAGAGTGAAATGTCCGTGTAGGTTCGTGAAAATAAGTTTTCTCGTTGGTATTTAGCAGACAGAGGTTATGGTCAGAAATGGACTGCTCTATCTGTCGACCACGAGAATTCGTATCATCACTACCCCACAGAAAATTATGACCGTTAAAATCACCGAGCAATAAAAATGGAGTTGGGAGTTGATCAACCAAGTCATTCAGTTCTTCTGCTTGGATGACATCATTCGGTGGTAAGTAAAGACTACATACTGTTATTAGACATGTGGTGTGGATTCTCACAGCCACGGCCTGGAGTGTAGTTCTTAACTGATGTGCTGTACTGGGGTAATTGTTTGATGTAATTATACAAACTCCACCAGACACAGCAACATCGCCACCATAATCATTTCTAAAGCATTGAAACCCACGCATTTTGGTGACAACAGTGGGCTTCAGGAATGTCTCCTGGAGAGCCACACATGCGGGGTTAAAGCAAGAGATAATTGATTTGATGTCATCAATGCGAGACCGAAACCCACGACAATTCCAGGAAACAAAGGAAGTCAGGAATGAAATATATTCTAACCTTTCTCACTGTTACTCATCGTCATCTCTGATGAATCTTCAGAATTGAAGTCATCATCCGATGGATGCAGTTTAACAGTGTCTGCATCCAAACACAGAAGAGCTTTTTTTGTTGTTAAGGCAGACTTTCGAATGCCTTCCTTAGCTAATTTTAATTTCCTCGCCTTTAAGGCTTTTGATTTTGCCAAAGCTGATTTGGCTATTATAGGTGTTGATGTTTCCACTGTTTTTTGCTTTACGAGAAAGCTAGCTGAAGAATCTGTTTGGGTGCTGCAAGATTGGGTAACTTTTTTTGCCATAGCTGCGTAACTAACACCAGGAGTTGGAGTGCGGGAACAAACTATGCGACGAGCTTCAATATAGGATACATTGTTCTTGATCTTAATAGTGACAATTTCCTTTTCCTGTTGCCAAACGGGACAAGATCTGGAATATGAAGGGTGGTCTCCTTTGCAGTTGACGCACATTTCTTTGGCTTTGCAGGTAACACTGTCATGCTCGTCAGCTTGGGAGCAGCGAGCGCAAGTAGGTTTTCCTCTGCAAGCCATTTTAGAATGCCCATATCGTTGGCACTGGAAACATCTGAGAGGATTTGGTATATATGGTCGCACTGAACAACGCATATAAGCCACTTTGATGTATTTTGGTAAGTCTGGCGTTGCAAAAGTCAAAATAAGGTGTTTGGTATTTAAGATAATACCATCCCTTTTGATTGTTATCCTTTTGACAGCGCAGACTTTCTGGCTTTTTAAGTTGTCAAGAATTTCATCAGTGGACGTATGATACAAATCCTCTGCAGAAATTACTCCTTGCACAAAATTTAATCTTGCATGTGGCTCTACAGTTACTGGTATGTCAGCTAGGGATTTCATGGTCTGTATTATCATAGCTTGTTTTTCTGATGTAGTTTCAACTAGTAAATTGCCCGTTCTTAATTTTTTTACAGATTTTACAACACCCAAATGAGATACTAATCCCTTCTCAATCAGAAAGGGAGAAACATACTCAAATGATCCTCCAGTTCTTTTAATTATGAAGAACTTCGCTTCACACATTGGCAATTGTTGCTCCCGAGGGAGTGAGGAGAAAGTAGATTTATTCACAAATGTCAAAATAATATTCAGGGACTAGACGGCACCACCCACCACGGAGCCCTACAAGGGGATACAGGTTAACTGTACCAGTGCTAGTCAGTCCCTATACGCTCACGGTACATGCCTGAAGTGGACTCCACCCTTAACGAGTCACCCAGTACCGATCGCTTGATCCATAAAGCCGATTGATGTGCTGAGGACCACAACACACCTCCCGTTTACCTGAAGCAGAGGCCAAAGCAATGTGTTGGTCTCAGGAGGCCTCAATTACCAGGATCCTCCTTTCCAGGGACACGGGTCTCCACGCACGGCAAACACGTGGGTGATTTAGTCCTCAAGAGTAGCTAATAGCAACAGAGCGGCGAAAGCTACTCAAGGGGAGCCCTCAACCTCTTTCGAGGAAATCACAACGAGGGAGAAAAGGAAGGAAAAGCAGAAGAGTAGAGGAGAGAAGAAAATATAGAAGAGGAAAGATCACTAGGGTACCTCGGGATTGTGACACCCGTGTTTACCTAAAGAAGGTAAACCCCCTGAGGGGTCAAATGTTTGTGGGTGAAACGCGTGTGACCAATTCGAAGGCGAGTCAGTCTGACATCTGCGCGCTGTCCAAAACGTTGGCACTTGAAACATCGCAGTGGATTTGGGATGTATGGCCTGACGGATAAATTCAAATAGGCTGCTTTTATATTTTGCGGAAGGTCTGGGGACGCAAAGGTCAGAATGAGATGCTTAGTGTCGATGTACTTTCCATCCCTTCTGACTCTTATACGTTCAACACCACAGACCTTCTGATCCTGCAGATTTTCTACAATTTCATCCGTCGGCGTATTTTCCAAATCCCTTGCGGATATAACACCACGAGAAAAATTGAGGCTACTATGAGGCAAGACAGTTACTTCCAGGTTAGCAAGCAGCTGAATGTTGCTGATGGTTTTAGCTTGAGTGGAATTTGAAATTTCCACTAGCAAGTCACCAGATCGAATTTTTCGTATAGTTTTAACTTCCTACAGTTCCTGATATTCCTTTTCTGAATTAGAAAGGGGGATACATTTTCAAAAGTTCCCTCCTTTCTTTTAATAGTAAAAAATTTGTTATCAGAGAATTGAAAAAGTTGCTCCCGTGGGAGAAAAGAATTTTTTTGCTTTCCATAAGTAATTTTAAAATTTCAGGACTTGACCGCACCACCCACCACCGAGTCCAACAAGGGGATACAGACCAGCTGCACCAGTGCTAGCCAGGTCCTATACGCTCACAGTACATCCCTGAGGTGGCCTCCACCCTTAACGAGCCCCTCAGGGGGTTTACCTTCTTTAGGTAAACACGGGTGTCACAATCCCGAGGTACCCTAGTGATCTTTCCTCTTCTTTATTTTCTTCTTTTCTCTAATCTTCTGCTTTTTCTTCCTTTTCTCCCTCATTGTGGTTTCCTCGAAAGAGGTTGAGGGCTCCCCTTGAGTAGCTTTCGCCGCTCTGTTGCTATTAGCTACTCTTGAGGACTAAATCACCCACGTGTTTGCCGTGCGTGGAGACCCATGTCCCTGGAAAGGAGGATCCTGGTAATTGAGGCCTCCGAGACCAACACATTGCTTTGGCCTCTGCTTCAGGTAAACGGGAGGTGTGTTGTGGTCCTCAGCACATCAATCGGCTTTATGGATCAAGCGATCGGTACATCTGCTGGATGACTCGTTAAGGGTGGAGGCCATCTCAGGGATGTACTGTGAGCGTATAGGACCTGGCTAGCACTGGTGCAGCTGGTCTGCATCCCCTTGTTGGACTCGGTGGTGGGTGGTGCGGTCAGATCCCGAAATTTTATAAATTTTATATGGAAAATGTAAATTTTTCAACTCTCCCACGGGAGCATATGTTCTCTATTTTAAAGGCAAAATATTATGTGATCCAACGGAAAGAGGGTACTTTTGACTCTGTATCCCCTTTCCTCATACAAAAAGCAATAGTTGGAACAATTGGAGAAGTGAAGAGCATTCGAAAATTACGTTCTGGTGACTTGATGATAGAAATTACATCAGAAAAACAATCAAACCTGATAAGCAACATGAGCATACTTGGTCCCCTTGAGGTGTCTGTATGTCCTCATACAAATCTTAACTTTTCCCGTGGTGTGATATCCGCTAGGGATTTGCTAAACACGCCTACGGACGAAATTTTAGACAATCTAAAAGAGCAAAAGGTCTGCGCTGTAAAACGCATTACTGTCAAAAGAGATGGAAAAATAATTAATACAAAACATCTCGTACTGACATTTGCGACGCCAGATCTACAACAGCATATTAAAGCTGCATACATGCATCTATCCGTTAGGCCATTCATTCCAAATCCTTTGCGTTGTTTCCAGTGCCAGAGATTTGGTCACTCTAAAGCGGCTTGCAGGGGCAAACTGACTTGCGCTCGTTGTGCATCAGTTGGCCACGACAGCTCGTCATGTACTGCAAAGGAGAGGTGTGTCAATTGTAAGGGTGACCACCCTCCTACGCTAGAAGTTGTCCTATCTGGATACTGGAAAAAGAGATCACCACCACTAAAGTTAAGAATAACTGTACGTATCCTGAGGCGAGACGGACTGTTACAGCTCGCACACCTCAAGTAGGAGTCAGCTATGCTACTGTTGCAGCCAAAGTCAATAGGGCGGTTAGTACACAAACGGATGCTCTCTCACTTCCAATTACTAAATTACCCTCTACATCTGAAAAAAAGGCCAAACTCAACCTCCTCAAATAATCCCCGAAGAAAAGCTCCTATGGCTAGATCGAAAGCTTTAAAGGCCCTCAAATTAAGATCTGCTAGGGAGGACACTATATCCATTAGGCCTTCTATATCCACCCGTAAAGCCTTGTCCCTGGAAGCTGACGTTGTTTCCTTGCATCCTCGGATGAGGATATCTCTCTCGAGGAATTGTCAGATGACATGACGTCTAGCTCAGGGTGGGAGCTTTTTCAATCTAAAACATAACCTCTTTTGTTTCATGGAACTGTCATGGTTTGCGCTCACATTTTGATGACATCAAATCTATAACCTCAGCTAATAACCCCGCATGTATTGCCCTCCAGGAAACTTTCCTGAGGTCAACAAACAATATCTCCATGCGTGGCTATAAAATGCTTTAGAAAAGACTGGTGACGATGGTGCAGTGTCTGGAGGTGTATGCATATTTACATCGAATAATTTTCCCAGCACTGCCTATCCTTTGAATACCAATTTACAGGCTGTAGCTGTACGAATTCACACAGCGTGTTTACTAACAGTTTGCAGCTTGTATCTCCCACCACATGATGTCATCCACCAAGAGGAAGTTGATGCCTACTTGAACAGCTGCCAACACCCGTTTTGTTGCTCGGTGACTTTAATGGGCATAATTTTTTGTGGGGAAGTAACGAAACCAATTCTCGCGGTCGAGAGATAGAGCAGTTTATTTCTAATAACTGTCTCTGTCTACTTAATACCGACGAGAAAACGTACTTTCATCAACCCACAAGAACGTTTCATACACTCGATCTTGCTATTTGTTCTCCTATATTACTGCCATTGTTAAATTTATTGTAGGAAATGATCTGCATAACAGCGATCATTTTCCTCTTGTCATCTCTCAGACTGAGGTAATAGTGTGCAACAACCGGCACCTACTACGTGTACAGTCGAGCAGATTGGGCATTATTTACTCAATTGGCAGTTTTACGGATTCAATGGTTATGATGGAGAATATTGATACGCAGCAACAAAGTCACTGAAACAATTATTAAAGCAGCGGATGCATCAATTCCCAAAAGTTCCTCTAAATTACATCGGCATCGCAAACCATGGTGGAATATTGAGTGTCAAACCACCTATAAGAAACAGCGGAGGTTATGGGGATATTTCGGAGGTACCTCCACGGAGAATCTAATTGCCTTTAAGAGAGCAAAAGCATTAGCTCGCAGAGCCCGTCGACGTAGTCAGAAGGATTCTTGGTCTAGCTATATCTCTTCAATAACATCTTTAACATCTAGTAAACAGTTATGGCGGAAAGTAAAAGCGGCTAATGGAATTTATCAGGAATTTTCTATTCCCATTTTAAAATCCAAGGCTGTTTTATACACTTCCCCCCAGGATATCGCTAATGCCCTTGGTGAAACGTTTGCTAATGTGTCAAGCTCCAACTCTCATAGTCCTTCGTTTTTGAAGATTAAGAGTCGTGCAGAGCGGACACCACCTGCTTTCACCATAGGAAAGCTTTACCTTATAACTGTGAATTTAAGATGTTTGAATTGAAGAAAGCTTTACAGCAGACCAAAATACTAGCCCAGGACCAGATACAATCAACTATAAAATGCTTCCAACATTTAAGTCCAGATTCCTTGTTGAATTTACTTTATTATTTAATAGGATATGGACTGAAAATATATTTCCATCCCTTGGAGAGAAGCAATAGTGATTCCTGGTCCTGAAAACTGGCAAAGATCATTCAGATTCTCTGAATTATCGACCAATAGCTCTGACGAGTTGCTTGTGTAAGACTCTCGAACGTATGGTCAACGCCCGTCTCGTATATGTTCTAGAGAAAAATGAATGTATTCACATTAATCAGAGTGGATTCCGTAAAGGAAGATCCACTCTTGACAATATTACTTACTTGGAAACTCAGATACGAAACGCTTTTGTGCGGAGAAATCATCTGGTTTCCATTTTTTTTGATATAGAGAAGGCGTATGACCGTACCTGGCGTTATGGAATTCTCCGTAAGATGTATGATTTCGGTTTTCGGGGTAATTTGCCGATATTTATTCAAAATTTTTTATGCTCCCGTGGATTTAAAGTTCGTATTGGTTCTACTTTTTCCAATACTTTTAATCAACCTGAAGGTGTTCCTCAGGGAAGTATTTTAAGTGTCACTCTTTTTAACCTTCATATAAGTTGCATACTTCATCAACTTTCATCTTCTGTGCATGGAACTCTATATGTTGACGACCTGCAAATATCCTGTGAAGGGTCAAACATGCATGTAATTGAGAGACAACTACAAACATCTGTTAATAAACTAGCTGCATGATGTGCTGAGAATGGCCATACACTATCTCCAAGTAAAAGCAGTTGTGTCCATTTCTGCAGAAAGACTAGCCTCCACAATGATCCCGTAATTCGAATTAATAACACGCCTATACCAATAGTCAATCAGGTAAAATTCCTTGGAGTGATATTTGATCGTTAATTAACGTTTCTTCCGCATGTATTACATTTGCGGAAGAAGTGCGAGCGATCGCTTAATATCCTCAAGGTGCTTTCAAATACATCTTGGGGTGCTGATCGGTTGTCACTCTTGCGTATTTACCAATCAATCATTTTATCTCGTCTTGACTATGGATGTGTCGTTTACGGATCAGCTAGATCTTCTGTTACACGCAGACTGGACACGGTACATCATTCTGCTCTGAGAATATGTTCAGGCGCATTCCGCACATCACCCGTCCAAAGTCTTTATGCAATATGCCAACATTTGCCTTTAGACCTGCGGCGGATGCAGCTGTCTCTCAATTACTATTGTAAAATCATGTCTGAAGCTCGTCATCCTTTACATTCTATGGTTCCTACCCCTAAACTTAAAAGATTGTATGATGCTCGTAGTTATAGTATCCCACCGTTTCTCACAAGAAGTAAATATTACCTTTATCTGTCTGATCTACATGACGTCCATTTTGTTAAAACAGACTTTTTATCAAAACCACCTTGGTACGATCCACATATCAATATAATTAATCCCTTTTATAAATTTAGAAAATAAGATACAACTATTACTGTTTTTCAACAGCTATACTTATCACATCGCTGTCAGTATACTATATACACACCAATATTCACTGATGGCTCTAAAAATCCAGGACATGTGGGTTGTGCTATAGTTACAGAAAATAATATTCTTGGCTACAGACTCCCTAGTTCCTGTTCCATTTTCACTGCTGAAGCAACTGCTATCTTTTATGCTCTTCAACATGTGAATGGAAGTGACTCTTTCAAGCATTGTGTGTACACTGACAGCTTAAGTGTTTTAGAAGCTTTGAGAGGTGGTAATTATCAATGTCACCCAGTTGTATCTAGGATTTTCAAAGAATTAGATTCCCTTGCTGGCGAGGGTTATGATATATTGTTCTGTTGGATCCCTGGTCATGTGGGTCTCGATGGCAATGAAAAGGCTGATGCAGCGGCAAAAGCTGCATCCGAGCCGCTTTTGCCATATGTTCCCTTATCTGATGTGAGAAAGGATGTCAAGAAACTAGTATATTCTTTATGGGAGGAATCATGGAACCTGCAGGTCAATAACAAACTCCATGCCTTATTTCCATCTATCACTCCATTATCAATTTTACCCTTACGAAGTGCTGATGTCCGTTTGACTCGCCTTCGTATCGGTCACACACGTTTCACACATAGACATTTATTTCTAAGTGAGTTGAATCCGTGGTGTGAAACGTGTGATGAACCTTACACAGTATATCATATTTTAATCTCATGTCAAGATTTTAACCATTTACGTTTACACTATTTTAAAACTGATATTTTAACTTTATTGGATTTACTGGGAGATCCACCCCATGGAAACCTATTTGCGTTTTTGAGGTCTGTGGGTTTCTTAGGTTTTATTTAAATGTATTATTTGAATTTTAAAATATATATATATATTTTTTAATTATTTTATCTTTTTATATCCATTAAAGATTTTAAAATTATATTTACACTGATTTTTGTTTTTAAAAATTTAAATGTTGCTTGGGTTTTTTTTTAAAAAAAAAAAGAATAAATAAAATAAAATGAAACAACTATAATCTTGGACTTGGCGCAGCTTGTCCTTTTTTGGACCTTGTGCCAGAAAACCCAACCAACCAACCACCCTTAACGAGTCACCCAGTAGATGCACCGATCGCTTGATCCATAAAGCCGATTGATGTGCTGAGGACCACAACACACCTCCCGTTTACCTGAAGCAGAGGCCAAAGTAATGTGTTGGTCTCTGGGGGCCTCAATTACCAGGACCCTCCTTTCCAGGGACACGGGTCTCCACGCACGGCAAACACGTGGGTGATTTAGTCCTCAAGAGTAGCTAATAGCAACAGAGCGGCAAAAGCTACTCAAGGGGAGCCCTCAACCTCTTTCGAGGAAACCACAATGAGGGAGAAAAGGAAGAAAAAGCAGAAGATTAGAGAAGAGAAGAAAATAAAGAAGAGGAAAGATCACTAGGGTACCTCGGGATTGTGACACCCGTGTTTACCTAAAGAAGGTAAACCCCCTGAGGGGTAAAACAAGCACAGAGGCAATAGCTAATGAACTCCTTAAAAAGGCTTTCAAATGCACAGGGTCAATCGCATGACCAACTTACGAAACGGCACTCCGATGCTCCTGTTCCTTTGCTCCATGTTCGTGTCACAAGACACGCCAAACTTATTCGAGCTAACCACTCTATGCCATATTTCTGGCATCACAGTGGAAGCATATAGAGGACCTAGGACAGTTATGCAGTGCTACAACTGCCAAAAATTCCATCACAATGCTTAAATGTGTCACATGAGAGCAAAATGTGTAAAATGTGCAGGCAGCCACAACACTAGGGACTGCCCGCACGAAAAATTAGAAGCGCCAAAGTGCACCAACTGCCAGGGACCGCACACGGCCAACTACAAAGGATGCCCTAGGTTTCCCAAACCGGCATCAAAAATTCAAAAAAATTTAAATATAAATAATGAAAAAGCCAAACAAAATTACTTAAGACCCAATTTTTCATATGCAAACGCTGTACAGCAGCCAACTACTCAAGCTCCGCCCATGCCCCCCATAGCCCATCAGAGCCCCTTAGATAGTTCTGACTTCGCCGAATTTGCCGAAGTCATGAATGAAGTTAAATCAATTTTTAAAGGTATTAAAATAAAAAATTTATTATTTGAATTGAAACAGAAATCTCAGCACAGAAAACAACTCAGTCTGGATTTTAGCAAAACAGCTAAGTAATAAAAAGCAAATTAATTCATACATTGAAGGACCAAATGGACCTGTCTACTCTATTCATGAAAAGTTAGATATCTTTGCCAAATCTCTTTACTACCAATTCCAACCAAACAAAAATATTAACTTAAATTTTACAAAAGTTATAGAACATACAGTTAACAATTTCCTCAATCACACCCCCATCTACACTAGTATTGAACCCACAACCCTCAGTGAACTTACTCAAATTACCAAGAAAATTAAAACTAAAAAAGCTCCTGGAGATGACAACATCAACAATAATATGATTAAAAAACTTCCCATGGATTACATCAAGAAACTCATGATTATATACAACAACTGCTTGAAATTTTCAATCTTCCCATCAATTTGGAAAACTGCTTCTATCATTCTCTTTTCGAAACCAGGAAAAGATCCAAGAAAACCAGAAAATTACCGTCCTATCAGCTTGCTTCCTACATTAGGAAAAATCTTTGAAAAAATAATCCTTAATAGAATTAACCAATACATCAAATTACTTCCTGATCAACAATATGGATTTAGATGTAACCTTTCTACCACAAAGCAGCTACTTAGAATAACCGAAATTATTGGCAAAAATATGCATAAAAATTTATATACAGCAATGACCATGCTTGATGTTTCCAAAGCATTCGATAAAGTCTGGCATGAAGGCCTAATATATAAATTAATTAAACTTAATCTAAATTCAGATATCATTCATATTTTATATAATTATATTAAAAATAGATTTTTTCACATAAAGCAAAATGATGTAACTTCCATCGCCCTGCAAATTAATGCTGGAGTTCCCTAAGGTAGCATCCTGGGGCCCATTCTTTATTTGTTTTACACATATGATTTCCCTATTCCCGAAGACACAACAATTAACATCGCTTTTTATGCAGATGATACAGCATTGATAGCTGAATCAACCAATCCAAATCATGCCATCTCGAAATTACAAAAGGAACTATATAGAATTGAAAACTGGTGCCAAGACTGGAGAGTAGTTATCAACGCTGAAAAATCTCAAACCCTACTTTTCCGTAGAAAGAAAAGAGCCAAAATGAAACACAGAAACAATAATAATCTCATCCTGTTCAATAAAATCATCCCACAAGTCAAAGCTGCCAAATATCTCGGACTAACCCTCACTTCAAATTTTACTTGGACTCAACACATCAATAATGTTACTAAAAAAGCATACTCAGCATTTGGCTGTATTAAACATTTAATAGGAAAGAAATCGAAACTTAATCGCAAACTTAAAAGACTACTTTATATCTCCATGATTCGCCCAATTGTAACATATGCCTCCCCAGTGTGGAAGATAGGAAAAAATGAAAGAAGAAAACTTAGAAATTTTCAAAACAAAATATTAAGAATTATAGCAGGAGTACCCTACTACATCAGAAACAAAAATATTGAAAAAGACCTCAAAATAGAAGATATTATAGTCCACATTCAAAAACTAAATAAAAATTTTTATGATAACGCAATTAATTGCAATACTGCAAATTTCAATGAGATTTTCAATTACAATTATATCCCAGATGGTTGGTTGGTTGGGTTTTATGGCACAAGGTCCAAAATTGGACATGCTGCGCCAAGAGTAAGTTTTTATAGCTTCATTTTATCTTAATTTTTTTTTAAAAAATTATTATTATTATTATTATTATTTTCTTCTTAAACCCAAACGCAAGCAACATTAAAAATTTTAAAAAACAAAAATCTGTGTAAATGTTATTTTAAAATCAAATTCTAAAATATAAAAGAAAAAAATCAATTATATATACAATTTTAAAATTTAAAATGAAAATTTAAATAAAATGTATAAAACCTATTGCCCTCAAGAAAGCGAATAGGTTTCTATGGTGTGAATCCCCTATTATGTCAGATAAAATTATAAAATTACTTTTAAAAAAGTGTAAACGTTGTTGGTTAAAATTATAACATGAAATTAAAATATGATAAACATTGAATGGTTCATCACACGCTTCACACCATGGATTTGATTCGCTTAAAAACAAATGTCTGTGTGTGAAACGTGTGTGTCCGATACGAAGGCGAGTCAATCTTACATCTGCACTTCGTAAAGGTAAAACAGGTAATGAGATGAGAGATGAGAAGATGGTATGCAACTTGTTGTCAACCTGCAAGTTCCATGATTCCTGCCAAAGACTATATATAAAACTTTTTACATCTTTTCTCACATCTGAGAGAGGGACCGATGATAAAATTATGTCTGATGCAGCCTTTGCTGCTGCATCTGCTCTCTCATTTCCTTCAAGACCCATGTGGCTTGGTATCCAACAAAATACAATTTCTTTTCCCTTGCCAGCAAGGGAATCCAATGCTTTGAAAATTCTCGACACAACAGAATGACAGGTAACACTATTGTTTTCCAAGGCTTCAATAATACTCATGCTGTCAGTATAAATAAAATATTTATGATAATCATCTGTATTCAGCTGCTGAAGCGCGTAGCAGATAGCGGTTGCTTCAGCAGTAAAGATGGAGCAGGATGAATGTAGGCTGTAGCTAAAAGACGTGTTATTGATAAAAACTCCACAGCCCACATGTCCTGCGGATTTAGATCCATCCGTGAATACAGGTTTCTAAGATTGGTACTGACAGCGATGAGAATAGTATAATTGCTGAAAAACAATAGGTGTTGTGCCGGATTTTCTGAATTGCACAAAGGTATTTATAAAGGTATTTGTTGGTTCATACCAAGGAGGATAGAGAAACTGTTCAATAGACTCTATCCGAACATCACATAGGTCTGTGAGCCAGAGATGTGATATGGCTCTTGTGAGAAAAGGAGGGATGCTCATTGGACGAGCATCATACAGTCTTTTAAGATAGGCATCAGGAACCATGGAACGTAGTGGATGGTCAGGGGTCGACATGATCTTAGCATAATAATCGAGAGACTGCTGCATACGTCTCAGGTCTAACGGCAATTGATAACATACAGCGTATAGACTCTGGACGGGTGATGTGCGGAATGCACCAGAACATATCCTTAAAGCAGAGTGGTGAACTGTGTCCAGTCTTCGTAATATGGAAGATCTAGCCGATCCGTAAACAACACATCCGTAGTCAATGCGGGAAAGAATCAATGACTGATAAATTCGAAGAAGTGATGAGCGATCTGCACCCCAAGATGTATTTGACAACACCCTGAGGATATTAAGCGATCGCTCACACTTCTTCCGCAGATATAAAACATGCGGTAGAAAGGTTAATTTTCGGTCAAAGATAATTCCCAGAAATTTTACTTCATTGACTACTTGTATCGGGATGTGATTGATATTTATAACTGGATCATTGTGAAGGCTAGTCTTTCTACAGAAGTGGACACACTTACTCTTGCTTGATGATAAAGTATGGCCATTCTCAGCACACCATGCAGCAAGTTTGTTAACTGCTGTTTGCAGTTGTCTCTCAATTAATCGCATATTAGACCCCTGACATGATATTTGCAGGTCGTCAACATATAGTGTACCATTTATGGAAGGAGGTAATTGATGAAGGATGTTACTGATGAAAAGACTTAAAACAGTGACACTTAAAATGGAGCCTTGGGGAACACCCTCAGCTTGAATAAAAGTATTGGAAAGTACAGTTCCAATACGAACTTTAAAAACACGGGAGCTCAAAAAATTTTGTAGGAATATCGGGAGATTACCCCGAAAGCCAAAATCATATAGTAAACGGAGAATTCCATATCGCCATGTACGGTCGTATGCCTTCTCGATGTCAAAGAAAATGGAGACCAGATGGTTCCTCCGCACAAAAGCGTTGCGGATTTGGGTCTCCAAGTATGTGATATTATCAAGAGTGGATCTCCCTTTTCGGAAGCCACTCTGATTAATATGTATACATTTATTTTTTTCTAAGACATATACGAGACGGGCGTTGACCATACGTTCGAGAGTCTTACAAAAGCAACTCGTCAGAGCAATTGGTCGATAATGTGAAGGGTCTGAAGGTTCCTTACCATCCTTAAGAACCGGAATCACTATCGCTTCATTCCAAGCTAATGGAAATTTCTTTTCATTCCAGATCCTATTAAACAAAAGTAATATGTTCAATAGGGAGTCTGGACTTAAATTTCGAAGCATTTGATAGTTGATTCCGTCTGGTCCTGGGCTGGTATCATGGGTCTGCTTTAATGCTCTCTTCAATTCCAACATCCGAAACTCACAGTTGTAAGGCAAGGCTTCACCATGGTTAAAACGAATTGGTGTTCGCTCAGCACGACTCTTAGTCCTTAAGAAGGAAGGACTATAAGAGTCGTTACTTGAGACGCTAGCAAAAGTTTCACCAAGGATATTAGCAATGTTTTCGGGAGAAGAGTATACAGCAGCTCCGGTTTTTAAAATAGGAATTGAAAAATCCTTATAAATCCCATTGGCTGCTTTCACTTTTCTCCACAAATGTTTACTAGATGTGGAAGATGTAATTGAAGATACATAGCGAGACCAGGATTCCTTCTGACTCCGACGACGAGCTCTGCGAGCTAGTGCTTTTGTTCTCTTAAATGCTAATAGATTCTCCGTTGTGGGGTATCTCCTAAATAACCCCCATAACTTCCTTTGTTTTCTATAAGTTTCTTGGCATTCTTTATTCCACCAAGGTTTGCAACGCCGTTTTGGTATAGAGGAACTTTTGGGTATTGTTACATCAGCTGCATTTTTAATTGTTTTAGTGACTTTTCTAACGGCTTCATCAATACTCTCGATCAAAACATTTCTTTATCAATAACTGCCAATTGTGTAAATGACGTCCAATCTGCCCGACTGTACACGTAAGTAGGTAGACGTTGTACTACACTACTACCTCCAGTCTGGGAGATGACAAGAGGAAAATGATCGCTATTGTGGAGATCATTTCCTACATTTAAATTTAACAATGGCAGCAATGATGGTGAACAAATAGCAAGATCGAGGGAATGAAATGTTCTTGTGGGTACGTGAAAATATGTCTTCTCGTCGGTATTAAGCAGACAGAGACTGTTGTCTGAAATAAACCGCTCTATCTGACGACCGCGAGAATTAGTATCATCACTTCCCCACAAGGCATTATGGCCGTTGAAATCACCTAACAATAGGAATGGTGTCGGCAGCTGATCAACTAATTCATCGAGTTCCTCTTGGCGGATGACATTATGTGGTGGTAAATATAAACTACAGGCTGTTAATAAACATGAAGTATGAATTCTAACAGCAACAGCCTGTAGAGTAGTATTCAATTGATGGAGAGCAGTGGGGGATGTATTCGATGTTAATATACATACACCTCCAGATGCTGTACCATCACCACGGTCTCTTCTAAAGCATTTAAACCCTCGCATAGAAATGATGTTGGAAGACTTCAGAAATGTCTCCTGAAGTGCTATACATGCAGGGTTGTAATCTGACACTAGAGACTTGATGTCATCAAGATGTGATCGCAAACCATGGCAGTTCCAAGATACAAAGGAAGTTATTGTTTAGTTTTAAAAGCTCCTTTACTGGAGCTGGAAGGCGGGTCTTCTGTCATATCCTCGAGCGATGCATCATCGTCCGAGAGAAATGGGGACACCGCGTCAGTCTCCAGGCATGAGAAAGCATTACGGGTGGAAATTGATGTTTTTGCTTTTTTTAATTTTAATGCCTTCTCTGCTTTTGATTTAGCAAAGGTAGCTTTTCTTGAAAATGTAGTTTTCTTAAATATAGGCTTTTCTTTTATTTGGGGTAATTTCACTGGGGAAACTAAAATTATTTCAGTTTCTGTGCTGCTCGATTTGGTGACCTTTCTGGCAGCAGTGGCGTAACTAACTCCTGGCTGTGGAGTACGGGAAGTGACTAATCGTCTTGCCTCAGGATAGGAACATTTTTTGTTAACCTTAATTGTGACTATCTCTATTTCCATCATATACTGAGGACAACTTCGAGAATAGGAGGGATGGTCACCATGACAGTTGACACATGCCTCCTTCGCCGTGCAGTTCGAGCTATCGTGGCCAACTACCGCACAACGAGCGCAGGTAAGTTTGCCTCTGCAGGCGTTCTTCGAGTGTCCAAAGCGCTGACATTGGAAACATCGCAAGGGATTTGGTATATAAGGCCTGACGGGTAAATTCATATACGCAGCTTTTACGTACTGCGGAAGGTCTGGCGTAGCAAAAGTCAGAACTAGGTGCTTAGTGTCAATAACTTTGCCATCCCGTCTGACTGTAATGCGTCTTACGCCACAGACCTTCTGATTCTGTAAATTATCCAGAATCTCCTCCGTAGGCGAGTATCCCTTGTTGAGATGACACCACATGAGAAATTAAGGTTACCATGAGGCGAGACAGTCACTTCTAAGTTTGCCAAAGATTTCATACTGGCCAGAATGGCTGCTTGAGAGTCTGATGCAGCTTCTACAAGCAAGTCACCCGAGCGCATCTTTTGAACCTTCTTGACTTCCCCAACAATTCCCGATATTCCTTTTTCAATAAGGAAAGGTGACAAAGTTGTAAAATTGCCCTCTTTCCTTTTTATCACAAAAAACTTTGGTTTTAAATTTTCAAATTGTTGCTCCCGTGAGAGAAAAGTGAAATTTTTGTTCTCCATAATAAATGTATAAAATTTCGGGACCTGACCGCACCACCCACCACCGAGTCCAACAAGGGGATGCAGACCAGCTGCACCAGTGCTAGTCAGTTCCTATACGCTCACAGTACATCCCTGAAGTGGCCTCCACCCTTAACGAGTCACCCAGTAGATGTACCGATCGCTTGATCCATAAAGCCGATTGATGTGCTGAGGACCACAACACACCTCCCGTTTACCTGAAGCAGAGGCCAAAGTAATGTGTTGGTCTCTGGGGGCCTCAATTACCAGGACCCTCCTTTCCAGGAACACGGGTCTCCACGCACGGCAAACACGTGGGTGATTTAGTCCTCAAGAGTAGCTAGTAGCAACAGAGCGGCGAAAGCTACTCAAGGGGAGCCCTCAACCTCTTAGAGGCAACCACAATGAGGGAGAAAAGGAAGAAAACAGCAGAAGAGTAGAGGAGAGAAGAAATGAAAGAAAAGAACAGATCACTAGGGTACCTCGGGATTGTGACACCCGTGTTTACCTAAAGTAGGTAAACCCCCTGAGGGGAATTATATCCCAGAATGGAGCCATCACAGGCCTATAGCCACACAGTTATTCCTAAGTGTAAATGAACTTTCATAAATGTATATATCCCATGTAGTGTATATATTTTTTTCTCATATTTTGTTTACTATTAATTAACCCATAATTTTCATATATTGTATATTTGCCCAGAAAAAACATTTTCTAGAGTTTATATTATTATTCACACTCGAAAGTATTTTACTAAGGAAACAACTTAAAGTGATTTAATGTGCTCTAACCACGCCCACCACGACAAGACAGCTCTCCGCTGATTGGTCTTAAGGAAGACATCGTTCTCCTACTTCGCTGAAACTAAGCGCTAAAAGTGAATACAGTCAGTGTTATTCCGTAACGGAAGTCGATCATGATCATCATAATGGTCGATTTTCTATTTGGATTTTCTAGAATGAAGCAGTGCATGACCTGATCTCCTATATCAGTAGTGCTATTTTATTTTTTCTAGGATCCCTGTGGACCGAGATCGTCTATATCTCACCCACAGTAGCTTGCATCAGGTGGATTAGCCCTGATGCAAGCTACTGTGGCTACTACTGGCCTCTGCTTCAGGTAAACGGGAGGTGTGTTGTGGTCCTCAGCACATCAATCGGCTTTATGGATCAAGCGATCGGTACATCTACTGGGTGACTCGTTAAGGGTGGAGTCCACTTCAGGGATGTACCGTGAGCGTATAGGGACTGACTAGCACTGGTACAGTTAACCTGTATCCCCTTGTAGGGCTCCGTGGTGGGTGGTGCCGTCTAGTCCCTGAATTTTAACTCACTACATATGAACAAAGCAACTTTCTCCTCACTCCCTCGGGAGCAACAAATGACTATGTGCAGTGCGAAATTTTTCATAATGAAAAGAACAGGAGGATCTTTTGAATATGTTTCTCCTTTTCTTATTGAAAAGGGATTAATATCTCATCTGGGTGCCTTGAAATCAGTAAAGAAATTACGAACTGGAAATTTACTGATTGAAACCAGTTCTGATAAACAGTCAATGATGATACAGAATATGAAAGAACTTGCTGAAATACCAGTCACTATTGAGCCTCATACGAAATTAAACTTTGTGCAGGGAGTAATTTCTGCAGAGGATTTGTACCACACGTCAACAGATGAAATTCTTGACAATTTGAAAAGTCAAAAAGTCTGTGCTGTTAAAAGAATAACAATAAAAAGGGATGGTATAATCTTAAATACCAAACACCTTATTTTGACTTTTGCAACGCCAGACTTGCCAAAATACATCAAAGTGGTTTATATGCGTTGTTCAATGCGACCATATATACCAAATCCTCTCAGATGTTTCCAGTGCCAACGTTATGGGCATTCTAAAATGGCTTGCAGAGGAAAACCTACTTGCGCTCGCTGTTCCCAAGCTGATGAGCATGATAGTATTACCTGCAAAGCCAAAGAAATGTGCGTCAACTGCAAAGGAGACCACCCCTCATATTCCAGATCTTGTCCCGTTTGGCAACAGGAAAAAGAAATTGTCACCTTCAAAATTAAAAACAATGTCTCCTATGCAGAAGCTCGTCGCACAGTTAGTTCCCGAACTCCCACTCCTGGTGTTAGTTATGCAGCTATGGCAAAAAAAGTGACCCGATCTTGCAGCACCCAAACAGATTCTGTCTCTTCAGCTAGCTTTCTCTTAAAGCCAAAAACAATGGAAACATCAACACCTGTAATAGCCAAATCAGCTTTGTTAAAATCGAAAGCCTTAAAGGCGAGAAAATTAAAATTGGCTAAGGAAGGCATTCGAAAGTCTTCCTTAACAACAAAAAAAGCTTTTCTGTGTTTGGATGCAGACACTGTGAAACTGCATCCATCGGACGATGACTTCAATTCTGAAGATTCATCAGAGATGACGATGAGTAACAGTGAGAAAGGTTAGAATATATTCCATTCGTGACTTCCTTTGTTTCCTGGAATTGTCGTGGGTTTCGGTCTCGCATTGATGACATCAAATCCATTATCTCTTGCTTTAACCCCGCATGTGTGGCTCTCCAGGAGACATTCCTGAAGCCCACTGTTGTCACCAAAATGCGTGGGTTTCAATGCTTTAGAAATGATTATGGTGGTGATGTTGCTGTGTCTGGTGGTGTTTGTATAATTACATCAAACAATTACCCCAGTACAGCACATCAGTTAAGAACTACACTCCAGGCCGTGGCTGTGAGAATCCACACCACATGTCTAATAACGGTATGTAGCCTTTATTTACCACCGAATGATGTCATCCAAACAGAGGAACTGAATGACTTAGTTGATCAACTGCCAACTCCATTTTTATTGCTCGGTGATTTTAACGGTCATAATTTTCTGTGGGGTAGCGATGATACGAATTCTCGTGGTCAACAAATAGAGCAGTTCATTTCTGACCATAACCTCTGTCTGCTAAATACCAACGAGAAAACTTATTTTCACGAACCTACACGGACATTTCACTCTCTGGACTTAGCTATATGTTCTCCATCACTCTTACCATTGCTGAATTTTGAAGTTGGAAATGACCTCTACAATAGTGATCATTTCCCTCTAATCGTGTCTCAGGCTGGAAGTAATAGTGTGTGTCACAAACCACCTAATTATGTGTACAGTCGAGCCGATTGGTCACTTTTCACGCAATTGGCTGTGATCAGTGAGACAAGAGTTAAGACAGATGTGATAGATGATGCCGTTAAATATGTCACCGACACAATAATCAGAGCTGCGGATGTTGCTATCCCTAAAAATTCCATCATTCCACATAAACACAGGAAACCTTGGTGGAATGAAAAGTGTCAACTCTCCTATAAGAAACAAAGGAAGCAATGGAATATATTCCGAAGGTACCCTACTACGGAGAATCTTATTGCTTTTAAAAAAGCCAAAGCTCAAGCTCGAAAAGTTAGACGTCAGAGTCAAAGAGAATCTTGGATTCGCTACGTGTCGTCAATCAATTCATCGACAACAAGTAAACAATTATGGAGGAAAGTTAAAGCAGCCAATGGTGTTTATCAGGATTATTCCATTCCTGTATTAAAAACCGGAGCTGCAATACACTCCTCAGCGGTAGATATTGCTAATGTCATCGGTGAAACCTTTGCTAGTGTTTCCAGCTCTGATTCATATAATCCTACTTTTCTAAGGATTAAAAGAATCGCTGAGCGGACACCTCTAAGCTTTCATGATAGACATATTCTACCCTATAATTGTGATTTTGAACTGTCAGAATTGAAGTCTGCTTTATCTAAAGCAAACGATACTAGCCCAGGACCAGATGGAATCTCGTATCAAATGCTCCGTCATTTAAATCATGATTCTTTATTAAACATACTTTCATTGTTTAATAGAATCTGGACTGAGCATGCTTATCCTACTTCATGGAGAGAAGCGATAGTGATTCCAATATTGAAGCCTGGAAAAGATTCATCTGACCCTCTGAGTTATCGTCCAATAGCTCTTACGAGTTGCTTATGCAAAACATTTGAGCGTATGGTCAATGCTAGACTCATTTACGTCTTAGAGAAGAATAATTGCATACACCTTCATCAAAGCGGATTTCGAAGAGGACGATCCACTATAGATAACATAGTAGATCTAGAATCCCGAATTCGAAATGCTTTCGTGAGGAGAAACCATCTCGTTGCAATTTTCTTCGACGTTGAGAAAGCATATGATCGTACATGGCGCTATGGTATTCTCCGTACTCTGCATAATCTTGGCTTTAAGGGTAATCTTCCAATATTTATCCAAAATTTTCTGGCCTCACGCGTTTTTAAAGTGCGCGTTGGAACTACAATTTCCAATACCTTTAGTCAAGCTGAGGGTGTCCCTCAAGGTAACATTTTAAGCGTAACCCTTTTTAACCTTTTCATCAGTGACATACTCCATCAATTACCATCTTCTGTTCATGGCACTTTGTATGTTGATGACTTACAAATTTCTTATCAGGGTTCAAACATGAATATAATTGAGAGACAATTGCAAACAGCTGTAAATAATTTAACCACTTGGTGTGAACGAAATGGTCTTAGTATATCTCCTAGTAAGAGTTGCTGTGTCCATTTCTGTAGGAAAACTAGCTACCATAATGATCCTGTGCTTCACATAAATAATAGACCCATTCCTGTAGTCAGTGAGATAAAATTCCTTGGCGTGATTTTTGACAAGAAGTTAACTTTCCTTCCGCATGTTTTACATCTGCGGAAGAAATGTGAGCGACTGCTTAACATCCTCAAAGTGCTTTCGAATACATCTTGGGGTGCAGATCGCACATCACTCCTAAGAATTTATCAGTCTGTAATTTTATCTCGAATTGACTACGGCTGTGTTGCTTATGGATCAGCTAGACTCTCCATCTTACGCAGATTGGACACTGTTCACCATACTGCTTTAAGGATATGCTGTGGAGCTTTTCGCACATCACCCGTCCAGAGTCTATATGTAATTTGCCACCAATTGCCATTAGACCTGCGGCGGATACAGCTGTCTCTTAATTATTATTCAAAAATAATGTCCTCACCTCATCATCCCTTGCGTTCCACGATTCCAAGTGCTGCTCTTAAGGGATTATATAATGCTAGACCATCAAGCATTCCACCTTTTCTCTGGCACATCACTTCTTCGAGTTTATCAGTCATTGATTCTATCCCGCATTGACTACGGATGTGCTGTTTATGGATCGGCTAAATCTTCCGTTTTACGAAGACTGGACACAGTTCATCACTCTGCTTTAAGGATATGTTCTGGTGCATTCCGCACATCACCCGTCCAGAGTCTATACGTGATATGTAATCAACTACCGTTAGACCTGAGACGGATGCATCAGTCTCTCAATTATTACGCTAAAATCATGTCGACCCCTGATCATCCAGTACGTTCCATGGTTCCTAATGCCTTTCATAAAAGACTGTATGATGCTCGCCCAATGAGCATCCCACCTTTTCTCACACGAGCCAAATCAAATCTGTGGCTCTCAGACCTATGTGATGTTCAAATTGAAACAAATGATTATTTTCTTCATCCGCCTTGGTATGATCCAACAATTAACTTTAATAACTCTTTTGCTCAGTTTTCCAAATCAGACACAACACCTATTGTTTTTCAAGCGCTTTTTTCCAACCATCGCTGTCAGTATCAATCATACACACCTGTATTCACAGATGGTTCAAAAACAGCAGGACATGTGGGCTGTGGAGTTTTTATTTACAATACACCTTTTAGTTACAGTCTGCATTCGTCCTGCTCCATCTTTACTGCTGAAGCCACAGCTATCTATTATGCGCTTCAGCATGTGAATACAGATTGTCATCGTCAATTTTGTATATATACTGACAGCATGAGTGTATTGGAAGCATTGAGAAACAATAGTTTTATTTGCCATCCTGTTGTGTCAAAGATTTACAGAGCATTAGACTCCCTTGCTGGCAAGGGATATGATATTATATTTTGTTGGATACCAAGTCACGTAGGTCTTGATGGAAATGAGAGAGCGGATGCAGCTGCAAAGGCTGCATTAGATCCAGTTTTACTATCGGTTCCGCTCTCTGATGTGAGAAAGGGTATAAAAAGTTTTATATATGGTCTTTGGCAAGAATTGTGGAACATGCAGGTCGGCAACAAGTTACATACCATTTTCTCATCCCTCATCTCATCATCAATTTTACCGTTACGAAGTGCTGATGTTAGATTGACTCGCCTTCGTATCGGACACACACGTTTCACACACAGACATTTGTTTTTAAGCGAATCAAATCCATGGTGTGAAGCGTGTGATGAACCATTCAATGTTTATCATATTTTAATTTCATGTTATAATTTTAACCAACAACGTTTACACTTTTTTAAAAGTAATTTTATAATTTTATCTGACATAATAGGGGATTCACACCATAGAAACCTATTCGCTTTCTTGAGGGCAATAGGTTTTATACATTTTATTTAAATTTTAAAATTGTATAGATAATTGATTTTTTTTTCTTTTATATTTTAGAATTTGATTTTAAAATAACATTTACACAGATTTTTGTTTTTTAAAATTTTTAATGTTGCTTGCGTTTGGGTTTAAAAAAAAAAACAATAATAATAATTTTTAAAAAAATTAAGATAAAATAAAGCTACAAAAACTTACTTTTGGCGCAGCATGTCCAATTTTGGACCTTGTGCCATAAAACCCAACCAACCAACCAACCACCTTTTCTCTGTTGTATTAAATCTAATATTTTGCTTTCTGACCTATGTGATGTCCGAATCGAGTCTACCGACCTTTTCGCACATCCTCCTTGGTATAATCCACACATTATTATGCTAAATCCCTTTGGTAAGAATAAAAAATCAGACACAAGTACAGCTATTCTTCAACAGCTTTATTCATTCCATCGCTGTCAGTACACTATTTACACTCCAGTATTTACGGATGGATCCAAATGTCCAGGATCAGTTGGCTGTGGAGTTTATCTTGATGATACCTCCTACAGTTATAGCCTTCACAAATCCTGCTCCATCTTCACCGCTGAGGCTACGGCTATATACCGAGCACTTCAGCTGCTACAAACTAAAAATGAACGTAAATTCTGTGTGTACACTGACAGTATGAGTGTATAAGAAGCTTTGAGGAATAACAACAATAATTGCCATCCAGTTGTGTCTAAAATATTTAAATTAATTGATTCAGTTACTAACAAGGGATTTGAGATACTGTTTTGTTGGATTCCAAGCCACATAGGAATAGATGGCAATGAGAAAGCTGATGCTGCCGCTAAATCTGCAGCTACTTCCATTTTGCCTTCCATACCATCAATGGACATGAGAAAAGGATTCAAACATTTCATATATTCTCTTTGGCAGGAATCCTGGGACCTGCAAGTCAGCAACAAACTCCATTCCATATTTTCATACATCATTCCATTATCTGTTTTATCTCCACGAAGCGCAGACGTCAGACTGACTCGCCTTCGAATTGGTCACACGCGTTTCACCCACAAACATTTGATCTTAAGTGATCTCCTACCGTGGTGTGAAAAGTGTGATGAACCATTTACAGTATATCACATTTTAATTGTGTGTCCAGATTTTAACCATCAGCGTTTTAGATATTTTAATAGTAATATTTTAGCATTAGAAGATTTGCTTGGGGAACCACCCCATCGCAATTTATTTGCGTTTTTAAAAGACATAGGATTTATGAATTTTATCTAATTTAGAAATATTTTATTTAAATACAAGTTTTTAATCTTATACATGTGTATATTGTATGTTTACATATTTTAATATATATTTTAACTATATTGCTATTTTATACTTTTTATGTACATTTAAACTATATTTCTATTTTATGCTTTTAATTAATGAAAAAAAACTTGTGTATAATATCTTGTGTTTGGCGCAGCTTGTCCTTACCTGGACCTTGCGCCATAAAAACCAACCAACCAACCAACCAACCGGTTTTTAATACAGGAATGGAATAATCCTGATAAATACCATTGGCTGCTTTAACTTTCCTCCATAATTGTTGACTTGTTGTCGATGAATTGATTGACGACACGTAGCGAATCCAAGATTCTCTTTGACTTTGGCAAGACGTAACTCTTCGAGCTTCAGCTTTGGCTTTTTTAAAAGCAACAAGATTCTCCGTAGTAGGATATCTTCGGAATATATTCCATTGCTTCCTTTGTTTCTTATAGGAGAGTTGACATTTTTCATTCCACCAAGGTTTCCTGTGTTTATGTAAAATGATGGAATTTTTAGGGATAGCAACATCCGCAGCTATGATTATTGTATTGGTGATATATTTAACGGCATAATCTATCACATCTGTTTTAACTCTTGTTTCGCTAATCACAGCCAATTGCGTGAAAAGTGTCCAATCGGCTCGACTGTACACATAATTAGGTGGTTTGTGACGCACACTATTACTTCCAGCCTGAGACACGATTAGAGGGAAATGATCACTATTGTAGAGGTCATTTCCGACTGCAAAATTCAGCAATGGCAGGAGTGATGGAGAACAAATAGCTAAATCAAGAGAGTGAAATGTCCGTGTAGGTTCGTGGAAATATGTTTTCTCGTCGGTATTGAGCAGACAGAGACAGTTGTCAGAAATAAACTGTTCTATCTGACGACCGCGAGAATTCCTATCACTATTACCCCACAAGGAACTATGTCCGTTAAAATCACCAAGCAATAAAAATGGAGTTGGGAGTTGTTCAACTAATTCATTCAGTTCCTCTGCTTGGATGACATCATTCGGTGGTAATTAGAGGCTACAAACCGTAATTAGACATGTGGTGTAGATTCTCACAGCCACAGCCTGGAGTGTAGTTCTTAACTGATGTGCTGTACTAGGATATTTGTTTGATGTAATTATACAAACTCCACCAGACACAGCAGCATCACCACCATAATCATTTCTAAAGCATTGAAACCCACGCATTTTGGTGACAACAGTGGGGTTCTGGAATGTCGCCTGGAGAGCTACACATGCGGGGTTAAAGTGAGAGATAATGGATTTGATGTCATCGATGCGAGACCGAAAACCACGGCAATTCCAGGAAACAAAGGAAGACATTAATGGAATATATTCTAGCCTTTATCACTGTTGCTCAACGTCATCTCAGATGAATCTTCAGAAAGTAAATCATCATCTGAAGGATGCAGTTTCACAGTGTCTGCATCCAAAGACATAAGAGCTTTTTTTAATGTTAAAGACTTTCTAGAGCCTTCTTTCGCAATTTTTAGTTTTCTTGCCTTTAGGGCTTTAGATTTTGCTAAAGTTCTTTTGGTTATTTCTGGTGAGGTGACTTTTGAACCATTCGGTTTTGGATTTAATTTTACACTTATGAGGGACTCTTTCTGTTTGAGTGCTGGATGATTTGGTGACCTTCTAGACAACAGCAGCGTAGCTAACATCTATCTGTGGAGTACGTGATAGAACAATTCGCCTAGCTTCCGGGTAAGGAACCTTATTTTTAACTTTGACTAATGTGATTTCTTTCTCCATCTGCCATATTGGACATTGTCGAGAAAAGGAGGAGTGTTCACCGTTGCAATTTACACACTTTTCCTTAGCTGTGCAGGTAATGAAGTCATGGCCAACGCCTGCGCACTGGGCACATGTGAGCTTCCCTCTGCATGCTATTTTGGAATGTCCGAATCGTTGACATTGAAAACAACGCAACGGATTTGGCGTATAAGGTCTTACGGAGCAACGCATATACGCAGCTTTCACGTATTGCGGTAAGTCTGGAGTAGCGAACGTTAAAATAAGATGTTTCGTATTCAACACGATGCCATCTCTTTTTTTGTTATTCGTTTTACTTCACAGACTTTTTGACTCTTTAGATTATCTAGTATCTCCTCCGTAGGCGTGTAAAATAAGTCCTCAGCAGAAATCACACCACGAGAAAAGTTTAAGTTCCCATGAGGTGAGACGGTTACGTCAATATCACCAAGCTTTCTCATTGTCAAAATCAGTGCTGCTTGCCTTTCTGAAGCTGTCTCAACTAGAATGTCACCAGATCTTAATTTTTTCATGCATTTTACCTCACCTAAAAAACCAGTAATGCTCTTTTCGATAAGAAAAGGAGACACAAAATGAAATGTCCCTTAGTTTTTTTTTCACGACAAAAAATTTTGCCGAGCACATCAACAATTGTTGCTCTCGTGAGAGAGAAGCAGAAGATTCATCCATGTAGGAGAGAATTTAATTTCGGGACCTGACGGCACCACCCACCACGGAGCCCAACGAGGGGATGTAGGTTTCCTACATCAGTGCTAGCCAGGTCCTATACGCTCACAGTACATCCCTGAAGTGGTCTCCACCCTTAACGAGTCACCCAGTAGATGTACCGATCGCTTGATCCATAAAGCCGATTGATGTGCTGAGGACCACAACACACCTCCCGTTTACCTGAAGCAGAGGCCAAAGCAATGTGTTGGTCTCAGGAGGCCTCAATTACCAGGATCCTCCTTTCCAGGGACACGGGTCTCCACGCACGGCAAACACGTGGGTGATTTAGTCCTCAAGAGTAGCTAATAGCAACAGAGCGGCGAAAGCTACTCAAGGGGAGCCCTCAACCTCTTTCGAGGAAATCACAACGAGGGAGAAAAGGAAGGAAAAGCAGAAGTATAGAGGAGAGAAGAAAATATAGAAGAGGAAAGATCACTAGGGTACCTCGGGATTGTGACACCCGTGTTTACCTAAAGAAGGTAAACCCCCTGAGGGGGTTAAATGCGCAGGGGCCCACAAAACGATCGACTGCCCGCACGGAAAAAATAAAATTTAAACACCTATCTGTGCGAATTGCAAAGGGAATCACACAGCAAACTATCGGGATGCCCAATGTTCCCAAAAATTAAAGCTAGAAATAGAGTTAATGAACAAACTCAGGGAAATATAATTATGTAAACAGAAATATTCAACAAAACAAAATAAGAGAAGGAGTTAGTTTTGCTAACGCAGTAAGCGGAGCAAGCAGACCTCCCCCCTCATTTGCTCCTCTCAGTACAACAACAAACCCAATCGATCAATGTCATCTCGCCCCTCTCCTTAATCGATTGAGTGACCCCAGCTCGAACTTCCCCAATGGAAGTGAAAACCGCAACACAAACAACACCACAAGCAGCTCTGCTAATGGAAATAATACGAATGAACTAAATTTAATAGCTCAAACTCTTATGGAATTATCTAAAAACAGAGCATTCATCCAATTAACCCTAGAATGCTACCCATTCGTCTCCTGGACGAAGCGCATGAAAAATAACCTTGCCCTGCCTCCCCCAAAACAGGAAATGGGACGGGTCTCTGAGTACCTTCATATGACCTTGGCCACTATAGATAACAGCATTTCTTTTTCCCGAAACATCTGCGTGCATAGCGTTTTTAGAACAATATTCGTCTCAGAGACGAATGGTTAGCACTAACGTTAGCTTTTCAGACCCTCGAATATTTTTATTTCTGTGTTGCTGTGAAGATGTCAAAGCGTTTCCGTGGAGAAGATTTTTGGGGTAGGCCCGAGGCTATTCGAAGTTTATTAAAAGAACTTAGTGACGATGAAAATTCTGTTTCTGGAGATGAATCGGAAAATGAAGATTTTGTTGAAGTTGAAAATCTCGAATTTACAGATAGCGATAGAGATGAAAATGAAGACTTATTTGATCACAATAAAGATGATGGGAAATCGATGACCCAAAACAAACTTCAAAATCAAACCCAGGCTGATGAAAGCATGAACTTGGAATATAAATCTAAAACAGAAAACGAAAATATTCCCAAATTTTTGCATCATGTGACAAATCTATAATTTTCCCGGCAAAATTCAGCTCATTGGTAAAGATAAATCAAAATGGTCATCTATTCCTAAATCGAGCAAGACAAGGACTGCAGCCCGAAATATGATTCATTTCATTCAAGGACCAAAGGATACAGCAAAAGAGCTTTATACTCCTATTGAAACATTTAGTCAATTTTTCACGCCTCATATGCTGGAAATAATTGTTTCGCACACTAATTCTGAAATTAGAAGAAAACAAAGTCATTATGCTGAACAAAAATTTTCAATATCGGATACTTGCATTGATGAAATTAAAGCGTTATTAGGAATACTTGTTTTGTCAGCGGCAATGAAAAATAATCATTTACCAACAAATGAGTTATTCGATACATCATTATGCGGTGAGCGGTATAAAGCTGGAATGAGTGATGTACGATTTCGTTTTTTGCTGAATTGTCTACGCTTTGACTCAAAGGAATCTAGAGATGAAAGAAAAGAAAAAGATAAATTCGCACCAATCAGAGAGATTTGGGATGAATTCATTAAGAGCTGTATGGATTCTTATAAACCGGGATCCTATCTTACTATTGATGAGCAATTATTAGCTTTTCGAGGAAGATGCCCTTTTCGAATGTACATACCTAATAAACCTGCAAAATATGGAATCAAAATTGTAATGATGTGTGATGTAGGAACGAATTATATGGTAAATGCAATACCTTATTTGGGTTCAAATACTCAAACTAAAGGTATTCCTTTAGCATCTTATTTCGTCGAAGAATTAACAAAAAACATTCACGGAACAAATAGAAATATTACAATGGATAACTGGTTCACCTCGATACCCTTAGCTGAAAAACTTTTGAAGAATCCTATAAATTTAACTATTGTAGGAACTGTCCGCAAAAATAAAAGAGAAATTCCTCCCGAACTCTTGGAGTTACGGTCTCGAAGTGTTGGAACTTCAATGTATTGCTTTGATCAAGCCAAAACACTTCTATCTTATAAAACAAAACCAAATAGATGTGTTGTTCTTCTCTCTACTTTTGACGAAAAACCGAGCATAAATGAAAAAAGTAGAAAACCTGAAATGATTGAATTTTATAATTCTACAAAAGGAGCAGTAGACACATTAGATCAAATGTGTAATAATATGTCCTGTAGTAGGAAAACACGCCGGTGGCCTTTTTGTGTGTTTTACGGCATGATAAATATCTGTCTAGTGCAGTGGTTCTCAACCGCCGTTCCGCGGAACACTGGTGTTCCGCGAAGCTGTCCCAGGTGTTCCGCGAAAATTTTGAATATAATAAGAAACAAGAAATTTTTTTATTATTATAAAATAAATACTACATAGTTTTGTTAATTATTTGAAATTTAGCAAAAATATTCAATATTATTCTAAATTTTCGCGGAACAGTCAATAATATTAACAGTGTAATTATCAAACGACGCAGTTACGTCGTTTGGAGTTACTCCAGGGAATACCACTAAATTTCTAATGTACTCGATAATACAGGGAGCGCTACGTAGTGTTGATTTCGTGCTGTTTCTCTTTCTTCGTACGAAATAACAAAAGCGCAATTTCGACCTGAGGTTCAGCCATAATTTAATATAAATATCTAGTTTTCGTGAGTGTGTTTTTTATTATATATATATATATTTTATATTGTTGGAAATTGATAAGATGAAATGCAAGTTGTGTAGTTTTAACAGTATTCTTATCTTTTTAGTTGCTTATTTTAACATTTATACAAGACTTTTAAATCTGAAATATGGACAAATTTTTGAAAAGAAAGAGTGAAAGTGAGGTTAATGTTGGGGCGAGTACAAGCAGGTCTTCTTCAATTGAAGGTGATATGCAAGACAACAAAAATGCCGAAAATAAACGTAAAAAGACATCCGAATCAGTTCGGAATTATTCGGAAGAATATCTGAAGTTTGGTTTTACATGGAGCGGTAGTCAAGATGTTCCTATTCCGAGATGTATTATATGTGGTGAAAAATTGGCTAACAGTGCAATGGTCCCAGCTAAGTTACAGCGACACCTTTCAACAAAACATTCTTGTCTAACTTCAAAAGGTAAAGATTATTTCGAAAGATTGCTGAAAAATCAAGAAGTGCAAGCAACATGCTTTCGAAAGAGCGTTACAATTTCGGATAAAGCGCAAATCGCTTCTTATAAAGTGGCAGAACTAATTGCATTGAAGCAAAAGCCGCATGATATCGCAGAATCGCTAATTTTGCCCGCATGTTTAGAAATTGTTAAGATTATGTTTGGCAATGAAGCGCAGCGAGACGTCCTAAAAATTCCCGTTTCGGACGATACGATAAAAAGAAGAATTATAGATATGTCAGGTTTTATAGAGAACGCGGTGACGTCGAAATTAAGTACAAAAAATTTTGCGCTGCAAATTGACGAATCCACTGACATAAGTGGCAAAGCCCAATTAATCGGATTTATTCGCTTTGTTGACGACACTGAAATAATAAATCAGTTTTTATTCTGCAAGGAACTTATTGGTCACGCAACTGGAGAAGACATATTTAATTCAGTATCATCTTATTTGGAAGAATGGAAATTATCCTGGGAAAATTGCGCAGGAATCTGTACTGATGGAGCTCCAGCCATGCGTGGCAGTATTAAGGGATTTTGTAGTCGAGTTAAAGCAATAAATTCAAATATAGTCTCTACTCACTGCTTTCTGCACAGGGAATCTTTGATTTCGAAGAGTCTACCAGCAAACTTAAAGTCTGTTTTGGAGCAAGTCGTACATATGGTGAATTATATTAAATCGAGACCATTAAAAACCCGTATGTTCAAACAACTTTGTAACACCATGGAATCCAAATATGAATGTTTGCTTTTGCACTCTGAAGTGAGGTGGCTCTCAAGAGGAAAAGTGCTAACCAGAGTTCATGAGTTGAAACAGGAATTGCTAGTTCTTTTTAGACAAGAGGGTAATGATGTATACGTAAAATATTTGGAAAATGATGCATGGTGTACTAAGCTAGCATATTTAGCCGATATCTTCAGCTACTTAAATTCAGTCAATACATCTCTTCAAGGAAAAAATGAAAATATTCTGACATCCACAGACAAATTGCTAGCTTTCCAGAAAAAGCTTTTGCTTTGGAAAAATCGTATTGCTCAAAATCGCAAATTTGATATGTTTCCGTTATTAGCAACGGAAAATATTGTTAACATTAACGAAATGATTTCAAATGTGACAGAGCATTTGTCAATATTGCAGGACAAAATAACTCATTACTTTCCATCTCTTAATATTGAAGACTTTGATTGGGCACGAAATCCATTTGGTGAATTTGATATAATGAACCAAGATTTTTCTATTCAGGAAGCAGATGAGTTTATTAATATATCAACGGATCGAACGTTACAACTAAAATTCAAAGAAGAAGGAGTGGAAAGGTTTTGGATTTCCATCGAGAATGAACATCCATTTATTGCAAAACGAGCGTTGAATATCTTGTTGCTCTTTTCGACGTCCTATCTGTGCGAACTTGGATTTTCAACTCTAACAAATATTAAAAGCAAAAAAAGAGAAAGACTTATCAATTTAGAAGAAGAAATGAGAGTAGCGCTCTCTTACATAAGACCCAACCTTGAGGAAATTTGTAAAGGTCGTCAAGCGCAAATTTCTCATTAAAATAAGTTACCATGTAATATATATCTTTATTTCAATTAAATATTAATCTTCCAATTATTTTGTGTGATTTACATTAGATTTACAAATTTTATGATAATGGTGTTCCGCCAAAATCGAGACCACTTAAAAGTGTTCCGTGATCCCAAAAAGGTTGAGAGCCACTGGTCTAGTGAATGCATACGTTATATATGTGCATAATATGGCACGAAAATCGGAAAAACCATTATCGAGGAAAAAGTTCGCGGTAAAGATTAGTGAAGACCTTCTTGCTCCATGGATGAAGAAGCGCCTCGCCGTACCAACTTTGCCCCGATCAACAAGGACAATTATAAGTGGACTTTTAAATGTGGACATCAGCGTTCAATCATCTGAACAATCTGTTACTAAAAAAAGAAAAATTTGTGCATTTTGCCCGTATAATTTGCGCAGAATGACGCGCAACTATTGTGTAACGTGTTCCAGAGCAATGTGCGGAGAGCATCACGCTAATATTTGTAAAGATTGCGTTGAAAATAAATAAATTCTACTTTCTTGCTTATTTGAACATCGAGAGTATTAAAATCATCTACAGGTAGTATACTTTTATTCATTTTAGCTTTCAAAATAGCTTTTAAGCACTCCGTAAGCATACTTCGTCAAGGAGACGAATGGTTATCATTCCCGTAAGTTTTACAAAGGGTAGCATTCTAGGGTTAATGACAATAGTATGGGAAATAATCCCCAAACTTAATAACTGCAATAGCCTACATCAAATGTTTTTTACGTTAATTGAGGCCATGAGGCCTGTAATAGCTACCGAAAATAATACACCATGAACACTAACAATGTTTTTCTAAAAATATGCACTTGGAACGCAAACGGACTCCTAAACAAGATTGATGAATTAAGAGAATTCATTGACGAAATCAATCCGGACATCATTCTTGTTCAGGAAACCCACCTAAGAACCAATGACAAGGTTAGAATTAGAAACTATAACATCATCAGAAATGACAGAACAAATATCGACAATAGAAATAGATATTGCCAACCGGGAGGCACCGCTATAATAATTAACAGTAAAATTACCCATGAAATCATAAATAACGTAAATTTTGATTTAATTGAAGCATCAATAATTAACATATATATCCAAAATTCTTGCCCAATCACACTCGCCTCTGTATATATCCCCCCGCAAAAAAATATCCCGAATAACCCCAATAGAAATAAATTTCCAAATAACGACCTCAATAAAATTATTACAATTAGTAAAAACATAATTATCGGAGGCGATTTTAACGCACACCACACACTTTGGAACTGCCATAGGGCCAACAAGTTTGGCAAAAAACTAGTAAATTGGACAAATATAAACAATATTAGGATCGAAGCCCCACAAACCCCTACTAGAATAGGAGGACATAGAAATGCTACAGCCTCCACAATTGACTTTTTCCTACTTAACAACATAAATAGCAGATGCTCAGTTGAAACCATCACAGCAATGACAAGTGATCACAATCCTGTTGTGATTGCTATTGATCTTGCCCATCCGATTTATAACAGTACCCATAACCTTATCCCCAACTGGTCTAAATACAACACTGACATTAATAATAAAATTAATTATTTCCTGCCTATTGAAACTCCCCAAGATATTGAAGTTGCCGTTGCTGAACTCACAACGGTAATTAATAACAGCCACATAAACACTGCAAAAATAGTTAATAAAATCAAAAAACATCCTTCTTGGCAAAAGACATCAAGGACAAAATTAAAGAAAGAAATAGACTTAGGAAAATCTGGCAGAAATTCAAAATTCAGGACGACAAATCCAGGTACAACAAATTAAATAATGAAATCAAAAACGATATTAAAATGCACAAACAAAAACAATGGCATGAACATATCACGTCACTCACACCAGACGATGGATCCCTTTGGAAACTTGTCAACACGCAAAGGAAACAAAAACACACCTTCCCCCCCTTAAACACAACCAACGGACCAGTTTTCTCTGACCAGGAGAAGGCAGATACCATAGCAGAGAATGTTTCCCTTCAATTCACCCCCAACAATATCAATAGTAATAAAGAGCGTGAGGTGGAGAACGAAGTTAGCAAACTAAATTAAAAATTCACCCCTTCTGGACCCCCCTGTTGTCAGTCCGGATGAGCTCCTAACTTATATCAGCCAACTGAAAAAGAACAAGGCCCCTGGTCATGACGGTATCACCAACAACATGATCATCAATCTACCCCTATCGGCAATATACCTGCTTACAAAAATCTTTAATAAAATGTTTAAATTAAATTATTTCCCAAACCAATTTAAAAAAGCAATTATTGCCCCAATATTTAAAGGAGGTGGTAAAAACCCTCGAGACCCAAAGGCCTATAGACCAATTAGTCTTCTTCCGGTCCTATCCAAACTGTTCGAATACTGTTTGAAAACTAGACTAGATAAGTTCATTAGTCAAAACAACATCATCAACAACGATCAGTTTGGATTCAGAAGAAAACATGCTACTACTCACCAACTCCTTAGATCAATTGAGTTGATTACTGAAAACATCCAAAATAATAAGGCAACAGCTGCACTTTTTCTCGATGTAGCAACAGCCTTTGATAAAGTATGGATCAACGGATTAATTTATAAACTAATGAAATTAAAATTCCCAGAGAATTATATTAAATTACTAAATTCATACCTAAACAATAGAAGCTTCCAAATTAAAATAAATAGCACCTTATCAGACATACGCTATGCTAAAAGCGGTGTACCACAAGGATCAATCCTAGGACCAACCTTATTTAATATCTACATATCAGACCTCCCCAACCTCAATGATATAAGTAGATTTATGTTTGCTGATGATACCGCCATCATGGCCAGTGGAAACACTAACGACGAGGCAACAACACCCCTCCGTAAATATATCCCGCTATTAGAAAATTGGTTAAACAACTGGAAAATTAAAATTAATACAGACAAATGTGTCGCTGTACTTTTTGGAATTAAAAGAAAAAAACCAACAGAACTAACCCTGTACAATGATAAAATCACTTGGTCAAACAAAGTTAAATATTTAGGTGTAATTATGGACAGCAGAATGACATGGCTCGCCCATGTCGAAGAAACAATCAAAAAAATTAAACAAGCACAAGCCATCATTTATCCCCTAATCAGTAGAAAGTCAAAATTGAGCACATCCAACAAGCTTCTGATTTACAGATCCATTATCAGACCAATAGCAACATACGCAGCACCCGTTTGGGGATACGCTGCAAAAAGGTACATGTGTCGATTACAATCCCTCGAAAACAGAATAATTAGAATGATCACAAATGCTCCGGCATATTTCAGAAATAAAAACATCTTTGAGGAATATAACATCGAAACATTTACAGAACATATTGAGAAGTTAGCAGACAAATTCTATTCAAATCTTGCAGAAATACCAAACCCCCTAATACAAAATCAACCCAGTTATGATATAAATGATCCTGCAAATCGAAGAAGGCCGCATGCAATCCTCAGGAACGCATCAGCCTAGCTAATTACTAATTAATAATTAATATAAATTCTAAATTTTAATCCCTACAGCTCGCTACTTCCCACTCTCCTCCTCGGGTGATAGTTTTTGATCGCAGAAAGGAACTTTCAGATGTCCCCCCCTACCTGACCCCCTCCAAACCTCCGTTCTCTCCTCCGATGCAGCCCAACTGACATTGATCGATTGGGAGAAGGAGCACTGAGCCCCTCTTCACACACAAATTGCTCAAAAGAGATGTCTGATTACTGAATAAAAAGGTAATTATATCCCACTTGAGATATAATAGAAGTACAATTTATAAACAATAACACTAATAGACCTATGGACTCCATAACCCATTTTATTTTAAACACTGTGGACAGCGCTATTACAAGTTAAACACTTAAATATTTAAATATTTAAATGCTACAATGTATAATATTTAAAAACCTATCATATCCATTTTACTTGCAATTGCACCTATGATTTATATGTATTTTATTCATGTTATGCTTTTACTGTAAATGTGCATATAAATTCTCAAAGATTTTGTTGTAAATATGATCAAAGATCTTGTTGTAAATACTTAACAAATGTTAACATGTAGAATTGTTGTAACTAACTACTTTGTAATCAAGAATTAACAATAATCCAGAATGTTTCAAAGCCAGGCAATTTGCCTGAAGTATGTATTCCCCCCTATGTAAATTTCCATGTTTTTGTTGAAATAAAGTAGTCAGCGACGCCATTCATGAGAATACCGGCTCGATTCCCCCACCCCAGTTCCGATCAGAAGTTTATCTCTATAATTAGTAGATATAGTTAAATTTTATCTCTATAATTAATAGATATAAAATATTTTATGACGAACAAATGTTCGACAAATACAAGATAAATTTATACTGGAGATACGTGCCTTGGCACAGGAGCTCCGGTCCCCAAAGACCACCCCCCTCGTCCTAGACAGCTTGTTATGTTCAGCTCCTCTCACATTCAGTATTCACGTCTTATGTACCCCCAATTTCAACCATACAGAGGTAAATGGCTCTGCTCCAGCTAGTAAACCTCACAAAAATCTTAGACCATAGCTTCGTCGTCGTCGTGGGGACTTCCAGAGTGTACAACGGCGAAGCCGTTTTTACTCTTTCATCTGATATAACCAATGGCGATAGAGAAACTGAGGTAGGTGGGCGGAGCCCACGGAGTAGAGGGAAAGGGAGAGAGGGCAGTAGTCGCGCTCTCATTGGCCGAGCGCCACAAGCCTACTGTAAATGCAGCAGAATATCTGAGAATGTAATGAAGGGTTCCGGTGAGCAGCTCTCGCCTTGTGCAGACGTGCTCCTTCTTTCTCCCGGTCGTCTATACCGCGAAAGTTAAGTGGTGCCACCGCTTCTTCCGATCATCTATATCGGGTGAAGCGTCGATTGGTTGGTTGGTTGGTTGGGTTTTATGGCGCAAGGTCCAAAATTGGACATGCTGCGCCAAGAGTAAGACTTTTATAGTTTCATTTTTATTTGTTTATTTTCTATTTATTTGTTTTCTTCCAAAACCAAGCAACTTTAAAAATTTAAAAAGTAAAATCTAGTGTATATGTTATTTAAAATCTAATTATAAAACAAAGTAGAAATTGAAGTGTATATAATTTCAAAAGTTTAAAATACAAATTAAATAAAATGTATAAAACCTATGGCTCTCATAAAAGCGAATAGGTTTCTATGGGGTGGATCCCCTATTAAATCAATCATAGTTAAAATATCAGAATTAAAATAGTGTAAACGTTGTTGGTTAAAATCATCACATGAAATTAAAATATGATAAACAGTAAATGGTTCATCACACGCTTCACACCATGGATTTAAATCATTTAAAAACAAATGTCTGTGTGTGAAACGTGTGTGCCCGATACGAAGGCGAGTTAATCTAACATCAGCACTTCGTAAAGGTAAAACAGATAATGAGGTGGGGGATGGGAAAATGGTATGGAGTTTGTTTCCGACCTGCATGTCCCATGATTCTTCCAAAAGGGAATAAACAAATCTTTTAATACCCTTTCTCACATCTGAGAGCGGAATTGATGGTAAAATTGGTTGTGTTGCAGTTTTTGCAGCTATGTCCGCTCTCTCATTTCCATCAAGACCTACGTGACTTGGTGTCCAACAAAATATTATTTTGTATCCCTTGCCAGCAAGGGAATCCAATGCTCTGAAAATTCTCGACACAACTGGATGACTTGTAACACTACTGTTCTTGAAAGCTTCAATAATACTCATGCTGTCAGTGTAATTCCAAATTCGTGATAATCATCTGTATTCACGTGCTGAAGCGCATAGTAGATGGAAGTTGCTTCAGCAGTAAAGATGGAGCAGGATGAATGTAGGCTGTAACTAAAAGCTGTATTATTGATAAAAACTCCACAGCCCACATGTCTTGCTGTTTTAGAGCCATCTGTGAATACAGGTTTGTATGATTGATACTGACAGCGATGACAAGAAAATAGCTGTTGAAAAACAATAGGTGTTGTGTCAGATTTTCTGTAGTTAGCAAAGGTATTAATAAACGTAATTGTTGGGTTATACCAAGGCGGATGAGCGAATTGGTCAACAGATTCAATCCGAATACCACATAGGTCTGTGAGCAAAAATTGTGACTTTGCTCGTGTGAGAAATGGTGGGATGCTCATTGTACGAGCATCATATAGTCTCTTAAGGGAGGTGTTAAGAACAATGGAACGTATAGGATGAGGGGGGTTTGATGTTATCTTAGCATAATAACCGAGAGACTGCTGCATTCGTCTCAGGTGTAACGGTAATTGATGACATATCACGTATAGACTCTGGACGGGTGATGTGCGGAATGCCCCAGAACAGATCCTCAAAGCAGAGTGATGAACTGTGTCCAGTCTTCGTAAAATAGAAGACCTAGCTGATCCATAAACAACACTTCCGTAGTCAATGCGGGATAGAATCAATGACTGATAAATTCGAAGAAGTGATGTGCGATCTGCACCCCAAGATGTGTTTGACAACACCTTGAGGATATTAAGCGATCGTTCACACTTCTTCCGCAGATACAGAACAAGCGGTAGAAAAGTTAATTTTCGGTCAAAGATTATGCCCAGAAATTTTACTTCATTGACTACTTGTATTGGAATGTTGTTGATATTAATAACTGGATCATTATGAAGGCTAGTCTTTCTACAGAAGTGGACACATCTGCTTTTGCTTGGAGATAAATTGTGGCCATTCTCAGCACACCATGCAGCTAGTTTATTTACAGCTGTTTGTAATTGTCTCTCAATTATTCGCATATTAGACCCCTCACATGATATTTGCAGGTCATCAACAAACAAAGTACCATGTACTGATGACGGAAGTTGATGAAGTATGTTACTGATGAATAAGCTAAAAATTGTGACACTTAAAATTGAACCCTGAGGTACACCCTCAGATTGTGTAAAAGTATTGGATGTAGAATTTCCAATACGTACTTTAAAATTACGGGAGCTTAAGAAATTCTGAAGGAATATCGGAAGATTACCCCGAAAGCCAAAATCATATAATATACGGAGAATTCCATATCGCCATGTACGGTCGTAAGCCTTCTCGATGTCAAAGAAAATGGAAACCAAATGATTTCTCCGCACAAACGCGTTGCGGATTTGAGTTTCCAAGTATGTCATGTTATCAAGAGTGGATCTTCCTTTACGAAAGCCACTCTGATTCTTATGTATATACTTATTAGTTTCTAAGACATATACGAGACGGGCATTGACCATACGTTCGAGAGTCTTACATAAGCAACTCGTAAGAGCAATTGGTCGATAATGTAAAGGCTCTGAAGGATCCTTACCAGCTTTTGGAATAGTAATCACTATTGCTTCACACCATAATGATGGGAATTTATTTTCAGTCCAGATCCTATTGAACAAATAAAGTAAATTTAACAGGGAGTCTGGACTAAAATGTTGAAGCATGAGATAACTGATTCCGTCAGGTCCTGGACTGGTATTATTGGCCTGTTGTAATGCTTTCTTCAATTCAAACATTCCAAATTCACAGTTGTACGGTAAGATTTGTCGATGGTTGAAGCGAATTGGTACTAGCTCAGCACGTCTCTTAGTCCTCAAAAACGAAGGACTATAAGAATTCGAGCTTGAGACGTTAGCAAATGCTTCACCAAGGACATTAGCAATATCCGTAGGAGAAGAGTATACAGCAGCTCCGGATTTTAAAATGGGAATAGAAAATTCCCTATATATTCCATTGGCTGCTTTCACTTTTCTCCACAACTGTTTACTGGATATTGGTGATGTTATTGAAGATACATAGCAGGACCAGGATTCCTTCTGGCTTCTACGACGAGTACTACGAGCTATTGCTTTTGCTCTCTTAAATGCGATAAGATTCTCCGTTGTGGGGTACCTCCGAAATAACCCCTATAATTTCCTTTGTTTTTTATAAGTTTTTTGACATTCGTCATTCCACCAAGGTTTGCGACGCCTATTTGGTTTAGAAGAACTCGTAGGTATTGTTAAGTCAGCTGCATTTATAATTGTTTCAGTGATTTTACTAACGGCTTCATTGATACTCTCGATCAAAACCATTTCATTATCAATAACTGCCAATTGTGTAAATAACGCCCAATCTGCCCGACTGTACACGTAAGTAGGTAGATGTTGTCCTACACTACTACCTCCAGTCTGGGAGATGACAAGAGGAAAATGAACGCTGTTGTGCAAATCATTTCCTACTGTTAAATTTAACAATGGCAGCAACGATGGTGAACAAATGGAGAGATCAAGAGAATGAAATGTTCTCGTGGGTACATGGAAATATGTCTTCTCGTCGGTATTAAGCAGACAGAGACTGTTATCTGAAATAAACCATTCTATCTGCCGACCGCGAGAATTAGTATCATCATTTCCCCACAAAGAACTATGGCCGTTAAAATCACCAAGCAACAAAAATGGTATTTGCAGCTGATCAACTAAAGCATCAAGTTCCTCTTGGCGAATGACATCATGTGGTGGTAAGTACAAACTACAGACTGTCATTAAGCATGTTGTGTGAATTCTCACAGCTACAGCCTGTAGAGTAGTATTCAGTGGATGGGCAGTGCTGGGATAATTATTTGAGGTTAATATACAAACACCTCCAGACACTGCACCATCGTCACCACAGTCTTTTCTAAAGCATCTAAACCCACGCATGGAAAGGTTTTTGCTGGGCTTCAGGAAAGTTTCCTGAAGTGCAACACATGTGGGGTTACAGGCTGAGATTATAGACTTGATGTCATCATGATGGGAACGCAAACCGTGGCAGTTCCATGAAACAAAGGAAGTTATTTTTTACTTTTAAAAGCTCCTCTCCCGGAGCTGGAAGGCATGTCATCAGACATCTCCTCGAGCGATAAGTCTTCGTCCGAGGGATGTAAGGAAACAGCGTCAGCGTCCAGGGACAAGGCTTTACGGGTGGATATTGAGGATCTAAAAGATCCCTCCCTTGATGATTTTAGTTTATAAGCCTTCGTAGATTTTAATCTCGCAGAAGGAGCTTTTCTTTTTGTAATGTTTGAAACGGAGGATTTTGATCTTTGAGTTGGACTTCGGGGCAAAGTTGTCGAGGTAATTATCACATTATCCGTTTGTGTGCTACTGGATTTACTTATTTTCCTAGCGGCGGTTGCATAACTAATTCCAGGTTGTGGTGTTCGTGATGTGACTAGTTTTCTTGCCTCAAGGTATGAAATCTTTTGATTAATCTTAACAGTGGCGATTTCTTTTTCTAGTATCCAGTGCGGACAGTTTCGAGAGTAGGAGGGGTGGTCACCATGACAGTTGACACACCGCTCCTTTGCTGTACAGGTCGAACTATCGTGGCCAACCACCGCGCAACGAGCGCAAGTGAGTTTACCCCTGCAAGCATTCTTCGAATGTCCAAAGCGCTGGCACTGAAAACATCTCAGGGGGTTTGGAATGTACGGCCTGACGGGTAGATTCATATAAGCTGCTTTGATATACTGCGGGAGGTCTGGGTTTGCAAAAGTTAGAATGAGATGCTTAGTTTCAATTAACTTACCATCCCTTCTGACTAGAATGCGTTTCACTCCACAGACCTTCTGATCTTGCAAGTTTTCAAGAATCTCAGCCGTCGGCGTGTTTAGCAAATCCCTAGCGGAGATGACGCCACGAGAGAAATTTAGATTGCCATGAGGCATAACAGTCACTTCCAAATTACCTACATATTGCATATTAGCAATGATTCTTGCTTGATTAGTTGAAGCAACCTCCACTAGTAAATCACCAGAGCGCATTTTCTGGATATTTTTCACCTCACCAACAATTCCCGATACTCCTTTTGATATTAGGAAAGGAGAGACAGTTGAAAAGTTTCCCTCCTTCCTTTTAATAATGAAAAATTTAGCATTTATTTCATTTAAAATTTGCTCCCGTGGGAGATAAGAAAAAACAGAATTCTCCATGTAAATTTATAAAATTTCGGGACCTAACCGCACCACCGAGTCCAACAAGGGGATGCAGACCAGCTGCACCAGTGCTAGCCAAGTCCTATACGCTCACAGTACATCCCTGAAGTGGCCTCCACCCTTAACGAGTCACCCAGTAGATGTACCGATCGCTTGATCCATAAAGCCGATTGATGTGCTGAGGACCACAACACACCTCCCGTTTACCTGAAGCAGAGGCCAAAGCAATGTGTTGGTCTCAGGAGGCCTCAATTACCAGGATCCTCCTTTCCAGGGACACGGGTCTCCACGCACGGCAAACACGTGGGTGATTTAGTCCTCAAGAGTAGCTAATAGCAACAGAGCGGCGAAAGCTACTCAAGGGGAGCCCTCAACCTCTTTCGAGGAAATCACAACGAGGGAGAAAAGGAAGGAAAAGCAGAAGTATAGAGGAGAGAAGAAAATAAAAGAGGAAAGATCACTAGGGTACCTCGGGATTGTGACACCCGTGTTTACCTAAAGAAGGTAAACCCCCTGAGGGGGTATTAAAAACCGGAGCTGCAGTACACTCCTCAGCGGTAGATATTGCTAATGCCATCGGTGAAACCTTTGCTAGTGTTTCCAGCTCTGATTCATATAATCCTACTTTTCTAAGGATTAAAAGAATATCGCTGAGCGGACACGTTTAAGCTTTCATGATCGACAAAATCTACCCTATAATTGTGATTTTGAACTGTCAGAAATGAAGTCTGCTTTATCTAAAGCAAACGACACTAGCCCAGGACCAGATGGAATATCGTATCAAATGCTCCGTCATTTAAATCATGATTCTTTATTAAACATACTTTTATTGTTTAATAGAATCTGGACTGAGCATGCTTATCCTACATCATGGAGAGAAGCGATAGTGATTCCAATATTAAAACCTGGCAAAGATTCAACTGACCCTCTGAGTTATCGTCCAATAGCTCTCACGAGTTGCGTGTGCAAAACGTTTGAGCGTACGGTCAATGCTAGACTCATTTACATCTTAGAGAAGAATAATTGCATACTCCTTCAACAAAGCGGATTTCGAAGAGGACGATCCACTATTGACAACATAGTAGATCTGGAATCCCAAATTCGAAATGCTTTCGTGAGGAGAAACCATCTTGTTGCAATTTTCTTCGATATTGAGAAAGCATACGATCGTACGTGGCGTTATGGTGTTCTCCGTAATATGCATAATCTAGGATTTAAGGGTAATCTTCCAATATTTATACAGAATTTTCTAGATACTAGGCTATTTAAAGTACACTCTTAAAAAAATCGAGTGGTTTTTCACCACTCGATGAGCGACAGATATTTAGTGCTCCAAAAAGATGTAAATTGAATCCTTTCCTACTTAAGTGGGGAAAGAAGTGCTCTATCCAACACTCCATTCTCGATTCAAAGCAATTTCCACTCTCTTTTGATGTGTTTATGGCAAAAAAGCAAATGGGATGTGCTCTGATTGGTTGAAATCATCACGTGGCTCTATACTTTCGGTTTAGTTTCGCTAAAAATGGAGGAATTCAAACCTTCATTTTGTAAAAGCGATCTTTTTGAATATTTAAAAAATATAATTGGTCATGAATTAGCGCAGAAACTTTACGGTAAGTCTTTATATCTTATCATTAATTGAATGTTTAAATGAAATCATCATAGTTATGTTTTTTTACTATTTTATAAACTTTCGAATAGAATTCGTTTTCAATTAATGTTAATACTATGTAAAATTTTTAATTAAAAGAATTTAATAATATGAAAATATTTGGAAATTTTATTTTATTTCAAATACTTTTTTCTACCAAAATTTAATTAATTCTAAACTAATAGTAATTTATAAAGAATACATTTTTAAATTTTTATACTTTCGAAAATGAGTAAATGTGACAATGGAAGAATTTAGAAATTTCTCGTCGATTTAAATATCCAATGTGTATTATAAAAGTTTTATTTTAATATAGTTTATTGCATTGATTTAAAAGTGCGGTTAATATCGAATACATTACTCAAGTGTTTTAAAAAAATATATTTTCGCATAAACAGTTCGAAGTTTTTAATTCAAATATTAATGCAATATAAAGCAAATATTAATCTACAGAATATTACTTGATAATATTCTATAAACTATAATATAAAAGTTCCCTATTTTAATTTAACTAAGAATTTACTTTTGAGTTAGAATTGATTTATATTTTATTAATCATTTGAATACTTTGTAAACATAATTAGTTCTATCAAATGATTTAACAATGAGTACTACTGAAGAAAAGGCATATCAATTAAAAATTTTATTCAATTATTAATTTTCATGCATTTTTAATTACAAAAATAAGTTATTATATTCATACTTTGTACTTCTTTCATATATTTTTGTGTAATTCTGAATTTAATGTTTTGATTGCTAACTGATAATAAAGATTTAATTTATCATTTGAAATAGATTTAAAATTAAAATATATATTTATATAGTTCTTTTAATATTTCAGGATAAACATTGCAATTATTACCAATTTTGCGATTTTTTAACATCCATTACGTGTATTCCAAAAATCATAAAATGAATAACTACATATGTTATAAGTGTAATGCTAAAACTAAAAGCATATGTGCTTTAAACAGGCATTTTAGAAGAAAACATCATCTTTCTCTTACAGGTGATGGTAGTAACGTATTTGTTTGTGGCATAGAAATCTGTAGAAAAAGCTTTCGCCATTTTTCAAGTTTAGCTCGACATTATTTAACTAAACATAAAGTAATAAATGAGAAGAAACTAAACTTGCATACATTAAATTGTTCTAAAAATTTAGTTGAGGAACTTTCAAGTTCACTGAATAAATCAGAGTTAATACATATTCCTTCCAAAATTCCTACGATAATTGATAATCAAAATATAATGTTAAATGAGAAAGATAAAAAAACATTTCCATTCATAATTAAAAATATTGCTGCAAAAGCGATTTTAAATTTACAAAGTCGTAGTGACATCTCTTTTACTGCTGTTGATCAAATGATTAATATATGTGGAAATATAACCACAAATATTGTTTCAAAGATAAAAGATGATGTTGTTAACTTTGTACAACAAAGTGGTATAAGTACCCAAGATCAAAATTACTTAAATTTGATGTTGAAGTTTGAACAGTTTTCAGATCCCTTTAAAGGTTTGAAAAAAGACAAGAACAAATAAAGTACTACAAAACTGAGTTTGGATATTTTAATCCCAAGGAAATATTTTTAGGTTGCAGAAGTGATCAGGAGTATAATTCAGTATTGGAAAATTATGAGGTAAAAATTAAAAATGATACTTTTCAATATATATCAATTGTCCATACTCTTTCTTCAATTTTAAGTAATCCTGAAGTATTTAATTATCTGAAACTTCAAAAGTTTCCAATCCTGAGAATATCTTAAGAAAATTCTCAGATGGTGATATACATAAAAGCATCCATTTTTTCAAAAATATTCTGATGCATTTGAAATTCAATTATATTTTGATGAACTGGAAGTGTGCAATCCTTTAGGTTCCAAAACGAAGATTCATGAATTAGGAGTATTTTATTTTACAATTCTAAATTTTCCCACTCATCTAAACTCAGCAATGACAAATATTCATTTATTGGCCTTATGCCATTCTCAAGATTTGAAGAAATATGGGTTTTCTGCAATACTCCAACCTTTTATGCATGATATAAAGTTATTGGAATCTGATGAGGGAGTTCAGGTTAATGTAAAAAATAAATCTGTAATTTTGCATGCGTCAATAGCCATGGTTTGTGCTGATTCTTTAGCATTGCATGCTCTGTTTGGCCTTCTAAGTCCATCTGCTAAGCATTTTTGCCATTTATGTATGGTTAGCAGGGAAGAAATGCAATACGAGTTTAGAATTACCAAGTTTGAAAAAGGCATAGAACACTGCATGCGCAACATCTGCAACAAGACGGAAAATCTAGTTGCAGTAGTTCAGGTGTAAAAGAGGGTTGCATTTTAAATGATTCAAAATATTTTCATGTTACTGAAAATTTTTGCTTTGATGCAATGCATGATTTATTAGAGGGTATATGTCCAATGGAAGTAAAATTAGTTTTAAATCATATACTTTATGTTGAACCAATTGATGGATTAACACTTGCAGTCATAAATGAACGCTTGCATTCATTTAAATATGGTATCCTTGAAATAAAAAATAAACCATCATCAAATTTTTCTAAAGTAAGCATACAAAATATAAATGATCATAGTTTAAAACAAAGATCTGCTCAAATGTGGTGTCTTATGAGAGTTTTCCTTTTATTATATTTGATTTAATCCCTATGAATGATTATTTATATCTTTTACATTTATTGTTAAGAATAATGCAAATTATTTTTCTCCAGCCTTGACAAAAGGCGCATTAAGCTATTTAGAAAATCTGATATTAGAGCATCATGAAAAATTTAAAGAACTTTTCCCAAACTGTAAATTTATTAATAAACACCATCACATGTTACATTATTCAGAGTGTATTGCAAAATTTGGTCCCATGATTCGAATGTGGTGCATGAGATATGAAGCTAAGCATAGTTTTTTAAAAACGTGCATTAATTAATTGCAATTTTAAAAATATTGCTAAGAGTTTAGCAAATGCTCATCAGTTATTTCATTGCTTATCATGGGGCTTGAAAGATAACACGAAAAAAAATATGCAAATAATAGGTGTAAAATACAGGCCAATATTGTTGTGTAACAATGTGATGTATTACTTCAATATAATTTAAAAATCTCTGATACAGTTCGAATTCCAAAAAGTAAAGTTGAATGGTACTGAATATCGCAAAGGTTTATTCATTTGTTTAAATAATAGTCAAAATACATCTGAAGAATATCCAATATTTTCAAAAATTCTTGAACTCATTGTTACAGACTGTGATGACTTTATTATTTTCATACAAAAGTGGAAAACTGTTTTGTATCAACCTTTTTTAAATGCATATTGCATTAAACCTTTAAAACAGGAAACTTACACATTGGTTAATTCTGAAATACTTACTGATTGGCATGTGTATAACATATGGCAACCTTTTGGATCTAATGACAAATACATCTCATTACGGCATATTATTTTATGACTAATTGTTATTGTAAGAATAACAACATTTATTGTTAATTTATTGAATTTTCTAACAGATGAAGACATAGATGGGGAATTACTAATTGATCTGACTGATAATGATCTCAAAAGCATTGGTTTAACTCTAGGAACAAGAAAGAAACTTTTAAAGCTAACAGCAAACCATAAGTTACCATTGGAATCAGATGCTAAAAAGATCTGTTTAACAGAAAATCCAGCAGTAAATTTTGAAGTTATTTCAGTAAGTAATCTAATACTGTAATTTTAATGAATATTTTTACAATTTATAAATTTATGTTAAATTAATATTTAAATAAATTAAAAATTGTTAAAATAATAACAGCAGTATTTTAGCTTTATTGTAAACTTTTAATTTCTCTGGTTTGATTTTCAGTGTAGTGAACCTAAAATAGAGGAAGACATTATACAAGATAATGATGAGACAGTTGTTCCACAGATACAATGTATACACAGTACATATTCATATTCTGAGGTAATAACTGGATTTCAATATAATGTATACTATATATATATATATATATATATTAATTATATATTTGTAATTCACCCACATAAAAATATAGATTTAAATTAATATTATTTGTAGTTAGATGTGTGTGTGTGTATTTAAAAATCTTCGACAGTAGTCAATTTTATTCTTTCTGTAGGTAAACATTATGTACTGCAGTTATAAGCATGAAACAAAAACTTCTGTATGAAAAATTATTTTATCAAAAAAATAAAAATTTTAGCCTTTATTTTATGAATTGTTTAACATTAGAATGTTTGATAGTTCTTAAACAGGATGTCTATAATTGTGCATCATGAAGATTATGGATCATTAACTAAGTGAATAAAAAAATATCTTAATTGATCTTGCCTGATATAAAGTTGATGAATAAATATAATATAAATATTTTTTAACTAAAATGTATGAAATCTTAACCATTATGACCTTATTAACTAATTAGAAAATTTAAAGGAGACATTTGTTTTCAGTAATTTCAAGTAATTTATGTAAAATGTGTATGGAAAATAAGATTGTTTAAAGTAATAGTATCTAAATAAAACAATATTTTTCTGTTCCTAAGAATATTGCACTGCTTTATATTTCTGGAATATTATTAAAATTTAGTTCACAATAATAAAATTCATATTTTTTAAATTTATTACGTTAATATAATTGCAAAATTTAAAAAAGTATTTTATGTATTTCTCTTATAGTTGAGAAATAAAGTCCATGCCTTTAAATTTATAAATTTTTTGTTTTTATAATTTTTAAAACTTAATCCAATTCTATTTTTGCTATATAAATTCATTAATTATTGAGATGAGTTATATTTTATTATGATAAATATTTGAATAATTCAAATTTAAGTAATAAAAGAAATCTAATATTTTTTATTAGTTAGATGTGAAACATCTCATGTAACAGTTTACTCTTTATGCTTATATTTCATTATAGTACAATATGTTTTTGAAGATTATACGGAATTTATGTTTGTATATTTAAATATTAAAAAGTGAATTTTATGATAAATTTGTAGTTTTTTACAAAATATGCTTTTAAAATATATTAACTTGTTTTTCTGCAGAATATTAATGTCAAAGAAATTATAAGAAGTACTTCGAAGGGTAGAAATATCTTATCCTTTATAGAAAGCTCTAAAATATCTGATGTTGCAATTCCGAGAAGTATGGTAAATGAAATAGTGAGGATATGTGTGGATGCTTTGATATATGACCTAAAAACGTAGTAAGTAATTACATTTTTTCTCAAACGCAAATTTTTGCAAATTTTTATAAGTATTTAAATATCTCATAGTATAAACTAATTCCATATTTAAATTAAGTTTTCAATGAATTTGTTCAGTTAAAAATATGAAATTTTTGTGTTTATCTTCTTAACAACAGTTTAGGTTTAAAGATAAAAAAATATAAATAATTTTATTAATGATTAATATCTTTAAACTATTATAAGATTTTTAAACATAAATTTGTTTTATAGAAAATTTGAATTCATTTAAAAACTATCAAAAATCCAAATGTAATTTTTTACTTGGAAAAAATTTAGTTGCTATTGATGTAAAAATAACTTTTTTTCGTTGCACTACTTCCATAACATTACTTAAAAAGTATGCTCTGTGAAATTAGTCTACAATATTTTCAATTTATCTAATTCGAATTTGATAATCAATTTTATGACTTGTAAAATTGAAATTCATGACTTCAATTTTTAGAAATCTGTGATACATGATATATTTTCAGCTATCCCTCATCTGAGCAAAAGCTCAGTTGGGCAAAAGCAATTGTTAGAGCAATACCTGAATTAAAATCTGAAAGAGACGATGTTGAAGGATATGTAAGCCTTTTATTATTAATTACTCTTTCATCTCTAAATAAAGTGTAAAAATTCTGTTGCTGGTATTTTGTATTTTAATTTTACAGGAAGCATTTTACGATCCAGTGAGCAGAACTGGAGCAATAGAATATAGATTAAAAACTTTACGTTTGTCATTGTCACCATCAAAGAAAAAAAATAAAGTTAGCAAAAGCAAACCAGAAATGTGTTATTTTGAAGAGGATGAAATGCTATGTGAAGATGACATGGCTGATCAGGTATATGCTGTATAGTGTGTAATCAAAATAAGTTTTTGGAGACTCAGAAAATGATAACAATTGTTTTTACTACAAATATTAATTTCATTTTTTATAAAATTTTGAAATTAATTTTTAAGTTTATATAAGTATGCAGTAACTTTAGTTAAATGACTTAAAAATTCCAATCAATATATATTTTCAGTTAAAATTTCTAAGTTTTTTGTTTTAAAAAGAATAAAAGGTGACTATTCATTAAAGCTTGAGAAATTTTAATTATTTTTAGATCATTTTTAAAATAAAGGTTTTGTTTATTTTACTGCTAAAATCAAGTTCTAATTAATTTTAAAATAAATTTATAGTGCATTTAAATTTTTAATGATATTTATAATTCACTATGGTTAGTTAAAAATATTGAATTTTAATTGACCATAGCAAAATTTTTATTTATTTTTTGAATTTTATATTTTTAATTGACTATAGTGAGTTACATGGTGTGAGTATGTATGTAATATGATATTTTTTCTTCCAGATAAAATGGTTGCAATTCGAAATGCCGAATGAAATATATAAAGAAAAAATATTTCAACTGATGAAAGAAACATTTAAAATAAGAAGGCAATTTGTTATGAAAAATAGTCCATCTATCACAGAAATTATTTCTAAGTATCCGAAATTGACTGCTTTTAATGGAGCATTGGTAGGTATAAAACTTCTATTTTTGCATAGTTCCTCTTAGGCATGAATTTTAAAATATTAATAAAAGTATTAAACTTTTATATCAACATTATTTTCTAATGTTGCCACAATGACTTAAGCACACCCGAATTTACAATTGCTTACATAATTTACATATTTGGATTTTTAATGGCGGAACTTAAAAAAATTCTGTACTAGCAGTTCAAAATTTTTGATTGCATGCCAATAAAACATTTTAAATTATTTTGATGCCAAGAGAATTTTAATTATAACTTTGTTAAGAAATTTTTAAAAAAAATAGAAGAAAGTTCTCGTTTCTTTTTAGAACTCATTTTACTTCGCAATATATTTGATTACTAATATATATGTGATGCTAAAGCTGGCTTAATAAATTTTTTAGTTCAAATTGTAAAAAAAATTATTTATATTCACTTGCTTTTTAACTAGATTAATTTTCTTGAAAAATATTTTAACATTAGAAATAAATTTATATATGCATACATATCTGTTTATTTAATGTTTAACAATCCATTTTGTAAATTATGATAAGGGGTCATAACAAAATGTCTATTTCATAAAAAGAAAACCAAAATTATTTTCTTTATAAATATTTATGTTTCACTGTATATCAAGAATTTATCACTTTTGTCATGTCCTTATAAAAATATTTCAGAAACTACTAGATAACCATTAATTTATTAACTTCAATTATTGAGCTTTAATTAATTAATCAATATTTTTTTTACAAATTACATTTGATTTCTATTACAATAAGAAAATGAGTACAAATAATTCTCTTTATTACAGATAGATTTGGACTTTAATATTTTACATCCAGAAGCTGGCTGTTTTGTTAGTAAATTTCCTGCGTACTATGCTCCTAAAATTTTAACATATGTTCGAAAAACTCGCCCTCTTATATGGAATAGATATGTGATGGTTCAAGATGGTAGTATTTTCTAGATGTTTATAATTTTAATAAAGAATATGTATAGATATCTTATTCTTTGACTATTTTTCATTGTATTAGAGATATTAATATTAGATTGGTTTCTTTATGCAGACAATATCAAAGCCTTATTGATGCTAGTTGATTTATTACCTGCTCCAGTATCAAGAAAAAGTAAAAAAAAGGTCTGTACTTGAGCTTATTTTTCTGCAATCTTTATGACAATAATATCCTTCCTAAAACTTAGAATGCTCAAATATATGTACATTGTGCTTTTCTTATTTTTTACTGCATAATGAGTAAAATTGTTTCAAGCAGCTTTATTTATGCCCTTATAAGTTGTAAAAGTCTGACTAATGATTTTTAATATTTATTTAAATTAAATATACCCAAGATTTCAAGTTTTATTATGTTTCTTGCTCATGCTTCTTATTTTATATAATTACTGGGATTTTATTTTGTTAAATTCTGTATAAAAAAGTAAACTATAAAATACTATTTTAGCACAATGCTGATGGATTCATACGAAATCCTTATCAAATATCGGAACGCTTAGTGAAATTTATTGGAGTAAGTCATATTATAATAATATCTATTTTTTTTTTTTTAATGTTTGTGTAAAATTCTAAATAATATAAGTTTTATAATTATTACTTTGTCTGAAAATAAAGTTTCATTTTTTTAGTATTCTTGTGAAATTTTATTTTTAAGGTTTATATAGACTAATGAGAATGCAATGTTACTGTAGGTATTTTAGTTACTAAGCTTTTCTTTTGAACTAGGTGAATGGTTCCTTAGAAGAGGAAAAAAAATCAAAAGTAGTAATTCAACCACATTTATTATGTTGTAATCAGAAAGAAGATAAAAATATGAAGTATTTTTGTGCTTGGATAATGAATTCATAGATGTTGGTAACGAAGCAATAAAAGCTTTTGACATTTTATACAAGAGCCATCATGTATTTAATGTTGAATATGACGAAAAACTGGTGATATTCTATTGCTTTATGGACTACATAATATATAAACTAAAAAATGGCCCAGCTGGGACATTAGTTGAAACTGTGCATACTTTGCTATGCGCAATTAAAACCTAAATTTTGAAAATTGCATGTTATTATTTTTATTTTAATATTATGTACTATTATTTTCAGTATTCTTTATAGTATTCATATTTAGTATATTTATATTGTAAATTGTAATAAATTGAGAAACAATATTAATTTGATATCTTTAAAATTTCTGTGTACATATTCTTTTTTTTTTTTTTTTTTTGTATTAAATATGAATAAACTTTCGTATAATTTTGCATTTTATTTGTCAATATTCATTTTTTGTTTCATAGAAGTTATTTTAAATTTAAACAAAAATTTGAAGAGTAAAATATATCTTAAAACAAGATTCATTTTTTGAAACATTTATAAATCTGTTTTGTTCAACGGAATAATCGGTAAGTGTGTCTTTACCCTCCTAAAACTTAAAAAATAAATAATTAACTGTTCTATAAATGTTTCAAAAGAACTTGAGACACTATTTACTTATCAAAAATATTCATGTATTGTTTGGATTGTGTACAATTTGTACTGGTAATGCTTGTAAAAATTACTTTTGTACTTGATTTATCCATAGCAAACTAAACTAAAGAAAAAGTAATGTGAAAAATTTCTATTAAGAGATTAATTTGCTTAAAACTAAATACATAGGAATTAATGTAAAAATGGCTAAACAATTAACTTGATGTTGAATATAATTTAAAAACCACTATACACTCTTAAAAATTAGTGATTTTCCCTACTTAAGGAGTGATAGATATCTTGTACTCCATAAAGATATAAAATGAATCCTTTTGTACTTAAGTAGAGAAGTTTTCTTTCAAACACTACATCCTCGTTTTCAAAGCAATTTTTAAGCTTTTTATGACCTGTTATTCACCTGTTTTTCAGTTATAGTTGATTGATTAAAATGCTTTAACATTAAAAATAAATTTATGAATGCATGTATATATTTTATTTAATGTTTAAAAATCCATTTTGTAAATGATGATAAGGGCTATATCTATTTCTTAACAAAGAAAAACTCCAAAATTATTTTGTATTTGTTTCATTTTTGCCACATTCTTATAAAAATTTTCAAAAACTTCTAGATAATCATTAATTCACTAGCTTAAGTTACTACGTTTTAATTAATTAATGATAATACCTTTTTTTAACAAATTACACTTGCTGTAAATTACAATAAAAATTTTATTCATTTAATATTCTATTAAATAGTTCTATTAATTTAATATATGATTATATTCTCTTTATTACAGATAGATTAGGAATTTGATATCCAGAGGTTGACTGTTTTCTCAATAAATATCCTGCGATCTATGCTTGTAGAATATTATTGTTTGTTCAAAAATTTATCCTGGAATATGGAACTAATACGAGAGAATTCAGGATGATAATATTTTTTAGGCTGTATATAATTCCAATACAGAATATAATCATGTAGATATCTGATTTCTTACAGCTTTATTTTTTTTTAATTAATAAGGCTTTATCTTTTTGAAGTATTATTCTTATGAAATTTTTTGGTATTAAAGTTTATATGAACACTTTAATGAGAATACAAATATTATAAAAATTTTAGTTATTATGTTTGTTTTTTATTCGAATTAGGTGAAGAGATTGGCAGATGAACAATGCTCAAAAGTAATCAACTACTCTTGCTTTGCTGTGGTCAAAAGCATTGATGTCGGATATGCAAGATTAAAAATCGTTTAATATTTAATAATTAAATACAAGCATTAAAATGCATTTTATATTTTTTATTCTTATTTTAATAGTATTCTTATTTTGTTTTATTAAACAGACAATAAAACTGTTAATCTCCAGTATTAATTGGACATCATGAACATAAGAATTTCTGTATACATATTTTTATTTAATTTTTTTTTTGTATTAAAAATTAAATAAATGTTTTTTGTATAATCTTGCATTTTATTTTTAATTTCATTCTTAGTTTCATTGAAGTTATTTTCAGTTTAAATTAAACTTGGAAAAAAATATATCATAAAACAAGATTTATTTGCAAAAATATAAGTCAGTTTTGTTCAACATAATAATCTACTTAAATATTTTTATTTATCCTCCTGTAATTTCAAATATGCATATTATCAGTATTCAAAAATAAATACTAACTATACTACAAACAGTTTATTTTTTCGAAAGAACTTAAATTATATATTTACTTATATAAAATATTTATGTATTTTTTAAATTGTGTACAATTTGTTGTACTAATAAAGTGTATCAAAATTAATTTTGTACTTAATGAGCCCATAGTAAACTAAACTGAAAAATAAGTAGTGTGACGATTTTTCTTGAAAGTACAACACTTACACATAAAACTAAGTCAATATAAATAATGTAATAAATGGCTGAACATTTGATAATGTATGTAATTTAAAAACCCCTATTCAAATCAATTAAAATGTCATATTCAATTTACTGTTACATTATTGAATAAAGAAATCATATATCTTTATATTGTAATAATAATAAAGCATAAATCCTTATAATAAAGAATTCAAAACCTAATTTCTGCACTAAATTGCCAATATTAAAAAAAAATCAGCAGTATTTCTATAAAAGATTGAAATTCACTCTTTTTTTCCATCTAATTTGCTCCTTTAAACGATTTGTTGCTTCTCTCCTTAAAAGGAGTGGTTTACCCGACTCTTTCAAAAGAGTGAATTTCTATCTTAAGGATTGGTTGAGTTTTGTGACTATGAAAGAGTGAAATTTCACTCCTTCTGAGTGAAATCCACTCGATTTTTTTAAGAGTGTAAGTTTACCTCTGCAAGCTATTTTTGAATGACCAAATCGTTGGCATTGAAAGCAGCGAAGCGGATTTGGTAAATAGGGTCTTACAGAGCATCGCATATAGGCAACTTTAATATGTTGTGGCAAATCAGGTGTTGAAAATGTCAAAATCAGATGTTTTGTGTTGATTGAAACACCATCTCGTTTAAGAGTTATCCGTTTGACACCACAGACTTTTTGAGATATTAAATTTTCCAGTATTTCGTCTGTAGACGTATATATTAGATCCGCTGCAGAAATTACTCCCTTGGAAAAGTTTAATGTCGTATGAGGTTGAACGACAACATCCACATTTCCAATTGATTTTAGTGACTGTATAAGTATTGCTTGCCTTTCGGAAGCAATCTCAACTAAAATATCCCCAGTTCTTAGTCTTCTAATATTTTTTACTTCACCTACACAAGATGAAATACTCTTTTCAATGAGAAAAGGTGATACAAATTGGAAAGAACCTCCTTCAGTTCTTTTAACTATGAAATATTTAGCGTTCATCATTGACAATTGCTGCTCCAAAGGGAGGAATAAATTAATAGAAATATTCATGTAGAATATCATAAAATTCAGGGACTAGACGGCACCACCCACCACGGAGCCCTACGAGGGGATACAGGTTATTGTACCAGTGCTAGTCAGTCCCTATACGCCCACGGTACATCCCTGAAGTGGACTCCACCCTTAACGAGTCACCCAGTAGATGTACCGATCGCTTGATCCATAAAGCCGATTGATGTGCTGAGGACCACAACACACCTCCCGTTTACCTAAAGCAGAGGCCAAAGCAATGTGTTGGTCTCAGGAGGCCTCAATTACCAGGATCCTCCTTTCCAGGGACACGGGTCTCCACGCACGGCAAACACGTGGGTGATTTAGTCCTCAAGAGTAGCTAATAGCAACAGAGCGGCGAAAGCTACTCAAGGGGAGCCCTCAACCTCTTACGAGGCAACCACAATGAGGGAGAAAAGGAAGAAAAAGCAGAAGATTAGAGGAGAGGTTGGTTGGTGGGTTGGTTTTTATGGCGCAAGGTCCAGATAAGGACAAGCTGCGCCAATCACAAGATATTATACAAGAGTTTATTTTCATTCATTAAAAGTATAAAATAGTAATATAGTTAAAATGTACATTAAAAGTATAAAATAGAAATATAGTTAAAATGTATATGAAAGGTATAAAATAGAAATATAGTTAAAATATATATTAAAAGTCTGTAAACTTACAATATACTCATGTATAAAATTAAAAACTTGATATTTAAATAAAATATTTCTAAATCAGATAAAATGCATAAATCCTATGTCTTTTAAAAACGCAAATAGGTTGCGATGGGGTGGTTCCCCAAGCAAATCTTCTAATGCTAAAATATTACTATTAAAATATCTAAAACGATGATGGTTAAAATCTGGACACACAATTAAAATGTGATATACTGTAAATGGTTCATCACACTTTTCACACCACGGGTGGAGATCACTTAAGATCAAATGTTTGTGGGTGAAACGCGTGTGACCAATTCGAAGGCGAGTCAGTCTGACATCTGCGCTTCGTGGAGATAAAACAGATAATGGAATGATGTATGAAAATATGGAATGGAGTTTGTTGCTGACTTGCAGGTCCCAGGATTCCTGCCAAAGAGAATATATGAAATATTTGAATCCTTTTCTCATGTCCATTGATGGTAATGAAGGCAAAATGGGAGTAGCTGCAGATTTAGCGGCAGCATCAGCTTTCTCATTGCCATCTATACCTATGTGGCTTGGTACCCAACAAAACAGTATCTCAAATCCCTTATTAGTAACAGTATCAATTAATTTGAAAATCTTAGACACAACTGGATGGCAATTATAGTTGTTATCCCTCAAAGCTTCTAATACACTCATACTGTCAGTGTACACACAGAATTTACGATCATTTTTAGTTTGTAGCAGCTGAAGTGCTCGGTATAAAGCCGTAGCCTCAGCGGTGAAGATGGAGCAGGATTTGTGAAGGCTATAACTGTAGGAGGTATCATCAAGATAAACTCCACAGCCAACTGATCCTGGACATTTGGATCCATCCGTAAATACTGGAGTGTAAATAGTGTACTGACAGCGATGGAATGAATAAAGCTGTTGAAGAATAGCAGTACTTGTGTCTGATTTTTTATTACTTCCAAAGGGATTTAGCACAATAATGTGTGGATTATACCAAGGAGGATGTGCGAAAAGGTCGGTAGACTCGATTCGGACATCACATAGGTCAGAAAGCAAAATAATGGATTTAATACGAGAGAGAAAAGGTTGAATGCTTGATGGTCTAGCATTATATAATCTCTTAAGAGCAGCACTTGGAATCGTGGAATGCAAGGGATGATGAGGTGAGGACATGATTTTTGAATAATAATTAAGAGACAGCTGCATCCGCCGCAGATCTAATGGCAATTGGTGGCAAATTACATATAGACTCTGGACGGGTGATGTGCGAAAAGCTCCACAGCATATCCTTAAAGCAGTATGGTGAACGGTGTCCAATCTGCGTAAGATGGAGAGTCTAGCTGATCCATAAGCAACACAGCCGTAGTCGGTTGGTTGGTTGGTTTTTATGGCGCAAGGTCCAGATAAGGACAAGCTGCGCCAAACACAAGATAGCTTACACAAGTTTTTTAAACCCATTAAAAGTATATAATAATATAGCTAAAATGTACATTAAAAGTAAAAAGTAGAAATATAGTTAAAATGTATATTAAAGGTATAAAATAGAAATATAGTTAAAATATATATTAAAGGTATAAAATAGAAATATAGTTAAAATGTATATTAAAAGTTTGTAAACATACAATATACACATGTATAAAATTAAAAATTTTATACTTAAGTAAAATATTTCTAAATCAGATAAAATTCATAAATCCTATGTCTTTTAAAAACGCAAATAGGTTGCAATGGGGTGGTTCCCCAAGCAGATCTTCTAATGTTAAAATGTTACTATTAAAATATCTAAAACGCTGATGGTTGAAATCTGGGCATACAATTAAAATGTGATATACTGTAAATGGTTCATCACACTTTTCACACCATGGTTGGAGATCACTCAAGATCAAATGTTTGTGGGTGAAACGTGTGTGACCAATTCGAAGGCGAGTCAGTCTGACATCTGCGCTTCGTGGAGATAAAACAGATAATGGAATGATGTATGAAAATATGGAATGGAGTTTGTTGCTGACTTGCAGGTCCCAGGATTCCTGCCAAAGAGAATATATGAAATGTTTGAATCCTTTTCTCATGTCCATTGATGGTATTGAAGGCAAAATGGAAGTAGCTGCAGATTTAGCGGCAGCATCAGCTTTCTCATTGCCATCTATACCTATGTGGCTTGGTACCCAACAGAACAGTATCTCAAATCCCTTGTTAGTAAGAGTATCAATTAATTTGAATATCTTAGACACAACTGGATGGCAATTATAGTTGTTATTCCTCAAAGCTTCTAATACACTCATACTGTCAGTGTACACACAGAATTTACGTTCGTTTTTAGTTGTTACCAACTGAAGTGCTCGGTATATAGCCGTAGCCTCAGCAGTGAAGATGGAGCAGGATTTGTGAAGGCTATAACTGTAGGAGGTATCATCAAGATAAACTCCACAGCCAACTGATCCTGGACATTTGGATCCATCCGTAAATACTGGAGTATACATAGTATACTGACAGCGATGGAATGAATAAAACTGTTGAAGAATAGCAGTATTTGTGTCTGATTTTTTATTTTTTCCAAAGGGATTTAGAACAATAATGTGTGGATTATACCAAGGTGAATGTGCGTAAAGGTCGGTAGACTCGATTCGGACATCACATAGGTCAGACAGCAAAATAATAGATTTAATACGACAGAGAAAAGGTGGAATGCTTGATGGTCTAGCATTATATAATCTCTTAAGAGCAGCACTTGGAATCGTGGAACGCAAGGGATGATGAGGTGAGAACATTATTTTTGAATAATAATTAAGAGACAGCTGCATCCGCCGCAGGTCTAATGGCAACTGCTGGCAGATGACATATAGACTCTGGACGGGTGATGTGCGAAAAGCTCCACAGCATATCCTTAAAGCACTATGGTGAACAGTGTCCAATCTGCGTAAGATGGAGAGCCTAGCTGATCCATAAGCAACACAGCCGTAGTCAATTCGAGATAAAATTACAGACTGATAAATTCTTAAGAGTGATGTTCGATCTGCACCCCAAGATGTATTCGAAAGCACTCTGAGGATGTTGAGCAAGCGCTCACATTTCTTCCGCAGGTGTAACACATGCGGAAGGAAAGTTAACTTCTTGTCAAAAATTACCCCGAGGAATTTTATCTCACTGACTACAGGAATGGGTCTATTATTTATGTGAAGCACAGGATCATTATGGTAGCTAGTTTTCCTACAGAAATGGACACAATAGCTTTTACTAGGAGATATACAAAGGCCATTCCTTTCACACCAAGTAGTTAACTTATTTACAGCTGTTTGCAATTGTCTCTCAATTATATTCATGTTTGAACCCTGATATGAAATTTGTAAGTCATCAACATACAAAGTGCTATGAACAGAAGATGGTATCTGATGAAGTATGTTATTGATGAAAAAGGTTAAAAGGGTTACGCATAAAACGCTACCTTGAGGGACACCCTCAGCTTGAGTAAAGGTATTGGAAACTGTAGTTCCAACACGTACTTTAAAAAGCCTAGTGGCTAGGAAATTCTTTATAAATATTGGAAGATTACCCTTAAATCCAAGATTATGCATATTACGGAGAACGCCATGACGCCACGTACGATCGTATGCTTTCTCAATATCGAAGAAAATTGCAACAAGATGATTTCTCCTCACGAAAGCATTTCGAATTTGGGATTCCAGATCTACTATATTATCAATAGTGGATCGTCCACTTCGAAATCCGCTTTGTTGAAGAGGTATGCAATTATTCTTCTCTAAGATGTAAATGAGTCTAGCATTGATCATACGTTCAAAGGTTTTGCACAAGCAACTCGTGAGAGCTATTGGACGATAACTCAGAGGGTCAGTTGAATCTTTGCCAGGTTTTAATATTGGAATCACTATGGCTTCTCTCCATGATGTAGGATAAGCATGCTCAGTCCAGATTCTATTAAACAGTGAAAGTATGTTTAATAAAGAATCATGATTTAAATGACGGAGCATTTGATACGAGATTCCATCTGGTCCTGGGCTAGTGTCGTTTGTTTTAGATAAAGCAGACGTCAATTCTGACAATTCAAAATCACAATTATAGGGTAGAATATGTCAATCATGAAAGCTTAGAGGTGACCGCTCAGCGATTCTTTTAATCCTTAGAAAAGTAGGATTATACGAATCAGAGCTGGAAACACTAGCAAAGGTTTCACCGATGACATTAGCAATATCTACCGCTGAGGAGTGTATTGCAGCTCCGGTTTTTAATACAGGAATGGAATAATCCTGATAAATACCATTGGCTGCTTTAACTTTCCTCCATAATTGTTTACATGTTGTCGATGAATTTATTGACGACACGTAGCGAATCCAAGATTCTCTTTGACTCTGACGTCTAACTCTTCGAGCTTCAGCTTTGGCTTTTTAAAAGCAACAAGATTCTCCGTAGTAGGGTATCTTCGGAATATATTCCATTGTTTCCTTTGTTTCTTATAGGAGAGTTGACACTTTTCGTTCCACCAAGGTTTCCTGTGTTTATGTGGAATGATGGAATTTTTAGGGATAGCAACATCCGCAGCTCTGATTATTGTGTCGGTGACATATTTAACGGCATCATCTATCACATCTGTCTTAACTCTTGTCTCACTGATCACAGCCAATTGCGTGAAAAGTGACCAATCGGCTCGACTGTACACATAATTAGGTGGTTTGTGACACACACTATTACTTCCAGCCTGAGACACGATTAGAGGGAAATGATCACTATTGTAGAGGTCATTTCCGACAGCAAAATTCAGCAATGGCAGGAGTGAAGGAGAACAAATAGCTAAGTCAAGAGAGTGAAATGTCCGTGATGGTTCGTGGAAATAAGTTTTCTCATCGGTATTCAGCAGACAGAGGCAATTTTCAGATATGAACTGCTCTATCTGACGACCGCGAGAATTCGTATCTTCACTACCCCACAGAGTATTATGGCCATTAAAATCACCGAGGAGTACAAATGGAGCTGGGAGTTGGTCAATTAAATTATCTAGTTCCTCTGAATTTACGACGTCTTGTGGTGGTAAATACAGGCTGCAAACCGTGATAAGACATGTTACGTGAATTTTCACTGCTACAGCTTGTAGTGTAGTTCTTAGTGGATGTTCTGTACTAGAATATGAGTTTGATGTGAATATGCAAACTCCTCCAGATACAGACGCATCACCACCATTATCCTTTCTGAAGCATTGAAACCCACGCAGTTTGGTGCTAACAGTGGGCTTCAGGAATGTTTCCTGGAGAGCCACACATGCGGGGTTGTAGCGAGAGATAACAGATTTTACGTCGTCAATTCGAGAACGAAAACCTCGACAATTCCATGAAACAAAGGAAGTCATTAATGGTATGAATGTTATTCACCAGCGGTGCTCATCTGAGTCTCTGGTTGGTTGGTTGGTTGGTTGGTTTTTATGGCGCAAGGTCCAGATAAGGACAAGCTGCGCCAAACACAAGATAGCTTACACCAGTTTTTAAACCCATTAAAAGTATAAAATAATAATATAGTTAAAATGTACATTAAAAGTACAAAATAGAAATATAGTTAAAATGTATATTAAAGGTATAAAATAGAAATATAGTTAAAATGTATATTAAAAGTTTGTAAACATACAATATACACATGTATAAAATTAAAAATTTTATATTTAAGTAAAATATTTCTAAATCAGATAAAATTCATAAATCCTATGTCTTTTAAAAACGCAAATAGGTTGCAATGGGGTGGTTCCCCAAGCAGATCTTCTAATATTAAAATGTTACTATTAAAATATCTAAAACGCTGATGGTTGAAATCTGGGCATAGAATTAAAATGTGATATATTGTAAATGGTTCATCACACTTTTCACACCATGGTTGGAGATCACTCAAGATCAAATGCTTGTGGGTGAAACGCGTGTGACCAATTCGAAGGCGAGTCAGTCTGATGTCTGCGCTTCGTGGAGATAAAACAGGTAATGGAATGATGTATGAAAATATGGAATGGAGTTTGTTGCTGACTTGCAGGTCCCAGGATTCCTGCCAAAGAGAATATATGAAATGTTTGAATCCTTTTCTCGTGTCCATTGATGGTATTGAAGGCAAAATGGAAGTAGCTGCAGATTTAGCGGCAGCATCAGCTTTCTCATTGCCATCTATTCCTATGTGGCTTGGTATCCAACAAAACAGTATCTCAAATCCCTTCTTAGTAACAGTATCAATTAATTTGAATATCTTACACACAACTGGATGGCAATTATAGTTGTTATTCCTCAAAGCTTCTAATACACTCATACTGTCAGTGTACACACAAAATTTACGTTCAGTTTTAGTTGTTACCAACTGAAGTGCTCGGTATATAGCCGTAGCCTCAGCAGTGAAGATGGAGCAGGATTTGTGAAGGCTATAATTGTAGGAGGTATCATCAAAATAAACTCCACAGCCAACTGATCCTGGACATTTGGATCCATCCGTAAATATTGGAGTGTACATAGTGTACTGACAGCGATGGAATGAATAAAGCTGTTGAAGAATAGCAGTACTTGTGTCTGATTTTTTATTCTTACCAAAGGGATTTAACACAGTAATGTGTGGATTGTACCAAGGTGAATGTGCGTAAAGGTCGGTAGACTCGATTCGGACATCACATAGGTCAGAAAGCAAAATAATAGATTTTATACGACAGAGAAAAGGTGGAATGCTTGATGGTCTAGCATTATATAATCTCTTAAGAGCAGCACTTGGAATCGTGGAACGCAAGGGATGATGAGTTGAGGACATGATTTTTGAATAATAATTAAGAGACAGCTGTATCCGCCGCAGGTCTAATGGTAATTGTTGGCAGATTACATATAGACTCCGGACGGGTGATGTACGAAATGCTCCACAGCAAATCCTTAAAGCAGAGTGGTGGACGGTATCCAATCTACGTAAAATGGAAGATCTAGCCGATCCATAAGCAACACAACCATAGTCAATACGAGATAAAATGATTGATTGGTAAATTCGGAGCAATGAAGTGCGATCTGCACCCCAAAATGTATTAGACAACACCTTGAGGATATTGAGCATTCGCTCGCACTTCTTCCGCAGATATAAAGTATGCGGAAGGAAAGTTAACTTCTTATCGAAAATTACACCGAGGAATTTTATCTCGTTTACCACAGGAATAGGTCTATTGCTTATGTGAAGCACAGGATCGGGATGAAGACTAGTTTTTCCTACAGAAATGGACACAGTGACTCTTACTAGGAGATATACTAAGACCATTTCGTTCACACCAAGTAGTTAGATTGTTTACAGCTGTTTGCAATTGTCTCTCAATTATATTCATGTTTGAACCCTGATATGAAATTTGTAAGTCATCAACATATAAATTCCTATGAACAGAAGGTGGTAATTGGTGAAGTATGTTATTGATGAAAAGGTTAAAAAGGGTTACGCTTAAAACGCTACCTTGAGGGACACCCTCAGCTTGAGTAAAAGTATTGAAGTGTACTTCCAATACGTACTTTAAATAGCCTAGTAGCTAGAAAATTCTGTATAAATATTGGAAGATTACCCTTAAATCCAAGATTATGCATATTACGGAGAACACCATAACGCCACGTACGATCGTATGCTTTCTCAATATCGAAGAAAATTGCAACAAGATGGTTTCTCCTCACAAAAGCGTTTCGAATTTGGGATTCCAGATCTACTATGTTGTCAATAGTGGATCGTCCTCTTCGAAATCCGCTTTGTTGAAGGGGTAGGTTGGTTGGTTGGTTGGTTGGTTGGTTTTTATGGCGCAAGGTCCAGATAAGGACAAGCTGCGCCAAACACAAGATAGCTTACACAAGTTTTTTAAACCCATTAAAAGTATATAATAATATAGTTAAAATGTACATTAAAAGTAAAAAGTAGAAATATAGTTAAAATGTATATTAAAGGTATAAAATAGAAATATAGTTAAAATATATATTAAAGGTATAAAATAGAAATATAGTTAAAATGTATATTAAAAGTTTGTAAACATACAATATACACATGTATAAAATTAAAAATTTTATACTTAAGTAAAATATTTCTAAATCAGATAAAATTCATAAATCCTATGTCTTTTAAAAACGCAAATAGGTTGCAATGGGGTGGTTCCCCAAGCAGATCTTCTAATGTTAAAATGTTACTATTAAAATATCTAAAACGCTGATGGTTGAAATCTGGGCATACAATTAAAATGTGATATACTGTAAATGGTTCATCACACTTTTCACACCATGGTTGGAGATCACTCAAGATCAAATGTTTGTGGGTGAAACGCGTGTGACCAATTCGAAGGCGAGTCAGTCTGACATCTGCGCTTCGTGGAGATAAAACAGATAATGGAATGATGTATGAAAATATGGAATGGAGTTTGTTGCTGACTTGCAGGTCCCAGGATTCCTGCCAAAGAGAATATATGAAATGTTTGAATCCTTTTCTCATGTCCATTGATGGTATTGAAGGCAAAATGGAAGTAGCTGCAGATTTAGCGGCAGCATCAGCTTTCTCATTGCCATCTATACCTATGTGGCTTGGTACCCAACAGAACAGTATCTCAAATCCCTTGTTAGTAAGAGTATCAATTAATTTGAATATCTTAGACACAACTGGATGGCAATTATAGTTGTTATTCCTCAAAGCTTCTAATACACTCATACTGTCAGTGTACACACAGAATTTACGTTCGTTTTTAGTTGTTACCAACTGAAGTGCTCGGTATATAGCCGTAGCCTCAGCAGTGAAGATGGAGCAGGATTTGTGAAGGCTATAACTGTAGGAGGTATCATCAAGATAAACTCCACAGCCAACTGATCCTGGACATTTGGATCCATCCGTAAATACTGGAGTATACATAGTATACTGACAGCGATGGAATGAATAAAACTGTTGAAGAATAGCAGTATTTGTGTCTGATTTTTTATTTTTTCCAAAGGGATTTAGAACAATAATGTGTGGATTATACCAAGGTGAATGTGCGTAAAGGTCGGTACACTCGATTCGGACATCACATAGGTCAGACAGCAAAATAATAGATTTAATACGACAGAGAAAAGGTGGAATGCTTGATGGTCTAGCATTATATAATCTCTTAAGAGCAGCACTTGGAATCGTGGAACGCAAGGGATGATGAGGTGAGAACATTATTTTTGAATAATAATTAAGAGACAGCTGCATCCGCCGCAGGTCTAATGGCAACTGCTGGCAGATGACATATAGACTCTGGACGGGTGATGTGCGAAAAGCTCCACAGCATATCCTTAAAGCACTATGGTGAACAGTGTCCAATCTGCGTAAGATGGAGAGCCTAGCTGATCCATAAGCAACACAGCCGTAGTCAATTCGAGATAAAATTACAGACTGATAAATTCTTAAGAGTGATGTTCGATCTGCACCCCAAGATGTATTCGAAAGCACTCTGAGGATGTTGAGCAAGCGCTCACATTTCTTCCGCAGGTGTAACACATGCGGAAGGAAAGTTAACTTCTTGTCAAAAATTACCCCGAGGAATTTTATCTCACTGACTACAGGAATGGGTCTATTATTTATGTGAAGCACAGGATCATTATGGTAGCTAGTTTTCCTACAGAAATGGACACAATAGCTTTTACTAGGAGATATACAAAGGCCATTCCTTTCACACCAAGTAGTTAACTTATTTACAGCTGTTTGCAATTGTCTCTCAATTATATTCATGTTTGAACCCTGATATGAAATTTGTAAGTCATCAACATACAAAGTGCTATGAACAGAAGATGGTATCTGATGAAGTATGTTATTGATGAAAAGGTTAAAGGGTTACGCTTAAAACGCTACCTTGAGGGACACCCTCAGCTTGAGTAAAGGTATTGGAAACTGTAGTTCCAACACGTACTTTAAAAAGCCTAGTGGCTAGGAAATTCTTTATAAATATTGGAAGATTACCCTTAAATCCAAGATTATGCATATTACGGAGAACGCCATGACGCCACGTACGATCGTATGCTTTCTCAATATCGAAGAAAATTGCAACAAGATGATTTCTCCTCACGAAAGCATTTCGAATTTGGGATTCCAGATCTACTATATTATCAATAGTGGATCGTCCACTTCGAAATCCGCTTTGTTGAAGAGGTATGCAATTATTCTTCTCTAAGATGTAAATGAGTCTAGCATTGATCATACGTTCAAAGGTTTTGCACAAGCAACTCGTGAGAGCTATTGGACGATAACTCAGAGGGTCAGTTGAATCTTTGCCAGGTTTCAATATTGGAATCACTATCGCTTCTCTCCATGATGTAGGATAAACATGCTCAGTCCAGATTCTATTAAACAATGAAAGTATGTTTAATAAAGAATCATGATTTAAATGACGGAGCATTTGATACGAGATTCCATCTGGTCCTGGGCTAGTGTCGTTTGTTTTAGATAAAGCAGACGTCAATTCTGACAATTCAAAATCACAATTATAGGGTAGAATATGTCGATCATGAAAGCTTAGAGGTGACCGCTCAGCGATTCTTTTAATCCTTAGAAAAGTAGGATTATACGAATCAGAGCTGGAAACACTAGCAAAGGTTTCACCGATGACATTAGCAATATCTACCGCTGAGGAGTGTATTGCAGCTCCGGTTTTTAATACAGGAATGGAATAATCCTGATAAATACCATTGGCTGCTTTAACTTTCCTCCATAATTGTTTACATGTTGTCGATGAATTTATTGACGACACGTAGCGAATCCAAGATTCTCTTTGACTCTGACGTCTAACTCTTCGAGCTTCAGCTTTGGCTTTTTTAAAAGCAACAAGATTCTCCGTAGTAGGGTATCTTCGGAATATATTCCATTGTTTCCTTTGTTTCTTATAGGAGAGTTGACACTTTTCGTTCCACCAAGGTTTCCTGTGTTTATGTGGAATGATGGAATTTTTAGGGATAGCAACATCCGCAGCTCTGATTATTGTGTCGGTGACATATTTAACGGCATCATCTATCACATCTGTCTTAACTCTTGTCTCACTGATCACAGCCAATTGCGTGAAAAGTGACCAATCGGCTCGACTGTACACATAATTAGGTGGTTTGTGACACACACTATTACTTCCAGCCTGAGACACGATTAGAGGGAAATGATCACTATTGTAGAGGTCATTTCCGACAGCAAAATTCAGCAATGGCAGGAGTGAAGGAGAACAAATAGCTAAGTCAAGAGAGTGAAATGTCCGTGATGGTTCGTGGAAATAAGTTTTCTCATCGGTATTCAGCAGACAGAGGCAATTTTCAGATATGAACTGCTCTATCTGACGACCGCGAGAATTCGTATCTTCACTACCCCACAGAGTATTATGGCCATTAAAATCACCGAGGAGTACAAATGGAGCTGGGAGTTGGTCAATTAAATTATCTAGTTCCTCTGAATTTACGACGTCTTGTGGTGGTAAATACAGGCTGCAAACCGTGATAAGACATGTTACGTGAATTTTCACTGCTACAGCTTGTAGTGTAGTTCTTAGTGGATGTTCTGTACTAGAATATGAGTTTGATGTGAATATGCAAACTCCTCCAGATACAGACGCATCACCACCATTATCCTTTCTGAAGCATTGAAACCCACGCAGTTTGGTGCTAACAGTGGGCTTCAGGAATGTTTCCTGGAGAGCCACACATGCGGGGTTGTAGCGAGAGATAACAGATTTTACGTCGTCAATTCGAGAACGAAAACCTCGACAATTCCATGAAACAAAGGAAGTCATTAATGGTATGAATGTTATTCACCAGCGGTGCTCATCTGAGTCTCTGGTTGGTTGGTTGGTTGGTTGGTTTTTATGGCGCAAGGTCCAGATAAGGACAAGCTGCGCCAAACACAAGATAGCTTACACCAGTTTTTTAAACCCATTAAAAGTATAAAATAATAATATAGTTAAAATGTACATTAAAAGTACAAAATAGAAATATAGTTAAAATGTATATTAAAGGTATAAAATAGAAATATAGTTAAAATGTATATTAAAAGTTTGTAAACATACAATATACACATGTATAAAATTAAAAATTTTATATTTAAGTAAAATATTTCTAAATCAGATAAAATTCATAAATCCTATGTCTTTTAAAAACGCAAATAGGTTGCAATGGGGTGGTTCCCAAGCAGATCTTCTAATATTAAAATGTTACTATTAAAATATCTAAAACGCTGATGGTTGAAATCTGGGCATACAATTAAAATGTGATATATTGTAAATGGTTCATCACACTTTTCACACCATGGTTGGAGATCACTCAAGATCAAATGCTTGTGGGTGAAACGCGTGTGACCAATTCGAAGGCGAGTCAGTCTGATGTCTGCGCTTCGTGGAGATAAAACAGGTAATGGAATGATGTATGAAAATATGGAATGGAGTTTGTTGCTGACTTGCAGGTCCCAGGATTCCTGCCAAAGAGAATATATGAAATGTTTGAATCCTTTTCTCGTGTCCATTGATGGTATTGAAGGCAAAATGGAAGTAGCTGCAGATTTAGCGGCAGCATCAGCTTTCTCATTGCCATCTATTCCTATGTGGCTTGGTATCCAACAAAACAGTATCTCAAATCCCTTGTTAGTAACAGTATCAATTAATTTGAATATCTTAGACACAACTGGATGGCAATTATAGTTGTTATTCCTCAAAGCTTCTAATACACTCATACTGTCAGTGTACACACAAAATTTACGTTCAGTTTTAGTTGTTACCAACTGAAGTGCTCGGTATATAGCCGTAGCCTCAGCAGTGAAGATGGAGCAGGATTTGTGAAGGCTATAACTGTAGGAGGTATCATCAAAATAAACTCCACAGCCAACTGATCCTGGACATTTGGATCCATCCGTAAATATTGGAGCGTACATAGTGTACTGACAGCGATGGAATGAATAAAGCTGTTGAAGAATAGCAGTACTTGTGTCTGATTTTTTATTCTTACCAAAGGGATTTAACACAGTAATGTGTGGATTGTACCAAGGTGAATGTGCGTAAAGGTCGGTAGACTCGATTCGGACATCACATAGGTCAGAAAGCAAAATAATAGATTTTATACGACAGAGAAAAGGTGGAATGCTTGATGGTCTAGCATTATATAATCTCTTAAGAGCAGCACTTGGAATCGTGGAACGCAAGGGATGATGAGTTGAGGACATGATTTTTGAATAATAATTAAGAGACAGCTGTATCCGCCGCAGGTCTAATGGTAATTGTTGGCAGATTACATATAGACTCCGGACGGGTGATGTACGAAATGCTCCACAGCAAATCCTTAAAGCAGAGTGGTGGACGGTATCCAATCTACGTAAAATGGAAGATCTAGCCGATCCATAAGCAACACAACCATAGTCAATACGAGATAAAATGATTGATTGGTAAATTCGGAGCAATGAAGTGCGATCTGCACCCCAAAATGTATTAGACAACACCTTGAGGATATTGAGCATTCGCTCGCACTTCTTCCGCAGATATAAAGTATGCGGAAGGAAAGTTAACTTCTTATCGAAAATTACACCGAGGAATTTTATCTCGTTTACCACAGGAATAGGTCTATTGCTTATGTGAAGCACAGGATCGGGATGAAGACTAGTTTTCCTACAGAAATGGACACAGTGACTCTTACTAGGAGATATACTAAGACCATTTCGTTCACACCAAGTAGTTAGATTGTTTACAGCTGTTTGCAATTGTCTCTCAATTATATTCATGTTTGAACCCTGATATGAAATTTGTAAGTCATCAACATATAAATTCCTATGAACAGAAGGTGGTAATTGGTGAAGTATGTTATTGATGAAAAGGTTAAAAAGGGTTACGCTTAAAACGCTACCTTGAGGGACACCCTCAGCTTGAGTAAAAGTATTGGAAACTGTACTTCCAATACGTACTTTAAATAGCCTAGTAGCTAGAAAATTCTGTATAAATATTGGAAGATTACCCTTAAATCCAAGATTATGCATATTACGGAGAACACCATAACGCCACGTACGATCGTATGCTTTCTCAATATCGAAGAAAATTGCAACAAGATGGTTTCTCCTCACAAAAGCGTTTCGAATTTGGGATTCCAGATCTACTATGTTGTCAATAGTGGATCGTCCTCTTCGAAATCCGCTTTGTTGAAGGGGTAGGTTGGTTGGTTGGTTGGTTGGTTGGTTTTTATGGCGCAAGGTCCAGATAAGGACAAGCTGCGCCAAACACAAGATAGCTTACACAAGTTTTTTAAACCCATTAAAAGTATATAATAATATAGTTAAAATGTACATTAAAAGTAAAAAGTAGAAATATAGTTAAAATGTATATTAAAGGTATAAAATAGAAATATAGTTAAAATATATATTAAAGGTATAAAATAGAAATATAGTTAAAATGTATATTAAAAAGTTTGTAAACATACAATATACACATGTATAAAATTAAAAATTTTATACTTAAGTAAAATATTTCTAAATCAGATAAAATTCATAAATCCTATGTCTTTTAAAAACGCAAATAGGTTGCAATGGGGTGGTTCCCCAAGCAGATCTTCTAATGTTAAAATGTTACTATTAAAATATCTAAAACGCTGATGGTTGAAATCTGGGCATACAATTAAAATGTGATATACTGTAAATGGTTCATCACACTTTTCACACCATGGTTGGAGATCACTCAAGATCAAATGTTTGTGGGTGAAACGCGTGTGACCAATTCGAAGGCGAGTCAGTCTGACATCTGCGCTTCGTGGAGATAAAACAGATAATGGAATGATGTATGAAAATATGGAATGGAGTTTGTTGCTGACTTGCAGGTCCCAGGATTCCTGCCAAAGAGAATATATGAAATGTTTGAATCCTTTTCTCATGTCCATTGATGGTATTGAAGGCAAAATGGAAGTAGCTGCAGATTTAGCGGCAGCATCAGCTTTCTCATTGCCATCTATACCTATGTGGCTTGGTACCCAACAGAACAGTATCTCAAATCCCTTGTTAGTAAGAGTATCAATTAATTTGAATATCTTAGACACAACTGGATGGCAATTATAGTTGTTATTCCTCAAAGCTTCTAATACACTCATACTGTCAGTGTACACACAGAATTTACGTTCGTTTTTAGTTGTTACCAACTGAAGTGCTCGGTATATAGCCGTAGCCTCAGCAGTGAAGATGGAGCAGGATTTGTGAAGGCTATAACTGTAGGAGGTATCATCAAGATAAACTCCACAGCCAACTGATCCTGGACATTTGGATCCATCCGTAAATACTGGAGTATACATAGTATACTGACAGCGATGGAATGAATAAAACTGTTGAAGAATAGCAGTATTTGTGTCTGATTTTTTATTTTTTCCAAAGGGATTTAGAACAATAATGTGTGGATTATACCAAGGTGAATGTGCGTAAAGGTCGGTACACTCGATTCGGACATCACATAGGTCAGACAGCAAAATAATAGATTTAATACGACAGAGAAAAGGTGGAATGCTTGATGGTCTAGCATTATATAATCTCTTAAGAGCAGCACTTGGAATCGTGGAACGCAAGGGATGATGAGGTGAGAACATTATTTTTGAATAATAATTAAGAGACAGCTGCATCCGCCGCAGGTCTAATGGCAACTGCTGGCAGATGACATATAGACTCTGGACGGGTGATGTGCGAAAAGCTCCACAGCATATCCTTAAAGCACTATGGTGAACAGTGTCCAATCTGCGTAAGATGGAGAGCCTAGCTGATCCATAAGCAACACAGCCGTAGTCAATTCGAGATAAAATTACAGACTGATAAATTCTTAAGAGTGATGTTCGATCTGCACCCCAAGATGTATTCGAAAGCACTCTGAGGATGTTGAGCAAGCGCTCACATTTCTTCCGCAGGTGTAACACATGCGGAAGGAAAGTTAACTTCTTGTCAAAAATTACCCTGAGGAATTTTATCTCACTGACTACAGGAATGGGTCTATTATTTATGTGAAGCACAGGATCATTATGGTAGCTAGTTTTCCTACAGAAATGGACACAATAGCTTTTACTAGGAGATATACAAAGGCCATTCCTTTCACACCAAGTAGTTAACTTATTTACAGCTGTTTGCAATTGTCTCTCAATTATATTCATGTTTGAACCCTGATATGAAATTTGTAAGTCATCAACATACAAAGTGCTATGAACAGAAGATGGTATCTGATGAAGTATGTTATTGATGAAAAGGTTAAAAGGGTTACGCTTAAAACGCTACCTTGAGGGACACCCTCAGCTTGAGTAAAGGTAGTGGAAACTGTAGTTCCAACACGTACTTTAAAAAGCCTAGTGGCTAGGAAATTCTTTATAAATATTGGAAGATTACCCTTAAATCCAAGATTATGCATATTACGGAGAACGCCATGACGCCACGTACGATCGTATGCTTTCTCAATATCGAAGAAAATTGCAACAAGATGATTTCTCCTCACGAAAGCATTTCGAATTTGGGATTCCAGATCTACTATATTATCAATAGTGGATCGTCCACTTCGAAATCCGCTTTGTTGAAGAGGTATGCAATTATTCTTCTCTAAGATGTAAATGAGTCTAGCATTGATCATACGTTCAAAGGTTTTGCACAAGCAACTCGTGAGAGCTATTGGACGATAACTCAGAGGGTCAGTTGAATCTTTGCCAGGTTTCAATATTGGAATCACTATCGCTTCTCTCCATGATGTAGGATAAACATGCTCAGTCCAGATTCTATTAAACAATGAAAGTATGTTTAATAAAGAATCATGATTTAAATGACGGAGCATTTGATACGAGATTCCATCTGGTCCTGGGCTAGTGTCGTTTGTTTTAGATAAAGCAGACGTCAATTCTGACAATTCAAAATCACAATTATAGGGTAGAATATGTCGATCATGAAAGCTTAGAGGTGACCGCTCAGCGATTCTTTTAATCCTTAGAAAAGTAGGATTATACGAATCAGAGCTGGAAACACTAGCAAAGGTTTCACTGATGACATTAGCAATATCTACCGCTGAGGAGTGTATTGCAGCTCCGGTTTTTAATACAGGAATGGAATAATCCTGATAAATACCATTGGCTGCTTTAACTTTCCTCCATAATTGTTTACATGTTGTCGATGAATTTATTGACGACACGTAACGAATCCAAGATTCTCTTTGACTCTGACGTCTAACTCTTCGAGCTTCAGCTTTGGCTTTTTTAAAAGCAACAAGATTCTCCGTAGTAGGGTATCTTCGGAATATATTCCATTGTTTCCTTTGTTTCTTATAGGAGAGTTGACACTTTTCGTTCCACCAAGGTTTCCTGTGTTTATGTGGAATGATGGAATTTTTAGGGATAGCAACATCCGCAGCTCTGATTATTGTGTCGGTGACATATTTAACGGCATCATCTATCACATCTGTCTTAACTCTTGTCTCACTGATCACAGCCAATTGCGTGAAAAGTGACCAATCGGCTCGACTGTATACATAATTAGGTGGTTTGTGACACACACTATTACTTCCAGCCTGAGACACGATTAAAGGGAAATGATCACTATTGTAGAGGTCATTTCCGACAGCAAAATTCAGCAATGGCAGGAGTGAAGGAGAACAAATAGCTAAGTCAAGAGAGTGAAATGTCCGTGATGGTTCGTGGAAATATGTTTTCTCGTCGGTATTGAGCAGACAGAGACAGTTGTCAGAAATAAACTGTTCTATGTGATGACCGCGAGAATTCGTATCACTATTACCCCACAAGGAACTATGTCCGTTAAAATCACCAAGCAATAAAAATGGAGTTGGGAGTTGTTCAACTAATTCATTCAGTTCCTCTGCTTGGATGACATCATTCGGTGGTAAATATAGGCTACAAACCGTAATTAGACATGTGGTGTAGATTCTCACAGCCACAGCCTGGAGTGTAGTTCTTAACTGATGTGCTGTACTAGGATATTTGTTTGATGTAATTATACAAACTCCACCAGACACAGCAGCATCACCACCATAATCATTTCTAAAGCATTGAAACCCACGCATTTTGGTGACAACAGTGGGGTTCAGGAATGTCTCCTGGAGAGCCACACATGCGGGGTTAAAGTGAGAGATAATGGATTTGATGTCATCGATGCGAGACCGAAAACCACGGCAATTCCAGGAAACAAAGGAAGACATTAATGGAATATATTCTAGCCTTTATCACTGTTGCTCAACGTCATCTCAGATGAATCTTCAGAAAGTAAATCATCATCTGAAGGATGCAGTTTCACAGTGTGTGCATCCAAAGACATAAGAGCTTTTTTAAATGTTAAAGACTTTCTAGAGCCTTCTTTCGCAATTTTTAGTTTTCTTGCCTTTAGGGCTTTAGATTTTGCTAACGTTCTTTTGGTTATTTCTGGTGAGGTGACTTTTGAACCATTCGGTTTTGGATTTAATTTTACACTTGTAAGAGACTCGGTTTCTGTTTGAGTGCTGGATGATTTGGTGACCTTCTTGACAGCAGCAGCGTAGCTAACACCTATCTGTGGAGTACGTGATAGAACAATTCGCCTAGCTTCCGGGTAAGGAACCTTATTTTTAACTTTGACTAATGTGATTTCTTTCTCCATCTGCCATATTGGACATTGTCGAGAAAAGGAGGAGTGTTCACCGTTGCAATTTACACACTTTTCCTTAGCTGTGCAGGTAATGAAGTCATGGCCAACGTCTGCGCACTGGGCACATGTGAGCTTCCCTCTGCATGCTATTTTGGAATGTCCGAATCGTTGACATTGAAAACAACGTAACGGATTTGGCGTATAAGGTCTTACGGAGCAACGCATATACGCAGCTTTCACGTATTGCGGTAAGTCTGGAGTAGCGAACGTTAAAATAAGATGTTTCGTATTCAACACGATGCCATCTCTTTTTATTGTTATACGTTTTACTTCACAGACTTTTTGACTCTTTAGATTATCTAGTATCTCCTCCGTAGGCGTGTAAAATAAGTCCTCAGCAGAAATCACACCACGAGAAAAGTTTAAGTTCCCATGAGGTGAGACGGTTACGTCAATATCACCAAGCTTTCTCATTGTCAAAATCAGTGCTGCTTGCCTTTCTGAAGCTGTCTCAACTAGAATGTCACCAGATCTTAATTTTTTCATGCATTTTACCTCACCTAAAAAACCAGTAATGCTCTTTTCGATAAGAAAAGGAGACACAAACTGAAATGTCCCTTCGTTTTTTTTCACGACAAAAAATTTTGCCGAGCACATCAACAATTGTCGCTCTCGTGAGAGAGAAGCAGAAGATTTATCCATGTAGGAGAGAGATTAATTTCGGGACCTGACGGCACCACCCACCACGGAGCCCAACGAGGGGATGTAGGTTTCCTACATCAGTGCTAGCTAGGTCTATATACTCTCACAGTACATCCCTGAAGTGGTCTCCACCCTTAACGAGTCACCCAGTAGATGTACCGATCGCTTGATCCATAAAGCCGATTGATGTGCTGAGGACCACAACACACCTCCCGTTTACCTGAAGCAGAGGCCAAAGCAATGTGTTGGTCTCAGGAGGCCTCAATTACCAGGATCCTCCTTTCCAGGGACACGGGTCTCCACGCACGGCAAACACGTGGGTGATTTAGTCCTCAAGAGTAGCTAATAGCAAGAGAGCGGCGAAAGCTACTCAAGGGGAGCCCTCAACCTCTTTCGAGGAAACCACAACGAGGGAGAAAAGGAAGGAAAAGCAGAAGAGTAGAGGAGAGAAGAAAATATAGAAGAGGAAAGATCACTAGGGTACCTCGGGATTGTGACACCCGTGTTTACCTAAAGAAGGTAAACCCCCTGAGGTGATCTGAGTCTCTGATGAATCCTCCAAACTATCAGCATCTGAGGGATACAGTTTTACGGTATCTTCATCCAATGTAAGTCTGGCTTTCCTTTCTGTCAAGGAAGACTTACGAGCGCCTTCTTTTGCAAGTTTTAATTTCTTTGCTTGGAATGTTCTTGATTTTGCAAAAGTTAGTTTTATCATAACGGTTGAAGATTTTGTTTCTTTTGGTTTGGGAGATGGCGTAGTTGAAGGTTGAGAAATAGCATCAGTTTGCGTGCAGCAAGATCTGGTGACTTTCTTAGCGGCAGTTGCATAGCTAATACCTAGCTGTGGTGTACGTGAGGCGACAATTCGCCGAGCCTCTGGATATGACACATTATTTTTTATTTTAATGGTAGCAATTTCTTTTTCCAACTGCCATGCTGGGCAAGATCGTGAGTAAGCAAGATGGTCGCCTTTGCAGTTGACACAAACCTCCTTAGCATTGCAGGTAACACTATCGTGGCCAACGTCAGCACAACGGGCACACGTAAGTTTACCTCTGCAAGCTATATTTGAATGGCCAAAGCATTGGCATTGAAAGCAGCGCAGAGGATTTGGTATATACGCTCTTACAGAACATCTCATATATGCAACTTTTATGTGTTCTGGTAAGTCTGGAGTTGAAAATGTCAAAATGAGATGTTTCGTGTTGATTGAAACACCATCTCGTTTAAGAGTTATTCGTTTGACAGCACAGACTTTTTGAGATTTTAAATTCTCAAGAATTTCATCTGTAGATGTATATATCAGATCTGCCGCAAAAATTACTCCCTTAGAGAAGTTTAATGTCATATGAGGCTGCACGATAACGTCAACATTGCCAATTTTTTTAAGTGTTTCTATCAAAATTGCTTGTCTTTCATTAGCAATCTCAACCAATATATCACCAGATCGTATCCTTCTTATGTTTTTCACTTCCCCTAGATAAGAGGAAATATTCTTCTCAATGAGAAATGGTGAGACAAATTTAAAAGAGCCTCCTTCAGTTCTTTTCACAATAAAATACTTTGCATTGATCATTGATAACTGTTGCTCCCTTGGGAGAGAAGAATTTATTGTTTTATCCACATAGTTTGTCAGAAAATTCGGGGACTAGACGGCATCACCCACTACGGAGCCCTACAAGGGGATGCAGCATATCAACTGCAACAATGCTAGTCAGTCCCTATACGCTCACGGTACATCCCTGAAGTGGACTCCACCCTTAACGAGTCACCCAGTAGATGTACCGATCGCTTGATCCATAAAGCCGATTGATGTGCTGAGGACCACAACACACCTCCCGTTTACCTGAAGCAAAGGCCAAAGCAATGTGTTGGTCTCAGGATGCCTCAATTACCAGGATCCTCCTTTCCAGGGACACGGGTCTCCACGCACGGCAAACACATGGGTGATTTAGTCCTCAAGAGTAGCTAATAGCAATAGAGTGGCGAAAGCTACTCAAGGGGAGCCCTCAACCTCATACGAGGCAACCACAATGAGGGAGAAAAGGAAGAAAAAGCAGAAGAGAAGAGGAGAGAAGAAAATAAAGAAGAGGAAAGATCACTAGGGTACCTCGGGATTGTGACACCCGTGTTTACCTAAAGAAGGTAAACCCCCTGAGGGGGCGCTAAAAGTGAATACAGTCAGTGTTATTCCATAACGGAAGTCGATCATGATCATCATAATGGTCGATTTTCTATTTGGATTTTCTAGGATGAAGCAGTGCATGACCTGATCCCTTGAAGGCGAAAACAGATAGAGTAAAAGTCTTAATAGTTTAGGAGTTGATGCCAAGGTTTTCCTGTTAAGCAGTTTTGCTTTTGGTTTTGTTTTTAGTTTCGTTTCCAGGACCGGTCGCCGATTTCAAACAGTGTCTTGTGCGAAAATCCCTACTACTGCAACTTGGGGTGTTCCTACAATCAGGGGCTGACCTCTGTCTTCGTTCCTCTTCAGTCCGTCCCCCTTTATGTTTTCATACCGAGTTTTATTTATTTTTTATTATTATTATTATTATTTGGTTGGTTGGTTGGGTTTTATGGCACAAGGTCCAAAATTGGACATGCTGCGCCAAGAGTAAGTTTTTGTAGCTTCATTTTATCTTAATTTTTTTTATTATTATTATTTTTTTGTTAAACCCACACAAACGCAAGCAACATTAAAAATTTTAAAAAACAAAAATCTGTGTAAATGTTATTTTAAAATCACATTCTAAAATATAAAAGAAAAAAATCAATTATATATACAATTTTAAAGTTTAAAATAAAAATTTAAATAAAATGTATAAAACCTATTGCCCTAAAGAAAGCGAATAGGTTTCTATGGGGTGGATCCCCTATTATGTCAGATAAAATTATAAAATCACTTTTAAAAAAGTGTAAACGTTGTTGGTTAAAATCATGACATGAAATTAAAATATGATACACAGTAAATGGTTCATCACACGCTTCACACCATGGATTTAATTCGCTTAAAAACAAATGCCTGTGTGTGAAACGTGTGTGTCCGATACGAAGGCGAGTCAATCTTACATCTGCACTTCGTAACGGTAAAACAGGTAATGAGATGAGAGATGAGAAGATGGTATGCAATTTGTTGCCAACCTGTAAGTTCCATGATTCCTGCCAAAGACTATGTATAAAACTTTTTACATCTTTTCTCACATCTGAGAGAGGGACCGATAATAAAATTTTGTCTGATGCAGCCTTTGTTGCTGCATCTGCTCTCTCATTTCCTTCAAGACCCATGTGTGGCTTGGTATCCAACAAAATACAATTTCTTTTCCCTTGCCAGCAAGGGAATCCAATGCTTTGAAAATTCTCGACACAACAGGATGACAGGTAACACTATTATTTTTCAAGGCTTCAACAATACTCATGCTGTCAGTATAAATAAAATATTTATGATAATCATCTGTATTCACGTGCTGAAGCGCGTAGCAGATAGCGGTTGCTTCAGCAGTAAAGATGGAGCAGGATGAATGTAGGCTGTAGCTAAAAGACATGTTATTGATAAAAACATCACAGCCCACATGTCCTGCGGTTTTCGATCCATCCGTGAATACAGGTTTGTAAGATTGATACTGGCAGCGATGAGAATGGTATAGCTGCTGAAAAACAATAGGTGTTGTGTCGGATCTTCTGAACTGGGCAAATGTATTTATAAAAGTATTTGTTGGCTCAGACCAAGGTGGATAGAGACTTTGATCAATAGACTCTATCCGAACATCACATAGATCTGTGAGCCACAAATGTGTTTTGGCTCGTGTGAGAAAAGGCGGGATGCTCAATGGACGAGCATCATATAGTCTTTTAAGGGAGGCATTAGGTACCAAGGAACGTAAGGGATGGTCAGGGGTCGACATGATCTTAGCATAATAATTGAGAGATTGCTGCATCCGTCTCAGGTCTAACGGTAGTTGATGACATACAGCATATAGACTCTGGACGGGTGATGTGCGGAATGCACCAGAACATATCCTCAAAGCAGAGTGATGAACTGTGTCCAGTCTTCGTAAAATAGAAGATCTAGCTGATTCATAAACAACACATCCGTAGTCAATGCGGGATAAAATCAATGACTGATAAATTCGAAGAAGTGATGTGCGATCTGCACCCCAAGATGTATTTGACAACACCTTGAGGATATTAAGCGATCGCTCACACTTCTTCCGCAGATGCAGAACATGCGGAAGAAAGGTTAATTTTCGGTCAAAGATTATTCCCAAAAATTTTATTTCATTGACTACTTGTATTGGAGTGTTGTTGATATTAATAACTGGATCATTATGCAGACTAGTCTTTCTACAGAAGTGGACACATTTACTCTTGCTGGGTGATAAGGTATGGCCATTTTCAGCACACCATGCAGCAAGTTTGTTAATTGCTGTTTGCAGTTGTCTCTCAATTAACCGAATATTTGACCCCTGACATGATATTTGCAGGTCGTCAACGTAAAGTGTACCATTTACAGATGAGGGTAACTGATGCAAGATGATACTAATGAATAAATTAAAAATGGCGACACTTGAAATGCAGCTTTGGGGTACACCATCGGCTTTAAAAAAAGTATTGGAAAATACAGTTCGAATACGAACTTTAAAACTATGGGAGCTTAAAAACTTTTGTAGGAATATCGGGGTAGATTACCCCGAAAACAAAAATCATATAATGAACGGAGAATTCCATATCGCCAGGTACGGTCGTATGCCTTCTCGATGTGAAAGAAAATGGAGACCAGATGGTTCCTCCGCACAAAAGCGTTGCGGATTTGGGTCTCCAAATATGTGATATTATCAAGAGTGGATCTCCCTTTTCGGAAGCCACTATGATTGATATGTATACATTTATTTTTTTCTAAGACATATACGAGACGGGCGTTGACCGTACGTTCGAGAGTCTTACTCAAGCAACTCGTCAGAGCTATTGGTCGATAATTTGAAGGAACAGATGGATCTTTACCAGCCTTCAGGATCGGAATCACTATTGCTTCACACCATAATGATGGGAATTTATTTTCAGTCCAGATCCTATTGAACAAATAAAGTAAATTCAACAGGGAGTCTGGACTTAAATGCTGAAGCATCAGATAACTGATTCCGACAGGTCCTGGACTGGTATTATTAGCCTGCTGTAATGCTCTCTTCAATTCCAACATCCGAAATTCACAGTTGTAAGGCAAAGCTTGTCCATGGTTGAAACGAATTGGTGTTCGCTCAGCACGAGTCTTTGTCCTTAAAAAAGAAGGACTATAAGAGTCATTGCTGGAGACACCAGCAAAGGTTTCACCAAGTACGTTAGCGATGTCCTTAGAAGAAGAGTGTACAGCAGCTCCGGATTTCAAAATAGGAATGGAAAATTCTCTATAAATTCCATTGGCTGCTTTCACGCTTTTCCACAACTAATTACTGGATGTGGAATAAGTAATTGAGGACACATAGCGAGACCAGGATTCCTTCTGACTTCGACGACGAGTTCTGCGAGCTAATGCTTTTGCTCTTTTAAAGGCTATAAAATTCTCCGTTGTGGGGTATCTTCTGAATAACCCCCATAACTTCCTCTGTTTCTTATAGGTTTTTTGACATTCATTATTCCACCAAGGTTTGCAACGCCTGTGTGGTATAGGGGAACTCTTAGGTATTGATGAATCAGCTGCATTAATAATTGTTTCGGTGACTTTACATACGGCATCATCAATCTCAGCGATCGTAACCATTTTCTTATCAATACCTGCCAATTGTGTAAATGACGTCCAATCTGCCCGACTGTACACGTAAGCAGGTAGACGTTGTACTACTCTACTACCTCCAGTCTGGGAGATGACGAGAGGAAAATGATCGCTATTGTGCAGATCATTTCCTACATTTAAATTTAACAATGGCAGCAACGATGGTGAACAAATAGCAAGATCGAGAGAATGAAAAGTTCTCGTAGGTACATGGAAATATGTCTTCTCGTCGGTATTAAGCAGACAGAGACTGTTATCTGAAATAAACCGCTCTATCTGCCGACCGCGAGAATTAGTATCATCACTTCCCCACAAAGAACTATGGCCGTTAAAGTCACCTAACAACAGAAATGGAGTTGGCAGCTGATCCATTGATGCATCGAGTTCCTCTTGGCGGATGACATCTTGTGGTGGTAAATATAAACTACAGACTGTTAATAAGCGTGAAGTATGTATTCTTACAGCTACAGCATGTAGAGTAGTATTTAATGCATGGGCATTGCTGGGGTAAGCATTAGATGTTAATATACAAACACCTCCAGACACTGCACCATCGTCACGACAGTCCTTTCTAAAGCTTTTAAACCCCCGCATGGAAAATTTACTGGTAGACTTCAGGAAGGTTTCCTGAAGTGCAACACATGCGGGGTTATAGGCTGAGATTATAGACTTGATGTCATCATGATGTGAACGCAAACCATGGCAGTTCCAGGAAACAAAGGAAGTTATCGTTTAGTTTGAAAAGCTCCTTTCCCTGAGCTGGAAAGCGTGTCATCTGACATCTCCTCGAGCGATAAGTCTTCGTCCGAGGGATGCAAGGAAACAGCGTCAGCCTCCAGGGACAAGGCTTTACGGGTGGATATAGAGGTTCTAGAAGAACCCTCTCTTGATAATTTTAATTTATAAGTCTTTGTCGCTTTTGACTTGGCTAAAGGAGCTTTTCTTTTTAGTAGTCGATGAAAACTGATTTTGACCCTTTTATTTGTGTAATTTGGGGTAATTTGATCAGGGAAGTGACACCGATCTCCGTTTGAGGTGCTTATTGATCTGGTGATTTTCTTTGCTGCAGCTGCATAACCAACTCCAGATTTGGGGGATAACGTAAATCAACTCTGTCACCTCGCCTCAGGGTATGAGCAATTTTTAGTAATTTTTACAGTGGTTATTTCCTTTCAAGTGCCTGCATTGCGGACAATTCTCCGAGAATAGGAGGGATGGTCAAGCAGTGACAGTTGACACATCTCTCCTTCGCTGTACAGATTCGAGTTATCGTGACAACTGCTGCGCAACGTGCGCAAGTCAGGTTTGCTCCCTGCAAGCGTTCTGGGTAAATGTCCAAAACGTTGGCGCTTGAAAATCGCCAGTGGATTTGGGATGTATGCGGCCTGGACGGATAAATTCAAATAGGCTGCTTTTATGTATTTTGCGGAAGGTCTGGGACGCAAAGGTCAGGAATGGAATGCTTTGTAGTGTCGATGTACTTTTCCATCCCTTCTGGGACTCTTTATACGTTCAACACCACAGACCTTCTGATCCTGCAGGTAGATTTTCTAAAATTTCATCCGTCGGCGTATTTTCCAAATCCTTGCGGATATAACACCACGAGAAAAAATTGATGCTACTATGACCTGGGCAAGACAGTTCTTCCAGGTTAGCAAGCAGCCGAAAGTTGCTGGATGGTTTAGCTGGAGTGGAATTTGAAATTTCCACTAGCAAGTCAGCAGATCGGAATTTTTATAGTATGGTTTAACTTCCCTACAGATTCCCGATATTACTTTCTGAATTAGAAAGGGGATACATTTTCAAAAGTTCCCTCCTTTCTTTTTGTAATAGTAAAAAAATTTATTATCAGAAAAGTAGAAAAAAGTTGCTCTCGTGGGAGAAAAGAATTTTTACTTTCCATAAGTAATTTTAAAATTTCGGGACCTGACCGCACCCACCCACCACCGAGTCCAACAAGGGATACAGTACCAGGCTGCACCCAGTGCTAGCCAGATCCTATACGCTCACCTGGGCACATCCCTGAGGTGGCTCTCCACCCTTAACTGAGTCACCCAGTAGATGTACCGATCGCTTGATCCATAAAGATGATTGATGTGCTGAGGACCACAACACACCTCCTGTTTACACCTGAAGCAGAGGCCAAAGTAATGTGTGTTGGTCTCTGGGGGCCTCAATTACCAGGACCCTCCTTTCCCAGGGACACGGGTCTCCACGCACGGTAACAAAACACACGTGGTTGGATGATAGTCCTCAAGAGTAGCTAATAGCAACAGAGTGGCGAAAGCTACTCAAGGAGCTCCTCAACCTCTTAATGAGGCAACTCAACCACTTGAGGGAGAAAAGGAAGAAAAAGCAGAAGGGTAGAGGAGAGAAGAAATGAAAGAAGAGAACAGATCACTAGGGTACCTCGGGATTGTGACACCCGTGTTTACCTAAAGAAGGTTGGTTGGTTGGTTGGGTTTTATGGCGCAAAATCCAAAAATGGACATGCTGCGCCAAGAAGAGGGTTTTGAAAAGGATATTTTATTTAATTTATTTTTGTATCATTTTTCACCATTATTTTTAAAACCCAAGCAACATTAAAACTTTAAAACACAAAAATAAATGTATACGTTTACATTAAAATCCAATTAAAAATTCAAAAGTATATATCAATTAAATATGATGTAAAAAACCTATTCCCCTCAAAAAGGCAAATAGGTTACTGTGGGGTGGTTCCCCAAGCAAATCACACAAATTTAAAATATCACATTTAAAAAAGAGTAAACGATATTGGTTAAAATATGGACATGCAATTAAAATATGATGTACAGTGAGTGGTCTCATCACACGTTTTCACACTCATGGTTTTAGTTCACTTAGAAACAAATGTCTGTGTGTGAAACGTGTGAAAGTCCGATCAGCGAAGTCGAGGCAATCTAACATCTGCTAAATTTCTGTAACTGGTAAAACAGATAATGAGGTGGGAGTGATGAGAAAATAGTACCTGGAGTTTGTTTCCGACCTGCAAAGTTCCATGATTCATCCCTAAGGCGAATAAATAAACCTTTTAATACTCTTTCTCACATCTGGAAGAGCGGAATAAATGGTAAAACTGGATCTTCATGCAGCCTTTCTTGCAGCTGCATCGCTCGCTCTCTCGTTTCCATCAAGACCTACGTGACTTGGTATCCAACAAAAATATTATTTTTGTATCCCTTTGCCAGCAAGGGAATCCAATGCTCTGAAAATTCTCTGACACAACTGGATGACATGTAACACTATTGTTCTTCAAAGCTTCAATAATACTCATGCTGTCAGTGTATATACAATATTTTTTATAATCATCTGTATTCACATGCTTTGAAGCGCGTAGTGTAAAATTGCTGTTGCTTCTCCAGCAGTAAAGTATGGAGCAGGATGAATGTAGGCTGTAACTTCAAAAGCTGTATTGTTAATAAAAATTCCACAGCCCACATGTCCTGCATTTTTGGAACCATCTGTGAATACAGGGTTTATGGCAGGATTTGTACTTCGACAGCGGTGAGAGAAAAATAGCTGTTGAAAAACAATAGGTGTTTGTGTCCGATTTTTTATATTGAGCAAAGGTATTAATAAAATATATTTGTTGGGTTATACCAAGGCGAGGATGAGCAAATGGGTCAACAGACTCTATCCAGAATATCACATACAGGGGTCTCTGTTAGCCACCAGATGTGATTTGGCTCGTGTTAGTTAAAGCGGTGGGATGCTCTTATTGGACGAGCATCATGCTATAATCTCATGAGAGAGGTATTTGGAACGATGGAACAAATCGGATGATTAGGTGTCCGACATGATTTTAGCATAATAATTGAGAGACTGCTGCATCCGTCTCAGGTCTAAAGGCAATTGTTGGCATATTGCATACAGACTCTGAACGGGTGATGTGCGGAATGCGCCCTGAACATATTCTCAGAGCAGAATGATGGACAGTGTCCAGTCGGCGTAAAACAGAAGACCTAGTGACTCCGTAAACAACACAACCATAGTCTATGCGGGATAAAATTAATGATTGGTAAACTCGGAGGAGTGACGTGCGATCAGCACCCCAAGATGTATTTGAAAGCACCTTTGAGGATATTGAGTGATCACTCACACTTCTTCCGCAAATGTAATACATGGGGAATAGGGTTAATTTACGGTCAAATATCACTCTGAGAAAATTCTACCTCACTCAATTTACTGAGGTGAGTAGGGCGGCGGTGTTTATAAGAACAATGGGATCATTGTGGAGGCTAGTCTTCCTGCAGAAATGGACACATTTGCTCTTGATAGGAGACAGTGTATGGCCATTCTCAGCACACCATGCAGCAATTTTAGATAACAGATGTTTGTAATTGTCTCTCAATTAAATTCTTGTGCTTAGACCCTTCACACGATATTTGCAGGTCATCAACGTACAAAGTACCATGAACAGAAGGTGAAAGTTGATGAAGAATGCTACTTATATGAAGATTAAAAAGGGTGACGCTTTGAAAATACTCCCTGAGGAACACCTTCAGGTTGGTTGTTAGTATTGGGACAAAACGTACTAATACGAATTTTAAAACCACGGGAGCGTAAAAAGTTTTGTATAAATATCGGCAAATCACTTTAAACTAAAAATCATACATCCTACGGAGAATTCCATAACGCCAGCCGCATGGTCGTAAGTTTTCTTTATGTCAGAAAAAATGGAAACGAGATGATTCCTCCGCACAAAAAGTATTGCGGATCTGCGTTTCCAAATGAGTAATATTATCAAGAGTGGATCTTCCTTTACGAAAGCTAATTTGATTAATATGACTGTATTTATTTTTTTCTAAGACATATACGAGACGGGCGTTGACCATACGCTCGAGAGTCTTACACAAGCAACTCGTCAGAGCTATTGGTCGATACGTGAAGGGAACAGAAGGATCCTTACTAGCCTTAAGGATCGGAATCACTATTGCTTCGCACCAAAGTAATGGGAATTTATTTTAACTCCAGATCCGGTTGAACAAAAACAGTATGTTTCAACAGGGAGTCTGGAGTTCTAAACATGTAAGCATTTGATAACTGATTCCAACAGGTCCTGGGCAAGTATCATTGGCCTGCTGTAAAGCTCCCTTCAATCTCCAACATCCGAAATTTACAGCTGTATGGAAAAGCTTGTCCATGGTTGAAACGAATTGGTGTTCGCTCAGCGCGACTCTTAGTCCCAAAACAAAGGACTGTAAGAGTCGTTGCTTGAGACACTAGCAAAAAGTTTCACCAAGAACGTTAGCGATGTCCCAGGAGAAGAACACACAGCAGCTCCGGACTTTAATATAGGAATAGAAATATCCCCATAGATTCCATTGGCTGCTTTTACTCTTCTCCACAACTGTTTACTGGATGTGGAAGAAGTTATTGATGATACATAACGAGATCTTCAAGATTCCTCTGACTTCGACGACGAGCTCCTGCGAGTTAATGCTTTTGCACTCTTAAAGGCGATCAGATTCTCCGTCAGGGGTATCTTCTGAACAGCCCTCATAACTTCCCTCTCGTTTTTTATATGTCTCTTGGCATTCTTTTGTTCCACCAAGGTTTGCACGTCTATGTGGTATGGAGGAACTTTTAGGTATTGATGCATCAGTCATGTTCTTAATTCTTTCGGTGACTTTACAAACAGCAATATCAATATCTTCGATCAAAACCATTTCATCATCAACAACTCACAATTGCGTGCAAATAATGTCCAATCTGCCTGGACTGTACACGTGGCAGGTGGCAGACATTGTTCCCCACTTACTACCTCCAGTCTGGGGAGATGACGAGAGGAAAATGATCGCTATTATGCAGATCATTTCCCACATTTAAATTTAACAATGGCAGAAGAGATGGGAGGAACAAATGGCAAGATCGAGAGAATGAAATGTTCTTTGTGTGTACATGGAAATATGTTTTCCTTTGTCGGTATTAAGCAGACAGAGATAATGTTATTCGAAATAAACTGCTCTATCTGCCGACCGCGAGAATTAGTATCATCATTTCCCCACAAAGAATTATGATCACAAAGTCACCCAACAGTAGAAAATGGTGTTGGCAGCTGATCTATTAATGCATCCAGTTCTTCCTTGGCGGATGAGACATCATGTGGTGGTAGATATAAACTACAGACAGTTAATAAGCATGTAGTATGAATTCTTACAGCAACTGCCTGTAGAGTAGTATTCAATGCATGGGCAGCGCTGGGGTAAGCATTAGATGTTAATATACAAACACCTCCAGACACTGCACCATCATCACCACAATCTTTTCTAAAGCATGTAAACCCTCGCATCGAAAAATTATTGCTCGACTTCAGGAATGTCTCCTGAAGTGCAACACATGCGGGGTTATATGCTGAAATTATATTACCTAAAGAAGGTAAACCCCCTGAGGGGTATTATTATTTATTTATATACTTTTTTATTTACATTTTGATTGTTTATATATTTCTTAATATTGTTTTTGGTCTTTTCTTATTAATATAGTCATGAATGTCGTACTGTGAGAGCTTGGCTATTTCTTCATTTGGGTGGGTTTTAATATTTGCATAGAATTTATTTGCTTGTTTTAACATGTTGTGTAATAGTGTGTTTATTTCTGTTTCTGTCCCTAATTTTGTTATTTCTAATGTACTCATGGTGTTTTTGTGATGAGTCTGAGTATAATGTTTTGTATATAGTACTTCAATTTTATGGAAGTGGTTTTTGCAGTATCTCGTATATTTCTGTTTACATTAGAACGGGTCTCAGAATTGTGGTATAGATAAGTTTTTTATTTTTGAAGTTTAATTGAGAGTATCTTCCTAGGAGGGGGATATAATTTTGCTTTTATGGCAATGAATTTTTGCCTAACTTTTTTCAATGTGTGGAGTCCATGCGTCTCCTATCCATGGTAACTCCTAGATATTCCACTTTGGGTTGCCAATTAATTTTTGGTCTTGAATTTTGATTTCTTTTAAAAAACTGTTTGAGTTAGAAACAATAATGGCTTATGTTTTGTCTAC
>CM057817.1:94339471-94509047 GCA_030067965.1 Latrodectus elegans | reverse complement strand
CCTTCTTCTTCTTCTTCTTCTTCTCTCTTCTTCTCCCCCTTCCTCTTCTCCTTCTTCTTCTTCTTCTTCCTCTCTCCTCTTCTTCCTCCTCTCTCTCCTCTCTCCTTTCTCTTCTTTCTTTCTCTCTTCCTCTTCCCTCCTCTCTCTCTCTCTCCTTCTCTTCCTTCTTCTCTCTCTTCTTCTTCCTTCTTCTTCTTTCTTCTTCTTCTTTCTTCTTTTTTTTCTCTTCCCTCTCTCCTCTCTCTCTTCTCCTTTCTTCTTCTTTCCTCTCCTCTCCTCTCTCTCTCTCTCTCTCTCTCTTCTTCTTCTCTTCTTCTTCTCTCCCTCTCTCTTCCTTCTCTCCTCTTCTTTCTTCTTCTCTCTCTTCTTCTCCTTCTTCCTCCTCTCTCTCCTTCCTCCTCTCCTCCTTCTCTTCTTCTTCTCTTCTTTCTTCTTCCTCTCTTTCTTCCTTCTCTTCTTCTTCTTCCTTTCTCTCTCTTCTTCTTCTTCTTCTCTCTTCTCTCTTCTCTCTCTCTCTTCTTCTTTCTCTCTCTCTCTCTTCTCTTCCTCTCTCTCTCTCTCTCTCTTCTTCTTCTTCTCTTCTCTTCTTCTCTCTCTCTTCTCTTCCTTTCTCTCTCTCTCTCTTCTCTTCTTCCTCTCTTCTTCTTCTTCCTCTCTCTCTCTCTTCCTCTCTCTTCTTCTTCATTCTTCTTTCTCCTTCTCTCTCTCTCTCTCCTCCTCCTCTCTCCCTCCTCTCTCCTCTCTCTCTCTCCTCCCTCCCCTCCTCTCCTCTCTTCTCTTCTCTCTCTCTCTCTCCTCCTCCTCCTCCCCCCTCTCTCTCTCCTCCTCCTTCTTCCCCTCCCCCTCTCCCTCCCCCCTCCTCCTCCCTCCTCCTTCTCTTTCTCCTCCTCTTCCTCTCTTCTCTCCTTCTTCTCTCTCTCTCTTCTTCCTCTCTCTCTCTCTCTCTTCTCTCTTCTCTCTCTCTCCCTCTCTCCCCCCTCCTCCCTTCCCTCCTCCTCCTCCTCTCCTCTCTCTCTCTCTTCTCTTCTCTCTCTCTCTCTTCTTCTCTTCTTCTCTCTCCCCCCTCCCCCCTCCTCCTCTCTTCTTCTTCTTCTTTCTCTTTCTCTTCTTCTCTTCCTAGGCAAGGTCTCACATATCATACTACAGCATACTAATACATAAATAATCTGTAATAAGTTTCATCTTTACTGCCAAATACTTTAAATCGTAAATATCATCATATATATATAAATATATATAATATGAATGGAATGAATGGAATGGAATGAATCATGAATGGAATCGCTCGTCGCTCGCTCGCCGCCGCCGCCGTAAACCTGCTCACTACTGCACTTTCTTCTTTCTCTCTCTCTTCTCTCTTCTTCTCTTCCTCCTCTCTCTTCCTCTCTCTCCTCCTCCCTCCCTCTCCTCCCCTCCTTCTTTCTCTCTCTCTCTCTCTCTCTCTCCCCCTCCCTCCTCCTCATCCCTTCTCTCTTCCTCTCCTTCCTTCTCTTCCCCTCCCCTTCCTCCTTTTTTTCATATAAGTGAATTTTCAGTTTGTTTAGTTTTTAGAAAATTGAGGAGTGTTACAGGATCTAACTAGATCTTAAATACATTACATCAAAATGTCTATAAAGTTCCTCTTCTAAAAGATTCAGTTTGCTCTGACATTTTTAGTAAATTCAAAGTCTCATAATAAACTCCTCTTTAAAAAGTCAAATAATTCTTAAAATCTTTATCGGTCAAATTTTAGTAAAATGAAGAGGTAACTCCAACCATGGTATCTTAAATATTAATACGTCAAAATTTGCGCAACAGTCTCTCTGAAAGATTCATCTTGGTGCCAGATTTTTCTTCTCACCTAAAATGTCCTAATCAACCCCTCTTAAAATCAATTTTGTGTCTATTTTTGATTGTATTTCAAAATTGAGGAGATGTTTGACCCCAACCATGGATCTTTTATAATAATACATACAATTGTTCAACAGTGTCCTCTACAAGTGATCTTAATTTGGCCCAGATATTTTTAGTCACCTAAATTGACTCTAGTCATGTCCCCTTTTTTAAGGAATACAATTTAAAATTGTAGTCGTTTTGTTTTGCATTTTAGCATATTTGGAGATGAGTACATGACCCAATCCATGCGATCTTTAATTTTAATACTTCAAATTGTTCGCACAGTATCGCCTCTACAAGATTCAATTTTGTTCCAGACATTTCTAGGAAAGTGTCTAAAATGTCCTAATCAAGCCCCCTCCCTTTTCTTATAAGAGTATTAAACCTTTTTTCGTTTTTGATATAGTAAATTTTTGTAAAACATTGAGGAGTATTATGATTTCAATCATGGGAATCTTAAATATATATTAATACATGAAATATTATCGAAAAAAATCGTCTCTTCAAGAATCAGTTCTAATTTTATTCAAGACATTTCTAGGCATCTAAAATGTCCTAATAACCTCCCCTCTTATAAATTATTAAATTTTGTGTTTTTTTATAGTTGGATTTTAGGAAAATTGTGAGGAGTGTTATATCTCCAACCATGCGATCTTTAAATATTTTTTGAATACATCAAAATGTTAAATGCAATAGACTCTTCTCTAAAGAATTCAATTTGGTTCCACACATTTTCTTGAAACTTTAAAAAGTGTCCTAATCAACCCCCCACCTTCTTTAAAAGTCAAATTTTTAAATCTTTTCGGTCAGATTTAGAAAATTAGGAGTGTTATGTGACTCCAACCATGGGATCTTAAATATTAATACATCAAAAATGTTCGACAAATGTCTCTCTTCTACAAGATTCACTTGTGAGTTCCAAGACATTTCTAGAAACTAAAAATGACCTCATAATCAACGTGCCCCCACCCATTAATAAAGTATCAAAATTTTGTGTTAATTTTGTTTGGATTTTGAAAAAATTGAGGAGTGTTACAAATTTTCAAATCCATGGGTTCTTAAATATTTAATACATCAGAAATGTGCGCATCAATGTCCTCTAAAACAAGATTCAATTTGGTGCTTCCAGACATCTCTCAGAGTCCTAAATGTCCTAATACCAACCCTCCTTTCTTTTTAAAATCCAAATTCTTCGGTATTTTTGGTTGGGTATTTTAGATAATTGATAAGAGCTTACACACCTCTAACCATAGAGATCGTAAATATTAATGCATCAAAATATTCGCAGAAAGTCGCTCTTACTATAAGATTCAGTTTGGTTCTAGACATTTCTAGCTCCTGTTCTCCTAAAAATGTCCTAATCCAGCCTCAATAAAGTATTAAACACATGTTTTTTAAGAATTTTAGGAAATTTTTGGAGTGTTATGATTTCTTTCATTGATCTTTAAATATTAATACATTAAAATGTTTGCAATAGTCTCCTCTCAGGAACACTGCTGGCTTTGCAGACATTTCTTCTACACCTAAAAATATCCTAATCACCTCCCCCACTATAAAAAAGTGATTTTTGTGTTTTCTTTTTGATCTCAATTTTAGAAATTTGAGGAGTGTTATGACTTCTAACCATAGGATGTTAAATATTAATATGCATGAAAATGTTCACAACAGTCTCTCACTGCAAGATTCAGTTTGGCTCCACACATTTTCTAGGTACCTAAAATGGCCTAATCACGCCCCTCCCATTTTAAAAAGTCAAATTTTTGTGTCTCTTTGGTTAGATTTTAGTAAAATTCTGAGGAATGTTACAACTTAAACCATGATATCTTTAATATTAATAAATTAAAATATTTCGCAATCAGTGTCCTCTCTTACAAGAATCCTCTAATTTGCCTCAGATATCTCTAGTCTCCTGAAATGTCCTAATCAGCCCATCCCTTCTTTTTTTTTAAAGATATTAAGATTTCAAATTCAGAAGTTTTGTGTCTTTTGGTTCGATTTCAAATATTTGAAATTATGAGAAGAGCTGAACTCCAACCATAGGATCTTAAAATATTAATACATGAAAATTTTGCAACAATGTCAAGCTGCTATAAGATTCAGTATTTGATTCCAGACATTTCTAGTGTTCTGCAAAATGTACTAATCAGTCTCCCTCTTTAAAGTCATTCAAACGTTATTATGTCTTTTATCGGATTTTAGAAAATCGGAGAGTGTTATGATTTCAACTATAGGATCTTTAAATATTAATACATCAAAATATGTGTTCGTAACAGTCTCCTCTTTTAAGAATTCAGTTGGTTTCAGACATTTTCTTTTTACACCTATAAAATGTTCTAATCACCATTTCCCCTATATTAAAGTGAATTTTTCTGTGTCTTTTTTGATTGTATTTTAAAAAATTGAGGAGAGTTATGATTCAAAGCATGGTATCTTCAATTGTTATTACATCAAAATGTTCATGCAACAGTCTCGTCTAAAAGATTCAATTTGGCTCCAGACATTTCTTAGTAAACTAAAATGACTCTAATCACCTTCTTTAAGAATTCAAATTCTTAATAATTTTTCAGTTGAATTTTTAGATATTAGAAAAATAGGAGTGTTGAACGACTCCAACCAACTGGGATCTTTAATATTAATACATCAAAAATGTTCGCATCAGTCTCTCTCTTACAAGATTAATTTGGTTCCAGACATCTCTAGGATTCTCACCCAAAATGTCTCTAATCAGCCCCCTTCCTCTTTTTTAAGATTTTTTCAGAATTTTTGTGTTCTTTTGTTCGGATTTTAGAAAATTGAGGAAGAATTACGACTCCCAACCACATACGGATCATTAAATTTTAATACATAAAAGATATCGCAATAGTCTCCTCTTACAAGAGTTCAATTTGGTTCCAGACATTTCTAGTGTTCTAAAATGCACTAATCAGCCTACTTTCTATAAAGAATTAAACTTTTGTGACTTTTGGTTTGTATTTTAAAAAATTGAGGAGAATTATGAATCAACCATGGGATCTTAAATATTAATACATGAAAATGTTCGAAATAAATTCGCCTCTATAAGATTCCAGTTTGATTCAAGACATTTCTAGGCATCTTTAAAATTGTCTAATAATAACCCCCACCCTCAAAGTCAAATTATTAAACTTATGTTTTTTTTATCGTATTTTAGAAAAATGAGGAGTGTTGCGATTTCAACCATGGGATCTTAAATATTAATACATCAAAATGTTTGCAATAGTCTCCTCTTCAGAAATCAGTTAGTTTCCAGACATTTCTTGACACCTCAAATTGGTCTCTAATCACCCCCAGCTATAAAAGTGAATTTTCTGGTGTTTTGGTTTGTATTTCTTAGAAAATTGAGGAATGTTATGACTCCAACCATGGGATCTTGTAAATATTACTACATCACTGTAATGTTCATAAAAAAGTCTCTCTAAAAGATTCCAGTTTGGTTCCACACATTTCTAGTAACTAAAGTCTCATAATAAAACCCCCTCCTTTAAAAAGTCAAATTTTTTAAATCTTTTCGGTCATTGCAATTTTAGTAAAAATGAAAGAGTGTTGGCGACTCCAACCATGGTAGAGGCTTTAAATATTAATACGTCAAAATTTGCTGCAACAGTCCTCCTCCTGAAAGATTCAGTTTGGTGCCAGATTTTTCTTCTCACCTAAAATGTCCTAATCAATCCCTCTTAAAATCAAATTTTGTGTCTTTTTGATTGTATTTCAAAAAAATTGAGGAGAGTTTTGACCCCAACCATGGGGATCTTTTTATAGCTATTAATACATAAAATTGCTCGCAACAGTGTCTCCTCCTACAAGATTTAATTTGGCTCCAGATATTTCTGTAGTCACCTAAAATTGACCTAGTCATGTCCCCCCCCTTTTTGTAAGAATACAATTTTTCAGTCGTTTTGTTTGCATTTTACATATTTGAGGAGTAAGTTTACGATCCAATCCATGCGATCTTTAATTTTAATACATCAAAGTGTTCGCATCAGTATCCTCTACAAGAGTCTCAGATTCTGGGTTCCAGACATCTATAGTGTTTTAAAAATGTCCTAATCAGCCCCCTTTCCTTTTTTAAGAAATTCAAATTTTTTTGTCTTTTTCGTTCGGATTTTAGAAAATTGAGAAGAAATACAACTCCAACCATAAAGTGGATCTTAAATATTAATACATGAAAATGTTCGATAAAATCAAGCCTCTATAAGATTCAGTTTTATTCAAGACATTTTCTTAGTCATCTAAAATGCTGTTCCTAATAACTCTCCTCCTCTATATAAATTATTAAATCTTTTTGTTTTTTTATCCTATTTTAGGAAATTGAAGGAGTATGTATGAGATTTCAAATCCATGGAATCTTAAATATTTTATTACATCAAAATGTTTGCAATAGTCTCTTTCTTAAGAATTCAGTTTGGTACCAGATATTTCTTGACACCTAAAATGTCCTAATCACCCCCACTGTTAAAGTGAATTTTTGTGTCTTTTGATTAGTTTTTATAGAAAATTGAGGAAAGTATTATAACTCAACCTTGTGGGATCTTAAATATTAGTATACTCAAAATGTTCACAAATGTCTCCTCTAAAAGATTCAGTTTGGTTCCACACATCTCTAGTAACTTAAGTCTCATAATCAACCCCCCACCCATTAAAAAGTCAAAATTTTAAATCATTTCGTTCAAATTTAAGAAAAATGAGGAGCAAGTTGCGCAGCTCCAATCCATGGTATCTTTTAAATAATTAATACATCGAAATGTGCGCATCAGTCTCCCAAAAAACAAGATTCAGCTTGGTGCTTGACATTTTCTTGACACCTAAAATGTCCTGGATCTCACCCCTTTATAAAAATAAATTTTGTGTAATTTTGATTGTATTTGGAAAAAATTGAGGAGTGTTAACTTTTCAACCATGTGGGGTCTTTTAACATACTAATACATCAATATGTTCGCAAATGTATCCTCTACCAGAAATATTTTGGCTCACAGACATATCTCTAGAGTCTCTAAAATTTCCTATACAACCTCTTCTTTAAAAAATCCAAATTCTTCGGTATTTTTGGTTGGATTTTAGATAATTGATAAGGTACACACCTCTAACCATGAGAGCGTAATTATTAGCTGGTACATCAAAATATTCGCAACAGTGTCTTATATAAGACCCACTCTTGGTTCTAGACGTATCTAGTAGTTCTAAAATGTCCTAATCAGCCTCCTACACACATTTTTTAAGAATTCTATTTTTTTTACTTTTTGATCTGTTTTTAGAAATTTGTTGAGTGCAACTGGGACTCCTAACCATAGGATGCTTAAATATTAATACATGAAAGTGTTCGCAACAGTTTCCAGCTACAAGATTCAGGTTTGGCTCCCAGACATTTCTAGGTACCTAAAATGGCCTAATCACGCCCTCCCATTTTTTTAAGCATTTTTGTATGTCTTTTTTTAGGTTAGATTTTGAAAAAGTTGAGGGAATGCTACAACTTAAACCATGTGGGATGTTAAATATTAATAAATTAAAATATTTGCAACAGTGTCACTTTACAAAGAATCAGTTTTGGTTCCCCAGACATCTCTAGTTCCTCCTGAAATGTCCTAATCACCCTTTAAAGATATTAAAATTTCTGGTGTTTTTGGTTTGGATTTTAAATATTTGAAGATGTGATACGGCTCTAACCATGTGGGATCTTAAATAATAATACATAATTAATTTTGCAACAATGTCCTCTATGAGATTCAATCTGGATTCCAGACATCTCAAGTGTTCTAAAATGGGGTACTAATCAGCTCCCAACAATTTTTTTTTAAATATTCAAATTTATTATGTCTTTCGGTCGGATTTTAAAAATCGGAAGTGCACCGACTCTCAACCATAGGATCTTAAATATTAATGAGCATCATTGTGTTCGCAAACAGTCTCCTCTGCAAGATTTAGTTTGCTGCCAGACATTTTCTAGTCATCACCTAAAATGTTCTAATCAACTTCCCCCTTAAAAATCAAATTCTTGAGTCTTTTTTGATTGTATTTTAGAAAAATGAGGAGAGTTATGATTCAAAAAGCATGTTATCTTTCAATGTTAATACAGATACAAAATGTTCGCAACAGTCTCGTCTTCCAAATTTAATTTGGCTCCAGACATTTCTTTAGTAAACTAAAATGCATCCTAATCTTACCTCCCCTTCTTTAAGCAATTCAAATTTTTCGGTCTTTTTTTTTGGATTTTAGAATATTTGAGAGTATTACGCATCACCAACCATGGGATCTTTAATATTAATACATCAAAATGCTCACATCAGTATCCTCTACAAGATTCTAGCCTTGGGTTCCAGACATCTATAGTGTTATAAAATGTCTTAATTCAGCTCCCTTTCTTTTTTCAAGAATTTCAAATTTTTTTGTCTTTTGGTCCGTATTTTAGAAAAATTGGAGTGTTATGATTTCTCATGGGATCTTTAAATATTAATATACATTGTGTGTTTGCAATAGTCTCTCTTCAGAACACAGCTGGCTTCTAGACATTTCTGACACTCCAAATATCCTAACACCCCCCCCCACTATAAAAGTTAATTTTGTAAGCTTTTTGTTTGAATCTTAGAAAATGCTGAGGAATGTTATGACTCCAAATCCATAGGATCTTAAATATTAATACATGAGAACAATAACAAAACCAGTCGCTATCTAAAGAGATTCAGTTTGAATTTTTAAGAACATTTTAGGAGACTAGAGATTTCTGGAAACATAGTGAATCTTGTAGAGGAGACTGTTGCAAACATTTTGATGTATTAATATTTAATATCCCATGGTTGGAGTCGTAGCACTCCTCAATTATCTAAAATCATTCGAAAAAATAGAAAAATTTGAATACTTTAAAATTGGAGATGGTGCTTAGGACATTTTACGAGTATAGAGATTTCTGGAACCAAAGTGAATCTTGTAGAGGAGACTATTGCAAACATTTTGATGTATTAATATTTAATATCCCATGGTTGGAGTCGTAGCACTCCTAAATTTTCTAAACTCAGACAAAAAATAATTAAAAATTTTAATTCTCAAAAAAGGGGTGGGCTGATTAGAACATTTTAGGAGACTAGAGATTTCTGGAAACATAGTGAATCTTGTAGAGGAGACTGTTGCAAACATTTTGATGTATTAATATATAAGATGTCATGGTTGGAATCATAACACTCTTCAATTTCCTAAAATCCGATAAAAAAACCAAAATTTAATACTTTAAAGAAGGGCGGGGCTATAAAGACATTTTAGATGACTATAAATATCTTGAACCAAACTGAATATTGTAGAGGACACTATTTCGAACATTTTGATGCATTAATATTTAATATACCATGGTTGGAGTCGTAGCACTCCTCAATTTTCTAAAATCAGGCCAAAAAGACACAAAAATTTGAATTCTTAAAAACGGGGGGGGGGTTGATTAGGACAGATTAGAAGAATAGAGATGTCTGGAACCAAACTGAATCTTGTAGAGGAGACTATTGCAAACATTTTGATGTATTAATATTTAATATGTCATGGTTGGAATCGTAACACTCCTCAATTTTCTAAAATCATTCCAAAAAACAGAAAATTTAATAATTAAAAAGGGGGGATGATTAGGACATTTTAGAAGACTAGAAATGTGTGGAACCAAACTGAATCTTGTAGAGGAGACTGATGCAAACATTTTGATGCATTAATATTTAATATACCATGGTTGGAGTCGTAGCATTCCTCAATTTTCTAAAATCAGGCCAAAATGACACAAAAATTTGAATTCTTAAAAACGGGGGGGATGATTAGGACAGATTAGAAGTATAGAGATGTGTGGAACCAAACTGAATCTTGTAGAGGAGACTGATGCAAAGCCTTTCATGTATTAATATTTAATATACCATGGTTGGAGTCGTAGCACTCCTCAATTATCTAAAATCATTCGAAAAAACAGAAAAATTTGAATACTTTAAAATTGGGGATGGTGCTTAGGACATTTTACGAGTATAGAGATTTCTGGAACCAAAGTGAATCTTATAGAGGGGACTATTGCGAAATTTTGATGCATTAGTATTTAATATCCCATGGTTGGAGTAATAGCTCTCCTAAATTTTCTAAACTCAGACAAAAAGATTTAAAAATTTGAATACTCAAAAAAGGGATAGGGGCTGATTAGAACATTTTAGGAGACTAGAGATTTCTGGAAACAAAGTGAATCTTGTAAAGGAGACTGTTGCAAACATTTTGATGTATTAATATATAATATGTCATGGTTGGAATCATAACACTCCTCAATTTCCTAAAATCCGATAAAAAACCAAAATTTAATACTTAAAGAGGGGAGTTATAAGCACATTTTTGTAGACGGCAAATGTCTTGAACCAAACTGAATATTGTAGAGGTCACTATTAAAAACATTTTGATGCATTAATATTCAATATACCATGGTTGGAGTCGTAGCACTCCTCAATTTTCTACAATCAGGCCAAAAAGACACAAAACTTTGAATTCTTAAAAACGGGAAGGGGGGGTTGATTAGGACAGCGTAGAAGAATAGAGATGTGTGGAACCAAACTGAATCTTGTAGAGGAGACTGATGCAAAAATTTTGATGCATTAATATTTAATATACCAGGGTTGGAGTCGTAGCACTCCTCAATTTTCTACAATCAGGCCAAAAAGACACAAAACTTTGAATTCTTAAAAACGGGGGGGGTGATTAGGACAGCGTAGAAGAATAGAGATGTGTGGAACCAAACTGAATCTTGTAGAGGAGACTGATGCAAACATTTTGATGTATTAATATTTAATATATCATGGTTGGAGTCGTAGCATTCCTCAATTATCTAAAATAATTTCAAAAAGACAGAAAAATTTGAAATCTTTAAAAGTGAAGAAGGTGTTTAGGACATTTTACGAGAATAAAGATTTCTGGAACTAAAGAAAATATTGTAGAGGAGACTATTGCAAACATTTTGATGCATTAATATTTAATATCCCATGGTTGGAGTCGGAGCACTCCTAAATTTTCTAAACTCAGACAAAAAATAATTAAAAATTTTAATTCTCCAAAAAGGGGTGGGCTGATTAGAACATTTTAGGAGACTAGAGATTTCTGGAAACAAAGTGAATCTTGTAAAGGAGACTGTTGCAAACATTTTGATGTATTAATATATAATATGTCATGGTTGGAATCATAACACTCCTCAATTTCTTAAAATCCGATAAAAAACCAAAATTTAATACTTTAAAGAGGGGAGTTATGAGGACATTTTAGAAGACCAGAAATGTCTTGAACCAAACTGAATATTGTAGAGGGCACTATTAAAAACATTTTGATGCATTAATATTCAATATACCATGGTTGGAGTCGTAGCACTACTCAATTTTCTACATTCAGGCCAAAAAGACACAAAAATTTGAATTCTTAAAAAGGGGGGCGGTGATTAGGACAGCTTAGAAGAATAGAGATGTGTGGAACCAAACTGAATCTTGTAGAGGAGACTGATGCAAACATTTTGATGTATTAATATTTAATATATCATGGTTGCAGTCGTAGCACTCCTCAATTATATAAAATCATTTCAAAAAGACAGAAAAATTTCAATTCTTTAAAAGTGGGGAAGGTGTTTAGGAAAATTTACGAGAATACAGTTTACTTGAAAAAAGTGAATCTTGTAGAGGAGACTATTGCGAACATTTTGATCTATTAATATTTAATATCCCATGGTTGGAGTCGTAGAACTCCTAAATTTTCTAAACTCAGACCAAAAATAATTAAAAACTTAAATTCTCAAAAAAGGTGTGGGCTGATTAGAACATTTTAGGAGACTAGAGATTTCTGGAAACATAGTGAATCTTGTAGAGGAGACTGTTGCAAACATTTTGATGTATTAATATTTAATATCCCATGGTTGGAGTCGTAGCACTCCTAAATTTTCTAAACTCAGACAAAAAATAATTAAAAATTTTAATTCTCAAAAAAGGGATGGGCTGATTAGAACATTTTAGGAGACTAGAGATTACTGGAAACATAGTGAATCTTGTAGAGGAGACTGTTGCAAACATTTTGATGTATTAATGTATAAGATGTCATGGTTGGAATCATAACACTCTTCAATTTCCTAAAATCCGATTAAAAAAAGTAAATTTTAATATTTTAAAGAAGGGGGGCTATAAAGACATTTTAGAAGACTATAAATATCTTGAACCAAACTGATTTTTGTAGAGGACACTATTGCGAACATTCTGATGAATTAATATTTAATATCCCATGGTTGGAGTCGTATCACTCATAAATTTTCTAAAATCCCTCCAAAAAACAGAAATATTTGAAATCTTAAAATGGGGGAGGGTGATTAAGACATTTTAGGGACTTGAAATTTCTGGAACCAAAGTGAATCTTGTAGAGGAGGGTGTTGTGAACAATTTGATGTATAAATATAAAAGATGAAACAGATTGAATCATAACACTCCTCAACTTTCTAAAATACCATAAAAAAGCTCAAAATTAAATTTTTATAGGGTTGTTGATTAAGGCATTTTAGGTATCAGGAAATGTCAGGAACCAAACTGAATCTTGTAAGCGAGACTATTGCAAACATTTTGATGTATTAATATATAAGATGTCATGGTTGGAATCATAACACTCCTCAATTTCCTAAAATCCGATAAAAAAAACCAAAATTTAATACTTTAAAGAGGGAGGTTATGAGGACATTTTAGAAGACCAGAAATGTCTTGAACCAAACTGAATATTGTAGAGGGCACTATTGAAAACATTTTGATGCATTAATATTTAATATACCATTGTTGGAGTCGTAGCATTCCTCAATTTTCTAAAATCAGGCCAAAATGACACAAAAATTTGAATTCTTAAAAACGGGGGGGGGATGGATGAATAGGACAGATTAGAAGTATAGAGATGTGTGGAACCAAACTGAATCTTGTAGAGGAGACTGATGCAAAGCTTTTCATGTATTAATATTTAATATACCACGGTTGGAGTCGTAGAACTCCTCAATTATCTAAAATCATTCGAAAAAACAGAAAAATTTGAATACTTTAAAATTGGGGATGGTGCTTAGGACATTTTACGAGTATAGAGATTTCTGGAACCAAAGTGAATCTTATAGAGGGGACTATTGCGAAATTTTGATGCATTAGTATTTAATATCCCATGGTTGGAGTAATAGCTCTCCTAAATTTTCTAAACTCAGACAAAAAGATTTAAAAATTTGAATACTCAAAAAAGGGGTAGGGGCTGATTAGAACATTTTAGGAGACTAGAGATTTCTGGAAACAAAGTGAATCTTGTAGAGGAGACTGTTGCAAACATTTTGATGTATTAATATATAATATGTCATGGTTGGAATTATAACACTCCTCAATTTCCTAAAATCCGAAAAAAAAACCAAAATTTAATACTTTAAAGCGGGAGTTATAAGCACATTTTTGTAGACGGCAAATGTCTTGAACCAAACTGAATATTGTAGAGGTCACTATTAAAAACATTTTGATGCATTAATATTCAATATACCATGGTTGGAGTCGTAGCACTCCTCAATTTTCTACAATCAGGCCAAAAAGACACAAAAATTTGAATTCTTAAAAACGGTCGGATGTGATTAGGACAGCTTAGAAGAATAGAGATGTGTGGAACCAAACTGAATCTTGTAGAGGAGACTGATGCAAACATTTTGATGTATTAATATTTAATATATCATGGTTGGAGTCGTAGCACTCCTAAATTTTCTAAACTCAGACAAAAATAATGAAAAATTTTAATTCTCAAAAAAGGGGTGGGCTGATTAGAACATTTTAGGAGACTAGAGATTTCTGGAAACATAGTGAATCTTGTAGAGGAGACTGTTGCAAACATTTTGATGTATTAATATTTAATATCCCATGGTTGGAGTCGTAGCACTCCTAAATTTTCTAAACTCAGACAAAAATAATTAAAAATTTTAATTCTCAAAAAAGGGGTGGGCTGATTAGAACATTTTAGGAGACTAGAGATTTCTGGAAACATAGTGAATCTTGTAGAGGAGACTGTTGCAAACATTTTGATGTATTAATGTATAAGATGTCATGGTTGGAATCATAACACTCTTCAATTTCCTAAAATCCGATTAAAAAAAGTAAATTTTAATATTTTAAAGAAGGGGGGCTATAAAGACATTTTAGAAGACTATAAATATCTTGAACCAAACTGATTTTTGTAGAGGACACTATTGCGAACATTCTGATGAATTAATATTTAATATCCCATGGTTGGAGTCGTATCACTCATAAATTTTCTAAAATCCCTCCAAAAAACAGAAATATTTGAAATCTTAAAATGGGGGAGGGTGATTAAGACATTTTAGGGACTTGAAATTTCTGGAACCAAAGTGAATCTTGTAGAGGAGGTTGTTGTGAACAATTTGATGTATAAATATAAAAGATGAAATAGTTTGAATCATAACACTCCTCAACTTTCTAAAATACCATAAAAAACTCAAAATTAAATTTTTATAGGGTTGCTGATTAAGGCATTTTAGGTGTAAGGAAATGTCTGGAACCAAACTGAATCTTGTAAGCGAGACTATTGCAAACATTTTGATGTATTAATATATAAGATGTCATGGTTGGAATCATAACACTCCTCAATTTCCTAAAATCCGATAAAAAAAAACCAAAATTTAATACTTTAAAGAGGGGGGTTATGAGGACATTTTAGAAGACTAGAAATGTCTTGAACGAAACTGAATATTGTAGAGGACACTATTGAAAACATTTTGATGCATTAATATTTAATATACCATGGTTGGAGTCGTAGCATTCCTCAATTTTCTAAAATCAGGCCAAAATGACACAAAAATTTGAATTCTTAAAAACGGGGGGTGGATGATTAGGACAGATTAGAAGAATAGACATGTGTGGAACCAAACTGAATCTTGTAGAGGAGACTGATGCAAAGATTTTGATGTATTAATATTTAATATACCACGGTTGGAGTCGTAGAACTCCTCAATTATCTAAAATCATTCGAAAAAACAGAAAAATTTGAATACTTTAAAATTGGGGATGGTGCTTAGGACATTTTACGAGTATAGAGATTTCTGGAACCAAAGTGAATCTTATAGAGGGGACTATTGCAAAATTTTGATGCATTAGTATTTAATATCCCATGGTTGGAGTAATAGCTCTCCTAAATTTTCTAAACTCAGACAAAAAGATTTAAAAATTTGAATACTCAAAAAAGGGGTAGGGGCTGATTAGAACATTTTAGGAGACTAGAGATTTCTGGAAACAAAGTGAATCTTGTAGAGGAGACTGTTGCAAACATTTTGATGTATTAATATATAATATGTCATGGTTGGAATTATAACACTCCTCAATTTCCTAAAATCCGAAAAAAAACCAAAATTTAATACTTAAAGAGGGGAGTTATAAGCACATTTTTGTAGACGGCAAATGTCTTGAACCAAACTGAATATTGTAGAGGTCACTATTAAAAACATTTTGATGCATTAATATTCAATATACCATGGTTGGAGTCGTAGCACTCCTCAATTTTCTACAATCAGGCCAAAAAGACACAAAAATTTGAATTCTTAAAAACGGGGGAGTGATTAGGACAGCTTAGAAGAATAGAGATGTGTGGAACCAAACTGAATCTTGTAGAGGAGACTGATGCAAACATTTTGATGTATTAATATTTAATATATCATGGTTGGAGTCGTAGCACTCCTAAATTTTCTAAACTCAGACAAAAAATAATTAAAAATTTTAATTCTCAAAAAAGGGGTGGGCTGATTAGAACATTTTAGGAGACTAGAGATTTCTGGAAACATAGTGAATCTTGTAGAGGAGACTGTTGCAAACATTTTGATGTATTAATATTTAATATCCCATGGTTGGAGTCGTAGCACTCCTAAATTTTCTAAACTCAGACAAATAATAATTAAAAATTTTAATTCTCAAAAAAGGGGTGGGCTGATTAGAACATTTTAGGAGACTAGAGATTTCTGGAAACATAGTGAATCTTGTAGAGGAGACTGTTGCAAACATTTTGATGTATTAATGTATAAGATGTCATGGTTGGAATCATAACACTCTTCAATTTCCTAAAATCCGATTAAGAAGTAAATTTTAATATTTTAAAGAAGGGGGGCTATAAAGACATTTTAGAAGACTATAAATATCTTGAACCAAACTGATTTTTGTAGAGGACACTATTGCGAACATTCTGATGAATTAATATTTAATATCCCATGGTTGGAGTCGTATCACTCATAAATTTTCTAAAATCCCTCCAAAAACAGAAATATTTGAAATCTTAAAATGGGGGAGGGTGATTAAGACATTTTAGGGACTTGAAATTTCTGGAACCAAAGTGAATCTTGTAGAGGAGGTTGTTGTGAACAATTTGATGTATAAATATAAAAGATGAAATAGTTTGAATCATAACACTCCTCAACTTTCTAAAATACCATAAAAAACTCAAAATTAAATTTTTATAGGGTTGCTGATTAAGGCATTTTAGGTGTAAGGAAATGTCTGGAACCAAACTGAATCTTGTAAGCGAGACTATTGCAAACATTTTGATGTATTAATATATAAGATGTCATGGTTGGAATCATAACACTCCTCAATTTCCTAAAAACGAATAAAAAATCCAAAATTTAATACTTTAAAGAGGGGGTTATGAAGTACATTTTAGAAGACCAGAAATGTCTTGAACCAGGAAAACTAGAATATTGTAAGAGAGGACACTATTGAAAACATTTTGATGCATTAATATTTAATATACTCATTGTTAGCAGTCGTAGCATTCCTCAATTTTCTAAAATCAGGCCAAAAAATAGACACAAAAATTTGAATTCTTAAAAACAGGGGGTGATGAATGAATAGGACAGATTAGAAGTATAGAGATGTGTGGAAACCAAACTGAATCTTGTAGAGGAGACTGATGCAAGAGCTTTTCATGTATTAATATTTAATATACCACAATTGCTGGAGTCGTAGAACTACACAATTATAAAAAATCATTCGAAAAAACTGAAACAATTTGAATACTTTAAAATTGGGGATGGTGCACTTAGGACATTTTACGAGTATTTAGAGATTTCTGGAACCAAAGTGAATCTTATAGAGGGACTCATTGCGAAATTTTGATGCATTAGTATTTAATATCCCTATGGTTTGGAGTAATAGCTCTCCCTAAATTTTCTAAACTCAGACCAAGATTTAAAAATTTGAATTACTCCAAAAAAAGGGTAGGGGCTGATTAGAACATTTTAGGGGAGACTAGAGATTTCTGAAACAAAGTGAATCTTGTATGCAGAGAGACTGTTGCATACATTTTGATGTATTAATATATATTATGTCATGATTGGTATTATAACACTCCTCAATTTCCTTAAAATCTGAAAAAAAAACCAAAATTGCTTAATACTTTAAAGAGTGGGAGGTTATAAGCACATTTTTGTAGACAGCAAATGTCTTGAAACCAAACTGAATATTGTAGAGAGTCACTATTAAAAACATTTTGATGCATTAATATTCAATATACCATGGTTGGAGTCATGGCACTCCTCAATTTTCTTACAATTCAGGCCAAAAGACACAAAAATTTGAATTCTTAAAAAAGCTTGGGGAGGTGATTAGGACAGCTTAGAAGATATAGAGATGTGTGGAACCAAACTGAATCTTGTAGAAGACTGATGCAACATTTTTGATGTATTAATATTTAATATATCCAGGTTGCAGTCGTAGCACTCCTAATTTATATAAAATCATTTCAAAAAGACAGAAAAATTCTCAATTCCTTTAAAAAGTGGGGGGAAGGTGTTTAGGAAAAATTTTACGTGAGAATACAGTTTGCTTGAAAAAATTAATCTTGTAGAGAGACTGATTGCAAACATCTTGATGTATCTATTAATAATTTAATATCCCATGGTTGCCAGTCTCAGCACTCCCTCAACTCCTATATAAAACTCATTTCAAAAAAGACTAGAAACTTAGAATTCCTCAAAAAAGGTGTCTTTAAGAACAATTTAGGAGACTAGAGAAAATTTACGAGAATACAGTATGTGAATCTTATAGAGGAGACTGTTGCGAACATTTTGATCTATTAATATTTAATATCCCATGGATTTAAATTAGAACTCCTATAAATTTTCTAAACTCAGACCAAAAATAACTAAAAACTTAAATTCTCAAAAAAGGTGTGGAAGGATTAGAACATTTTAGGAGACTAGAGATTTCTGGAAACATAGTGAATCTTGTAGAGGAGACTGTTGCAAACATTTTGATGTATTAATATTTAATATCCCATGGTTGGTGTCGAAGCACTCCTAAATTTTCTAAACTAAGACATATAATAATTAAAAATTTTGAATTCTCTCAAAAAAAGGGAGTGGGCTGATTAGAACATTTTAGGAGACTAGAGATTTCACTGGAAACATAGTGAATCTTGTAGAGAGACTGTTGCAAACATTTTGATGTATTAATGTTTAATATCCATGGTTGGAGTCATGGCACTAACACTTTAAATTTCCTAAAACTCAGACAAAAAGTAAATTTTAAAAATTTTAATTCTCAAAGGATGGGCTGATTAAAGAACATTTTAGAAGACTAGAGATTATCTTGGAAACATAGTGAATCTTGTAGAGGACACTGTTGCAAACGTTTCTGATGTATTAATGTATTTAAGATGTCATGGATTTGGAATCATAACACTCTATCAATTTTCCTAAAAATCCAATTAAAACAACAGTAAATATTTGAATATTTTAAGAAATGGGGGGAGGGCTGATTAAAGACATTTTAGAAGACTTATAAATATCTCTAGACAAACTGAATTTTTGTAGAGGACACTATTGTGTACAATTCTGATGAATTAATATTTAATATCCATGGTTTGAGTCATAACACCTACATAAATTTTCTAAAATCCCATCCAAAAACTCACAGAAATATTTGAAGTATCTTAAAATGGGGGGAGGAGTGATTAAAGACATTTTAGGTGACTTGAAATTTCTGGAACCAAAGTGAATCCTTGTAGAAGGTGAGACTATTGTGCAACATATTTTGATGTATTAGATATAAAGATGAAAGTAGTTTGGAATCCATAAACCTCCTCACAACTTTCCTAAAACTGATACAAAAAACTCAAAATTTAATATTTTTATAGAGGTTGCTGATTATGAGGCATTTTCAGAAGTGTAAGGGAAATGTCTTGGAACCAAGCCTTCAGAATCTTATGTAGAGGACATTCTTGACAAGCATTTTGATGTATTAATATTTAATATAGCTGTCATGGTTGGAATCCCTTAACACTCCTCAATTTCCCTAAAATCCGATAAAAAAACAAAATTTAATACTTTAAAGAGGGGAGTTATGAGGTTATTTTAGAAGACTAAAGAGAAATGTCTTGAACAGAAACTGAATATTTTAAAGGCACACTATTGAAAACATTTGATGCATTAATATTTAATATACCATAGTTTGGAGTCCTTAGCATCCCTCAATTTTCTAAAATCAGGCCAAAAAACACAAAAATTTGAATTCTTAAAAACGGATGGGGGGGATGATTAGGACAGATTAGAAGAACAGAAATGTGTGGAACCAAACTGAATCTTGTAGAGGAGACTGATGCAAAGATTTTGATGTATTAATATTTAATATACCACGGTTGGAGTCGTTGCACTCCTCAATTATCTAAAATCATTCGAAAAAACAGAAAAATTTGAATACTTTAAAATTGGGGATGGTGCTTAGGACATTTTACGAGTATAGAGATTTCTGGAACCAAAGTGAATCTTATAGAGGGGACTATTGCGAAATTTTGATGCATTAGTATTTAATATCCCATGGTTGGAGTAATAGCTCTCCTAAATTTTCTAAACTCAGACAAAAAGATTTAAAAATTTGAATACTCAAAAAAGGGTGGGCTGATTAGAACATTTTAGGAGACTAGAGATTTCTGGAAACAAAGTGAATCTTGTAGAGGAGACTGTTGCAAACATTTTGATGTATTAATATATAATATGTCATGGTTGGAATTATAACACTCCTCAATTTCCTAAAATCCGAAAAACCAAAATTTAATACTTAAAGAGGGGAGTTATAAGCACATTTTTGTAGACGGCAAATGTCTTGAACCAAACTGAATATTGTAGAGGTCACTATTAAAAACATTTTGATGCATTAATATTCAATATACCATGGTTGGAGTCGTAGCACTCCTCAATTTTCTACAATCAGGCCAAAAAGACACAAAAATTTGAATTCTTAAAAACGGGGGAGTGATTAGGACAGCTTAGAAGAATAGAGATGTGTGGAACCAAACTGAATCTTGTAGAGGAGACTGATGCAAACATTTTGATGTATTAATATTTAATATATCATGGTTGGAGTCATAGCATTCCTCAATTATCTAAAATCATTCCAAAAAGACAGAAAAATTTCAATTCTTTAAAAGTGGGGAAGGTGTTTAGGACAATTTACGAGAATAGAGATTACTTGAAAAAAAGTGAATCTTGTAGAGGAGACTATTGCGAACATTTTGATCTATTAATATTTAATATCTCATGGTTGGAGTCATAGCACTCCTAAATTTTCTAAACTCAGACAAAAAATAATTAAAAACTTAAATTCTCCAAAAAGGGTTTGGGCTGATTAGAACATTTTAGGAGACTAGAGATTTCTGGAAACATAGTGAATCTTGTAGAGGAGACTGTTGCAATTATTTTGATCTATTAATATTTAATATCCCATGGTTGGTGTCATGTCTAAACTCAGACAAAAAATAATTAAAAATTTTAATTCTCAAAAATGGGCTGATTAGAACATTTTAGGAGACTAGAGATTATTTCTGAAACATAGTGAATCTTGTAGAGAGACTGTTGCAAACATTTTGATGTATTAATGTATAAGATGTAAATTTTAATATTAAAATCCGATTAAAAAAAGTAAATTTTAATATTTTAAAAAAGGGGGGCTATAAAGACATTTTAGAAGACTATAAATATCTTGAACCAAACTGATTTTTGTAGAGGACACTATTGCGAACATTCTGATGAATTAATATTTAATATCCCATGGTTGGAGTCGTATCACTCATAAATTTTCTAAAATCCCTCCAAAAAACAGAAATATTTGAAATCTTAAAATGGGGGAGGGTGATTAAGACATTTTAGGGACTTGAAATTTCTGGAACCAAAGTGAATCTTGTAGAGGTGGGTGTTGTGAACAATTTGATGTATAAATATAAAAGATGAAATAGTTTGAATCATAACACTCCTCAACTTTCTAAAATACCATAAAAAAGCTCAAAATTAAATTTTTATAGGGTTGCTGATTAAGGCATTTTAGGTATCAGGAAATGTCTGGAACCAAACTGAATCTTGTACGCGAGACTATTGCAAACATTTTGATGTATTAATATGTAAGATGTCATGGTTGGAATCATAACACTCCTCAATTTCCTAAAATCCGATAAAAAAACCAAAATTTAATACTTTAAAGAGGGGGGTTATGAGGACATTTTAGAAGACTAGAAATGTCTTGAACGAAACTGAATATTGTAGAGGACACTATTGAAAATATTTTGATGCATTAATATTTAATATACCATGGTTGGAGTCGTAGCATTCCTCAATTTTCTAAAATCAGGCCAAAAAGACACAAAAATTTGAATTCTTAAAAACGGGGGGGATGATTAGGACAGATTAGAAGAATAGAGATGTGTGGAACCAAACTGAATCTTGTTGAGGAGACTGATGCTAAGCTTTTCATGTATTAATATTTAATATACCACGGTTGGAGTCGTAGCACTCCTCAATTATCTAAAATCATTCGAAAAAACAGAAAAATTTGAATACTTTAAAATTGGGGATGGTGCTTAGGACATTTTACGAGTATAGAGATTTCTGGAACCAAAGTGAATCTTATAGAGGGGACTATTGCGAAATTTTGATGCATTAGTATTTAATATCCCATGGTTGGAGTAATAGCTCTCCTAAATTTTCTAAACTCAGACCAAAAAATTTAAAAATTTGAATACTCAAAAAAGGGGTGGGCTGATTAGAACATTTTAGGAGACTAGAGATTTCTGGAAACAAAGTGAATCTTGTAGAGGAGACTGTTGCAAACATTTTGATGTATTAATATATAATATGTCATGGTTGGAATTATAACACTCCTCAATTTCCTAAAATCCGATAAAAAAAACCAAAATTTAATACTTTAAAGAGGGGAGTTATAAGCACATTTTTGTAGACGGCAAATGTCTTGAACCAAACTGAATATTGTAGAGGTCACTATTAAAAACATTTTGATGCATTAATATTCAATATACCATGGTTGGAGTCGTAGCACTCCTCAATTTTCTACATTCAGGCCAAAAAGACACAAAAATTTGAATTCTTAAAAAGGGGGGCGGTGATTAGGACAGCTTAGAAGAATAGAGATGTGTGGAACCAAACTGAATCTTGTAGAGGAGACTGATGCAAACATTTTGATGTATTAATATTTAATATATCATGGTTGCAGTCGTAGCACTCCTCAATTATATAAAATCATTTCAAAAAGACAGAAAAATTTCAATTCTTTAAAAGTGGGGAAGGTGTTTAGGAAAATTTACGAGAATACAGTTTACTTGAAAAAAAGTGAATCTTGTAGAGGAGACTATTGCGAACATTTTGATCTATTAATATTTAATATCCCATGGTTGGAGTCGTAGAACTCCTAAATTTTCTAAACTCAGACCAAAAATAATTAAAAACTTAAATTCTCAAAAAAGGTGTGGGCTGATTAGAACATTTTAGGAGACTAGAGATTTCTGGAAACATAGTGAATCTTGTAGAGGAGACTGTTGCAAACATTTTGATGTATTAATATTTAATATCCCATGGTTGGAGTCGTAGCACTCCTAAATTTTCTAAACTCAGACAAAAAATAATTAAAAATTTTAATTCTCCAAAAAGGGGTGGGCTGATTAGAACATTTTAGGAGACTAGAGATTTCTGGAAACATAGTGAATCTTGTAGAGGAGACTGTTGCAAACATTTTGATGTATTAATGTATAAGATGTCATGGTTGGAATCATAACACTCTTCAATTTCCTAAAATCCGATTTTAATTCTCAAAAAAGTAAATTTTAATATTTTAGTGAAAGAGGGGGCTATAAAGACATTTTAGACATTTTAGAAGACTATAAATATCTTGAACCAAACTGATTTTTGTAGAGGACACTATTGCGAACATTCTGATGAATTAATATTTAATATCCCATGGTTGGAGTCGTATCACTCATAAATTTTCTAAAATCCCTCCAAAAAACAGAAATATTTGAAATCTTAAAATGGGGGAGGGTGATTAAGACATTTTAGGGACTTGAAATTTCTGGAACCAAAGTGAATCTTGTAGAGGAGGGTGTTGTGAACAATTTGATGTATAAATATAAAAGATGAAACAGATTGAATCATAACACTCCTCAACTTTCTAAAATACCATAAAAAAGCTCAAAATTAAATTTTTATAAGGTTGCTGATTAAGGCATTTTAGGTATCAGGAAATGTCAGGAACCAAACTGAATCTTGTAAGCGAGACTATTGCAAACATTTTGATGTATTAATATATAAGATGTCATGGTTGGAATCATAACACTCCTCAATTTCCTAAAATCCGATAAAAAAACCAAAATTTAATACTTTAAAGAGGGGGGTTATGAGGACATTTTAGAAGACTAGAAATGTCTTGAACGAAACTGAATATTGTAGAGGACACTATTGAAAATATTTTGATGCATTAATATTTAATATACCAGGGTTGGAGTCGTAGCATTCCTCAATTTTCTAAAATCAGGCCAAAAAGACACAAAAATTTGAATTCTTAAAAACGGGGGGGATGATTAGGACAGATTAGAAGAATAGACATGTGTGGAACCAAACTGAATCTTGTAGAGGAGACTGATGCAAAGATTTTGATGTATTAATATTTAATATACCACGGTTGGAGTCGTAGCACTCCTCAATTATCTAAAATCATTCGAAAAAATAGAAAAATTTGAATACTTTAAAATTGGAGATGGTGCTTAGGACATTTTACGAGTTTAGAGATTTCTGGAACCAAAGTGAATCTTATAGAGGGGACTATTGCAAAATTTTGATGCATTAGTATTTAATATCCCATGGTTGGAGTAATAGCTCTCCTAAATTTTCTAAACTCAGACCAAAAAGATTTAAAAATTTGAATACTCAAAAAAGGGGTAGGGGCTGATTAGAACATTTTAGGAGACTAGAGATTTCTGGAAACAAAGTGAATCTTGTAGAGGAGACTGTTGCAAACATTTTGATGTATTAATATATAATATGTCATGGTTGGAATTATAACACTCCTCAATTTCCTAAAATCCGAAAAAAAACCAAAATTTAATACTTAAAGAGGGGAGTTATAAGCACATTTTTGTAGACGGCAAATGTCTTGAACCAAACTGAATATTGTAGAGGTCACTATTAAAAACATTTTGATGCATTAATATTCAATATACCATGGTTGGAGTCGTAGCACTCCTCAATTTTCTACATTCAGGCCAAAAAGACACAAAAATTTGAATTCTTAAAAAGGGGGGCGGTGATTAGGACAGCTTAGAAGAATAGAGATGTGTGGAACCAAACTGAATCTTGTAGAGGAGACTGATGCAAACATTTTGATGTATTAATATTTAATATATCATGGTTGGAGTCGTAGCATTCCTCAATTATCTAAAATCATTCCAAAAAGACAGAAAAATTTCAATTCTTTAAAAGTGGGGAAGGTGTTTAGGACAATTTACGAGAATAGAGATTACTTGAAAAAAAGTGAATCTTGTAGAGGAGACTATTGCGAACATTTTGATCTATTAATATTTAATATCCCATGGTTGGAGTCGTAGCACTCCTAAATTTTCTAAACTCAGACAAAAAATAATTAAAAATTTTAATTCTCCAAAAAGGGGTGGGCTGATTAGAACATTTTAGGAGACTAGAGATTTCTGGAAACATAGTGAATCTTGTAGAGGAGACTGTTGCAAACATTTTGATGTATTAATGTATAAGATGTCATGGTTGGAATCATAACACTCTTCAATTTCCTAAAATCCGATTAAAAAAAGTAAATTTTAATATTTTAAAGAAGGGGGGCTATAAAGACATTTTAGAAGACTATAAATATCTTGAACCAAACTGATTTTTGTAGAGGACACTATTGCGAACATTCTGATGAATTAATATTTAATATCCCATGGTTGGAGTCGTATCACTCATAAATTTTCTAAAATCCCTCCAAAAACAGAAATATTTGAAATCTTAAAATGGGGGAGGGTGATTAAGACATTTTAGGGACTTGAAATTTCTGGAACCAAAGTGAATCTTGTAGAGGAGGTTGTTGTGAACAATTTGATGTATAAATATAAAAGATGAAATAGTTTGAATCATAACACTCCTCACAACTTTCTAAAATACCATAAAAAAACTCAAAATTAAATTTTTATAGGGTTGCTGATTAAGGCATTTTAGGTGTAAGGAAATGTCTGGAACCAAACTGAATCTTGTAAGCGAGACTATTGCAAACATTTTGATGTATTAATATATAAGATGTCATGGTTGGAATCATAACACTCCTCAATTTCCTAAAATCCGATAAAAAACCAAAATTTAATACTTTAAAGAGGGGGTTATGAGGACATTTTAGAAGACTAGAAATGTCTTGAACGAAACTGAATATTGTAGAGGACACTATTGAAAACATTTTGATGCATTAATATTTAATATACCATGGTTGGAGTCGTAGCATTCCTCAATTTTCTAAAATCAGGCCAAAATGACACAAAAATTTGAATTCTTAAAAACGGGGGGGGGGATGATTAGGACAGATTAGAAGAATAGAGATGTGTGGAACCAAACTGAATCTTGTAGAGGAGACTGATGCAAAGCTTTTCATGTATTAATATTTAATATACCACGGTTGGAGTCGTAGAACTCCTCAATTATCTAAAATCATTCGAAAAAACAGAAAAATTTGAATACTTTAAAATTGGGGATGGTGCTTAGGACATTTTACGAGTATAGAGATTTCTGGAACCAAAGTTAATCTTATAGAGGGGACTATTGCAAAATTTTGATGCATTAGTATTTAATATCCCATGGTTGGAGTAATAGCTCTCCTAAATTTTCTAAACTCAGACCAAAAAGATTTAAAAATTTGAATACTCAAAAAAGGGGTAGGGGCTGATTAGAACATTTTAGGAGACTAGAGATTTCTGGAAACAAAGTGAATCTTGTAGAGGAGACTGTTGCAAACATTTTGATGTATTAATATATAATATGTCATGGTTGGAATTATAACACTCCTCAATTTCCTAAAATCCGAAAAAAAACCAAAATTTAATACTTAAAGAGGGGAGTTATAAGCACATTTTTGTAGACGGCAAATGTCTTGAACCAAACTGAATATTGTAGAGGTCACTATTAAAAACATTTTGATGCATTAATATTCAATATACCATGGTTGGAGTCGTAGCACTCCTCAATTTTCTACATTCAGGCCAAAAAGACACAAAAATTTGAATTCTTAAAAAGGGGGGCGGTGATTAGGACAGCTTAGAAGAATAGAGATGTGTGGAACCAAACTGAATCTTGTAGAGGAGACTGATGCAAACATTTTGATGTATTAATATTTAATATATCATGGTTGCAGTCGTAGCACTCCTCAATTATATAAAATCATTTCAAAAAGACAGAAAAATTTCAATTCTTTAAAAGTGGGGAAGGTGTTTAGGAAAATTTACGAGAATACAGTTTACTTGAAAAAAAGTGAATCTTGTAGAGGAGACTATTGCGAACATTTTGATCTATTAATATTTAATATCCCATGGTTGGAGTCGTAGAACTCCTAAATTTTCTAAACTCAGACCAAAAATAATTAAAAACTTAAATTCTCAAAAAAGGTGTGGGCTGATTAGAACATTTTAGGAGACTAGAGATTTCTGGAAACATAGTGAATCTTGTAGAGGAGACTGTTGCAAACATTTTGATGTATTAATATTTAATATCCCATGGTTGGAATCGTAGAACTCCTAAATTTTCTAAACTCAGACCAAAAATTAAAAATAATTCTCAAAAAGGTTTGGGCTGATTAGAACAATTTAGGAGACTAGAGATTTCTGGAAACATAGTGAATCTTGTAGAGAGAGCAAACATAGTGAATCTTGTAGAGGAGACTGTTGCAAACATTTTGATGTATTAATGTATAAGATGTCATGGTTGGAATCATAACACTCTTCAATTTCCTAAAATCCGATTAAAAAAGTAAATTTTAATATTTTAAAGAAGGGGGGCTATAAAGACATTTTAGAAGACTATAAATATCTTGAACCAAACTGATTTTTGTAGAGGACACTATTGCGAACATTCTGATGAATTAATATTTAATATCCCATGGTTGGAGTCGTATCACTCATAAATTTTCTAAAATCCCTCCAAAAAACAGAAATATTTGAAATCTTAAAATGGGGGAGGGTGATTAAGACATTTTAGGGACTTGAAATTTCTGGAACCAAAGTGAATCTTGTAGAGGAGGGTGTTGTGAACAATTTGATGTATAAATATAAAAGATGAAACAGATTGAATCATAACACTCCTCAACTTTCTAAAATACCATAAAAAAGCTCAAAATTAAATTTTTATAAGGTTGCTGATTAAGGCATTTTAGGTATCAGGAAATGTCAGGAACCAAACTGAATCTTGTAAGCGAGACTATTGCAAACATTTTGATGTATTAATATATAAGATGTCATGGTTGGAATCATAACACTCCTCAATTTCCTAAAATCCGATAAAAAAAACCAAAATTTAATACTTTAAAGAGGGGGTTATGAGGACATTTTAGAAGACTAGAAATGTCTTGAACGAAACTGAATATTGTAGAGGACACTATTGAAAACATTTTGATGCATTAATATTTAATATACCATGGTTGGAGTCGTAGCATTCCTCAATTTTCTAAAATCAGGCCAAAAAGACACAAAAATTTGAATTCTTAAAAACGGATGGGGGGATGATTAGGACAGATTAGAAGAACAGAGATGTGTGGAACCAAACTGAATCTTGTAGAGGAGACTGATGCAAAGATTTTGATGTATTAATATTTAATATACCACGGTTGGAGTCGTAGCACTCCTCAATTATCTAAAATCATTCGAAAAAACAGAAAAATTTGAATACTTTAAAATTGGGGATGGTGCTTAGGACATTTTACGAGTATAGAGATTTCTGGAACCAAAGTGAATCTTATAGAGGGGACTATTGCGAAATTTTGATGCATTAGTATTTAATATCCCATGGTTGGAGTAATAGCTCTCCTAAATTTTCTAAACTCAGACCAAAAAGATTTAAAAATTTGAATACTCAAAAAAGGGGTAGGGGCTGATTAGAACATTTTAGGAGACTAGAGATTTCTGGAAACAAAGTGAATCTTGTAGAGGAGACTGTTGCAAACATTTTGATGTATTAATATATAATATGTCATGGTTGGAATTATAACACTCCTCAATTTCCTAAAATCCGAAAAAAACCAAAATTTAATACTTAAAGAGGGGAGTTATAAGCACATTTTTGTAGACGGCAAATGTCTTGAACCAAACTGAATATTGTAGAGGTCACTATTAAAAACATTTTGATGCATTAATATTCAATATACCATGGTTGGAGTCGTAGCACTCCTCAATTTTCTACAATCAGGCCAAAAAGACACAAAAATTTGAATTCTTAAAAACGGGGGAGTGATTAGGACAGCTTAGAAGAATAGAGATGTGTGGAACCAAACTGAATCTTGTAGAGGAGACTGATGCAAACATTTTGATGTATTAATATTTAATATATCATGGTTGGAGTCGTAGCATTCCTCAATTATCTAAAATCATTCCAAAAAGACAGAAAAATTTCAATTCTTTAAAAGTGGGGAAGGTGTTTAGGACAATTTACGAGAATAGAGATTACTTGAAAAAAGTGAATCTTGTAGAGGAGACTATTGCGAACATTTTGATCTATTAATATTTAATATCCCATGGTTGGAGTCGTAGCACTCCTAAATTTTCTAAACTCAGACAAAAAATAATTAAAAATTTTAATTCTCCAAAAAGGGGTGGGCTGATTAGAACATTTTAGGAGACTAGAGATTTCTGGAAACATAGTGAATCTTGTAGAGGAGACTGTTGCAAACATTTTGATGTATTAATATTTAATATCCCATGGTTGGAGTCGTAGCACTCCTAAATTTTCTAAACTCAGACAAAAAATAATTAAAAATTTTAATTCTCAAAAAGGGGGGGCTGATTAGAACATTTTAGGAGACTAGAGATTTCTGGAAACATAGTGAATCTTGTAGAGGAGACTGTTGCAAACATTTTGATGTATTAATGTATAAGATGTCATGGTTGGAATCATAACACTCTTCAATTTCCTAAAATCCGATTAAGAAGTAAATTTTAATATTTTAAAGAAGGGGGGCTATAAAGACATTTTAGAAGACTATAAATATCTTGAACCAAACTGATTTTTGTAGAGGACACTATTGCGAACATTCTGATGAATTAATATTTAATATCCCATGGTTGGAGTCGTATCACTCATAAATTTTCTAAAATCCCTCCAAAAACAGAAATATTTGAAATCTTAAAATGGGGGAGGGTGATTAAGACATTTTAGGGACTTGAAATTTCTGGAACCAAAGTGAATCTTGTAGAGGAGGTTGTTGTGAACAATTTGATGTATAAATATAAAAGATGAAATAGTTTGAATCATAACACTCCTCAACTTTCTAAAATACCATAAAAAAGCTCAAAATTAAATTTTTATAGGGTTGTTGATTAAGGCATTTTAGGTATCAGGAAATGTCAGGAACCAAACTGAATCTTGTAAGCGAGACTATTGCAAACATTTTGATGTATTAATATATAAGATGTCATGGTTGGAATCATAACACTCCTCAATTTCCTAAAATCCGATAAAAAAAACCAAAATTTAATACTTTAAAGAGGGGGTTATGAGGACATTTTAGAAGACTAGAAATGTCTTGAACGAAACTGAATATTGTAGAGGACACTATTGAAAACATTTTGATGCATTAATATTTAATATACCATGGTTGGAGTCGTAGCATTCCTCAATTTTCTAAAATCAGGCCAAAATGACACAAAAATTTGAATTCTTAAAAACGGGGGTGGATGAATGAATAGGACAGATTAGAAGTATAGAGATGTGTGGAACCAAACTGAATCTTGTAGAGGAGACTGATGCAAAGATTTTGATGTATTAATATTTAATATACCACGGTTGGAGTCGTTGCACTCCTCAATTATCTAAAATCATTCGAAAAAACAGAAAAATTTGAATACTTTAAAATTGGGGATGGTGCTTAGGACATTTTACGAGTATAGAGATTTCTGGAACCAAAGTGAATCTTATAGAGGGGACTATTGCGAAATTTTGATGCATTAGTATTTAATATCCCATGGTTGGAGTAATATCTCTCCTAAATTTTCTAAACTCAGACCAAAAAGGTTTAAAAATTTGAATACTCAAAAAAGGGGTAGGGGCTGATTAGAACATTTTAGGAGACTAGAGATTTCTGGAAACAAAGTGAATCTTGTAAAGGAGACTGTTGCAAACATTTTGATGTATTAATATATAATATATCATGGTTGGAATCATAACACTCCTCAATTTCTTAAAATCCGATAAAAAACCAAAATTTAATACTTTAAAGAGGGGAGTTATAAGCACATTTTTGTAGACGGCAGATGTCTTGAACCAAACTGAATATTGTAGAGGTCACTATTAAAAACATTTTGATGCATTAATATTCAATATACTATGGTTGGAGTCGTAGCACTCCTCAATTTTCTACATTCAGGCCAAAAAGACACAAAAATTTGAATTCTTAAAAAGGGGGGAGGTGATTAGGACAGCTTAGAAATATAGAGATGTGTGGAACCAAACTGAATCTTGTAGAGGAGACTGATGCAAACATTTTGATGTATTAATATTTAATATATCATGGTTGCAGTCGTAGCACTCCTCATTTATATAAAATCATTTCAAAAAGACAGAAAAATTTCAATTCTTTAAAAGTGGGGAAGGTGTTTAGGAAAATTTACGAGAATACAGTTTGCTTGAAAAAAAGTGAATCTTGTAGAGGAGACTATTGCGAACATTTTTATCTATTAATATTTAATATCCCATGGTTGGAGTCGTAGAACTCCTAAATTTTCTAAACTCAGACCAAAAATAACTAAAAACTTAAATTCTCAAAAAAGGTGTGGGCTGATTAGAACAATTTAGGAGACTAGAGATTTCTGGAAACATAGTGAATCTTATAGAGGAGACTGTTGCAAACATTTTGATGTATTAATATTTAATATCCCATGGTTGGAATTGTAGAACTCCTAAATTTTCTAAACTCAGACCAAAAATAATTAAAAACTTAAATTCTCAAAAAAGGTTTGGGCTGATTAGAACATTTTAGGAGACTAGAGATTTCTGGAAACATAGTGAATCTTGTAGAGGAGACTGTTGCAAACATTTTGATGTATTAATATTTAATATCCCATGGTTGGAGTCGTAGCACTCCTAAATTTTCTAAACTCAGACAAAAAATAATTAAAAATTTTAATTCTCCAAAAAGGGGTGGGCTGATTAGAACATTTTAGGAGACTAGAGATTTCTGGAAACATATTGAATCTTGTAGTAGAGACTGTTGCAAACATGTTGATGTATTAATATTTAATATCCCATGGTTGAAGTCAACACTCCTAAATTTTCTAAACTCAGACAAAAATAATTAAAAATTTTAATTCTCAAAGAAGATGGGCTGATTAGACATTTTAGGAGACTAGAGATATACTGGAAACCAAAGTGAATCTTGTAGAGGACACTGTTGCAAACATTTTGATGTATTAATGTATAAGATGTCATGGTTGGAATCATCACTCTTCAATTTCTAAAATCCCGATTAAAAAGTAAAGTTTAATATTTTAAAGTAGGGGGGCTATAGAGACATTTTAGAAGACTATAAATATCTTGAACCAAACTGATTTTGTAGAGGACACTGCAGACATTCTGATGAATATTTTATCCAATGGTTGGAGTCATTATCACTCATAAATTTCTAAATCTGAAATGTATAAATATAGACATTTTAGACTTGAAATTTCTGGAACCAAAGTGAATCTTTAGAATCAATTTGATGTACTCATAAATATAAATAGTTTGAATCAACACTCCTCACAGCTTTCTAAAAACCATTAAAAAACTCAAAATTAAATTTTTATACGGTTGCTGATTAAGGCATTTTAGGTGTAAGGAAATGTCTGGAACCAAACTGAATCTTGTAAGCGAGACTATTGCAAACATTTTGATGTATTAATATATAAGATGTCATGGTTGGAATCATAACACTCCTCAATTTCCTAAAATCCGATAAAAAAACCAAAATTTAATACTTTAAAGAGGGGGGTTATGAGGACATTTTAGAAGACTAGAAATGTCTTGAACCAAACTGAATATTGTAGAGGACACTATTGAAAACATTTTGATGCATTAATATTTAATATACCATGGTTGGAGTCGTAGCATTCCTCAATTTTCTAAAATCAGGCCAAAAAGACACAAAAATTTGAATTCTTAAAAACGGGGGGGATGATTAGGACAGATTAGAAGAATAGAGATGTGTGGAACCAAACTGAATCTTGTTGAGGAGACTGATGCTAAAGGTTTTTTGATGTATTAATATTTAATATACCCACGGTTGGAGTCGTAGCACTCTGTCAATTATCTAAAATCATTCGACAAAACCAAATAATTAAAAATTTGAATACTTTTAAAAATTGGGAGCTGGTGCTTAGACATTTTACGAGACTAGAGATTTCTGGAAACCAAAGTGAATCTTGTAGGAGGGGAACTATTGCAAACATTTTGATGTATTAAATATTTAATATCCATGGTTGGAGTGTAGCACTCCCTATAATTTTCTAAAACTCCAGACAAAAAATAATTAAAAATTTTAATTATCCAAAAAAGGGGTGGGCTGATTAGAACATTTAGGAGACTAGAGATTTCTGAAAGTATAGTGAATCTTGTAGAGAGACTGTTGCAAACATTTTGATGTATTACATATATAAGATGTCATGGTTGGAATCATAACACTCATTCAATTTCCTAAAATACCGATTAAAAAAAGTAAATTTTTAATATTTTAAAGAAGGGTGCTATAAAGACATTTTTTAGAAGACTATAAATATCTTGAACCAAACTGATTTTTGTAGAGTGACACTATTGCAAACATTCTGATGAATTAATATTTAATATCCCGTGTTGGAAGTCAGTATCACTTTCATAAATTTTCTAAAAATCCCTCCAAAAAACAGAAATATTTGAAATCTTTTAAAATGGGGGAGGTGATTAAGACATTTTAGGGACTTAGAAAATTTCTGGAACCAAAGTGGAATCTTGTAGAAGACAGGTTTGTTTGAACAATTTGATGTATAAATATAAAAGATGAAATAGTTTGAACTCATAACATTCTCACAATTTTCTAAAATACCATAAGAAAAAAACTCAAAATTAAATTTTTAAAAATCGGGTTGCTGATTAGAGGCATTTTAGGTGTATAGGAAATGTCTGGAACCAAACTGAATCTTGTATAGACGAGACTAGCTTGCAAACATTTTGATGTATTAATATATAAGATCTCATGGATGGAATCATAACACTCCTCAATTTCCTGAAATCATCTGATAAGAAAAAACCAAAATTTGGAATACTTAAAGAGGATGGTGTATGAGGACATTTTAGAAGACTGAGAAATGTTCTTGAACCGAAGTGAATATTGTAGAGGGGACACTATTGAAAACTTTTTGATTCATTATTATTTAATATACCATGGTTGTAGTCGTAGCATGTCCTCAATTTTCTAAAATCAGACCAAAAGATTTAAAAATTTGAATTCTTAAGAGTAGGTGAAGGGGATGATTAGAACAGATTAGTAGGGCACTAGATGATTTCTGGAAAACAAACTGAATCTTTGTAGAGAGAGACTGATGCAAAGATTTTGATGTATTAATATTTAATATGTACCATGGTTGGAAGTCGTAGTACTCCTCAATTATCTAAAATCATTCGATAAAAAAAACAGAAAAATTTGAATACTTTAAAATTGGGGATGGTGCTTAGGACATTTTACGAGTATAGAGATTTCTGGGATCCAAACTCGTTAATCTTATAAGAGGGGACTATTGCAAAAAATTTTGATGCAATTAGTATTTAATATCCCATGGTTGGAGTAATATTTTCTCTAAATTTTCTAAACTCAGACCAAAAACAGATTTAAAAAATTTGAATACTCAAAAAAGGTGGAGGGCTGATTAGAACATTTTTGGAGACTTAGAAAAATTTCTGGAAACAAAGTGAATCTTGTAGAGACTTGTTGCAAACAATTTTGATGTATTAATATATAATATGTCATGATTGAATTATAACACTCCTCAACTTTCCTAAAATCCTGAAAAAAAAAAAAAATTGGTAATATTTTTTTAAAGAGGGAGTTATAAGTTGCACATTTTGTAGACGGCAAATGTCTTGAACCAAACTGAATATTTGTAGAGGTCACTATTAAAAACATTTTGATGCATTAATATTTAATAAACCATGGTTGCAGTCGCAGCACTCAACAATTTTCTACAATCAGGCCAAAAGACACAAAACTTGAATTCTAAAAACAGGTGGGTGGATTAGGACAGCTTTTAGAAGAATAGAGATGTGTGGAACCAAACTGAATCTTGTAGAGGAGACTGAGTGCAAACATTTTTATGAATTAATATTTAATATATCATGGTTGCAGTCGTATCACTCTCAAATTATCTAACTCAGATTCCAAAAAGACAGAAAAATTTCAATTCTTTTAAAAGTGGGGAAGGTGGTGTTTAGGATGACATTTAGATACGAGAATAGAGATTTACTTGAAAAAAGAGGAATCTTATAGAGGAGACTGTTGCGAAATATTTTGATTTATTAATATTTAATATCCCATGGTTGGAGTCGTAGCACTCCTAAATTTTCTAAACTCAGACAAAAAATAATTAAAAATTTTAATTCTCAAAAAAGGGATGGGCTGATTAGAACATTTTAGGAGACTAGAGATTACTGGAAACATAGTGAATCTTGTAGAGGAGACTGTTGCAAACATTTTGATGTATTAATATTTAATATCCCATGGTTGGGAGCATAGGACTCTGGAACTTTTAATCAGACAAAAATAATAAAAATTTTCGATTCTCAAAAATCCTGATTAGAAATTTTAAGACTAGAATTTTGGAAAATATTTTAAAGAAGGGATTTATAAATATTTTGATGTATTAATATAAAGACATGGTTAAATCATAACACTTCAATTTTCTAACATCCGATTAAAAAAAGTAAATTTTTATATTTTAAAGAAGGGGGCTATAAAGACATTTTAGAAGAATATAAATATCTTCACCCAAACTGATTTTTATAGAGGACGCTATTGTGAACATTCTGATGAATTAATATTTAATATCCCATGGTTGGAGTCGTATCACTCATAAATTTTCTAAAATCCCTCCAAAAAACAGAAATATTTGAAATCTTAAAATGGGGGAGGGTGATTAAGACATTTTAGGGACTTGAAATTTCTGGAACCAAAGTGAATCTTGTAGAGGAGGTTGTTGTGAACAATTTGATGTATAAATATAAAAGATGAAATAGTTTGAATCATAACACTCCTCAACTTTCTAAAATACCATAAAAAAGCTCAAAATTAAATTTTTATAGGGTTGCTGATTAAGGCATTTTAGGTGTAAGGAAATGTCTGGAACCAAACTGAATCTTGTAAGCGAGACTATTGCAAACATTTTGATGTATTAATATATAAGATGTCATGGTTGGAATCATAACACTCCTCAATTTCCTAAAATCCGATAAAAAAAACAAAATTTAATACTTTAAAGAGGGGGGTTATGAGGTTATTTTAGAAGACTAGAAATGTCTTGAATGAAACTGAATATTGTAGAGGACACTATTGAAAACATTTTGATGCATTAATATTTAATATACCATGGTTGGAGTCGTAGCATCCCTCAATTTTCTAAAATCAGGCCAAAAAACACAAAAATTTGAATTCTTAAAAACGGATGGGGGGGATGATTAGGACAGATTAGAAGAACAGAAATGTGTGGAACCAAACTGAATCTTGTAGAGGAGACTGATGCAAAGATTTTGATGTATTAATATTTAATATACCACGGTTGGAGTCGTTGCACTCCTCAATTATCTAAAATCATTCGAAAAAACAGAAAAATTTGAATACTTTAAAATTGGGGATGGTGCTTAGGACATTTTACGAGTATAGAGATTTCTGGAACCAAAGTGAATCTTATAGAGGGGACTATTGCGAAATTTTGATGCATTAGTATTTAATATCCCATGGTTGGAGTAATAGCTCTCCTAAATTTTCTAAACTCAGACCAAAAAGATTTAAAAATTTGAATACTCAAAATGGGGTAGGGGCTGATTAGAACATTTTAGGAGACTAGAGATTTCTGGAAACAAAGTGAATCTTGTAGAGGAGACTGTTGCAAACATTTTGATGTATAAATATATAATATGTCATGGTTGGAATTATAACACTCCTCAATTTCCTAAAATCCGAAAAAACCAAAATTTAATACTTAAAGAGGGGAGTTATAAGCACATTTTTGTAGACGGCAAATGTCTTGAACCAAACTGAATATTGTAGAGGTCACTATTAAAAACATTTTGATGCATTAATATTCAATATACCATGGTTGGAGTCGTAGCACTCCTCAATTTTCTACAATCAGGCCAAAAAGACACAAAAATTTGAATTCTTAAAAACGGGGGGGGGGTGATTAGGACAGCTTAGAAGAATAGAGATGTGTGGAACCAAACTGAATCTTGTAGAGGAGACTGATGCAAACATTTTGATGTATTAATATTTAATATATCATGGTTGGAGTCGTAGCACTCCTCAATTATCTAAAATCATTCCAAAAAGACAGAAAAATTTCAATTCTTTAAAAGTGGGGAAGGTGTTTAGGACAATTTACGAGAATAGAGATTACTTGAAAAAAAGTGAATCTTGTAGAGGAGACTATTGCGAACATTTTGATCTATTAATATTTAATATCCCATGGTTGGAGTCGTAGCACTCCTAAATTTTCTAAACTCAGACAAAAAATAATTAAAAATTTTAATTCTCCAAAAAGGGGTGGGCTGATTAGAACATTTTAGGAGACTAGAGATTTCTGGAAACATAGTGAATCTTGTAGAGGAGACTGTTGCAAACATTTTGATGTATTAATATTTAATATCCCATGGTTGGAGTCGTAGCACTCCTAAATTTTCTAAACTCAGACAAAAAATAATTAAAAATTTTAATTCTCAAAAAAGGGGTGGGCTGATTAGAACATTTTAGGAGACTAGAGATTTCTGGAAACATAGTGAATCTTGTAGAGGAGACTGTTGCAAACATTTTGATGTATTAATGTATAAGATGTCATGGTTGGAATCATAACACTCTTCAATTTCCTAAAATCCGATTAAGAAGTAAATTTTAATATTTTAAAGAAGGGGGGCTATAAAGACATTTTAGAAGACTATAAATATCTTGAACCAAACTGATTTTTGTAGAGGACACTATTGCGAACATTCTGATGAATTAATATTTAATATCCCATGGTTGGAGTCGTATCACTCATAAATTTTCTAAAATCCCTCCAAAAAACAGAAATATTTGAAATCTTAAAATGGGGGAGGGTGATTAAGACATTTTAGGGACTTGAAATTTCTGGAACCAAAGTGAATCTTGTAGAGGAGGTTGTTGTGAACAATTTGATGTATAAATATAAAAGATGAAATAGTTTGAATCATAACACTCCTCAACTTTCTAAAATACCATAAAAAAACTCAAAATTAAATTTTTATAGGGTTGCTGATTAAGGCATTTTAGGTGTAAGGAAATGTCTGGAACCAAACTGAATCTTGTAAGCGAGACTATTGCAAACATTTTGATGTATTAATATATAAGCTGTCATGGTTGGAATCATAACACTCCTCAATTTCCTAAAATCCGATAAAAAAACAAAATTTAATACTTTAAAGAGGGGGGTTATGAGGTTATTTTAGAAGACTAGAAATGTCTTGAACGAAACTGAATATTGTAGAGGACACTATTGAAAACATTTTGATGCATTAATATTTAATATACCATGGTTGGAGTCGTAGCATTCCTCAATTTTCTAAAATCAGGCCAAAAAGACACAAAAATTTGAATTCTTAAAAACGGAGGGGGGATGATTAGGACAGATTAGAAGAACAGAGATGTGTGGAACCAAACTGAATCTTTTAGAGGTGACTGATGCAAAGATTTTGATGTATTAATATTCAATATACCATGGTTGGAGTCGTAGCACTACTCAATTTTCTACATTCAGGCTAAAAAACACAAAAATTTGAATCCTTAAAAAGGGGGGCGGTGATTAGGATATTTTGATGAAGAATAGAGATTTCTGGAACCAAAGTGAATCTTGTAGAGAGACTATTAAGCAAAATTTTGATGTATTAGTATTTAATATACAATGGTTGCAGTCATAGCCTCCTCAATTATATAAACTCAGACCAAAGACAGAAAAATTTGAATTCTTTCAAAAGGTGGGCTGATTAGAACATTTTAGGAGACTAGAGATTTCTGGAAACAAAGTGAATCTTGTAGTGGAGACTGTTGCAAACATTTTGATGTATTAATATATAATATGTCCATGGTTGAAGTCAGTAACACTCCTAAATTTCTTCAAAATCCAAAAAAACCAAAATTTAAATTCTCAAAGAGGTGTGGAGTGATTAGAACATTTTAGAGACTAAAATGTCTTGAAACCAAACTGAATAATGTAGAGGTCACTGTTGCAAACATTTTGATGTATTAATATTTCAATATCCCATGGTTGGAGTCAAGCACTCTCAATTTTCTAAACTCAGACAAAAAAAGATTAAAAATTTTAATTCTCCAAAAAGGGGTGCAGGCTGATTAGAACATTTTAGAAGAATAGAGATGTTCTGGAAACCATAGTGAATCTTGTAGAGGAGACTGTTGCAAACATTTTGATGTATTAATATTTAATATATCCATGGTTGGAGTCATAGCACTCCTCAAATTTTCTAAATCAGATTCCAAAAAGATAATTAAAAATTTTAATTCTCAAAAGTGGGAAGGTGTTTAGAACATTTTAGGAATAGAGATTACTGGAAACATAGTGAATCTTGTAGAGGAGACTGTTGCAAACATTTTGATGTATTAATGTATTTAAGATGTCATGGTTGGAATCACTTAACACTCTTCTAAATTTCTAAACTCCGATTAAAAAAATAATTAATATTAATTTTAAAAGAAGGGGGGCTGATTAAGAACATTTTAGAAGACTAGAGATTATCTTGAACCAAACATAGTGAATCTTGTAGAGGAGACTGTTGCAAACATTCTGATGAATTAATATTTAATATCCCATGGTTGGAATCATAACACTTTCAATTTTCTAAAATCCGATTAAACAGAAATATTTAATATTTTTAAATGAAGGGGTGATTAAGACATTTTAGAAGACTTGAAATTTCTGGAACCAAAGTGAATTTTTGTAGAGGACACTATTGTGAACAAATTGATGAATTAGATATTTAATATCCATGGTTGAATCATAATCACTCATAAACTTTCTAAAATACCATAAAAAAACTCAGAAATATTTAAATCTTAAAATAGGGTGATTAAGGCATTTTAGGTGTAAGGAAATGTCTGGAACCAAAGTGAATCTTGTAGAGGACTATTGTGAACATTTGATGTATTAATATATAAAGATGATAGTTTGAATCATAACACTCCTCACAACTTTCCTAAAATACTCATAAAAAAACTCAAATTAATACTTTAAAAAGGGTTGTTGATTAGGTATTTTAGGTGTAAGGAAATGTCTTGAACCAAACTGAATCTTTTAGAGACTATTGCAAACATTTTGATGCATAAATATTTAATATACCATGGTTGGAATCATAGCATTCCTCAATTTTCTAAAATCAGGCCAAAAAAAAACAAAATTTAATACTTTAAAAACAGGGGGTTATGATTAGGACATTTTAGAAGAACTAGAAATGTCTTGGAACAAACTGAATCTTGTAGAGGAGACTGATTGCAAAGATTTTGATGTATTAATATTTAATATACCACATGGTTGGAGTCGTAGCATTCCTCAATTTTCTAAAATCATTCGCCAAAAATGACAAAAATTTGAATTCTTAAACGGAGGCGGATGATTAGGACAGATTACGAGTAGATGTGTGAAACCAAACTGAATCTTGTAGAGGAGAATTATTAAAAAATTTTTATGTATTAATATTTAATATACCACGGTTGGAGTCAGCTCTCCTCAATTATCTAAAATCAGACCAAAAACAGAAAAATTTGAATACTTTAAAAGGGGATGGTGCTGATTAGACATTTTAGGAGACTATAGAGATTTCTGAACCAAAGTGAATCTTATAGAGAGGACTGTTGCAAAATTTTGATGCATTAGTATTTAATATCACATGGTTGAGTAATATAACTCCTAAATTTTCTAAACTCAGAATAAAAAGGTTTAAAAATTTGAATACTAAAAAAGGGTAGTTGATTAGAACATTTTAGGAGACTACAGATTTCAGGAAACTAAGTGAATCTTGTAGAGTAGACTGATGAAAAAATTTTGATTTAGTAATATATAAGATGACATGGTTGGAATCATAACACTCCTCAATTTAAAATCCGATAAAAACCAAAATTTAATACTTTAAAGAGGGGAGTTATAAGCACATTTGTAGACAGCAAATGTCTTGAACCAAACTGAATATTGTAGAGGTCACTATTAAAAACATTTTGATGCATTAATATTCAATATACCATGGTTGGAGTCGTAGCACTCCTCAATTTTCTACATTCAGGCCAAAAAGACACAAAAATTTGAATTCTTAAAAAGGGGGGGCGGTGATTAGGACAGCTTAGAAGAATACAGATGTGTGGAACCAAACTGAATCTTGTAGAGGAGACTGATGCAAACATTTTGATGTATTAATATTTAATATATCATGGTTGGAGTCGTAGCATTCCTCAAATATCTAAAATCATTCCAAAAAGACAGAAAAATTTCAATTCTTTAAAAGTGGGGAAGGTGTTTAGGACAATTTACGAGAATAGAGATTACTTCAAAAAAAAGTGAATCTTGTAGAGGAGACTGTTGCAAACATTTTGATGTATTAATATTTAATATCCCATGGTTGGAGTCGTAGCACTCCTAAATTTTCTAAACTCAGACAAAAAATAATTAAAAATTTTAATTCTCCAAAAAGGGGTGGGCTGATTAGAACATTTTAGGAGACTAGAGATTTCTGGAAACATAGTGAATCTTGTAGAGGAGACTGTTGCAAACATTTTGATGTATTAATATTTAATATCCCATGGTTGGAGTCGTAGCACTCCTAAATTTTCTAAACTCAGACAAAAAATAATTAAAAATTTTAATTCTCAAAAAAGGGGTGGGCTGATTAGAACATTTTAGGAGACTAGAGATTTCTGGAAACATAGTGAATCTTGTAGAGGAGACTGTTGCAAACATTTTGATGTATTAATGTATAAGATGTCATGGTTGGAATCATAACACTCTTCAATTTCCTAAAATCCGATTAAAAAAGTAAATTTTAATATTTTAAAGAAGGGGGGCTATAAAGACATTTTAGAAGACTATAAATATCTTGAACCAAACTGATTTTTGTAGAGGACACTATTGCGAACATTCTGATGAATTAATATTTAATATCCCATGGTTGGAGTCGTATCACTCATAAATTTTCTAAAATCCCTCCAAAAAACAGAAATATTTGAAATCTTAAAATGGGGGAGGGTGATTAAGACATTTTAGGGACTTGAAATTTCTGGAACCAAAGTGAATCTTGTAGAGGAGGTTGTTGTGAACAATTTGATGTATAAATATAAAAGATGAAATAGTTTGAATCATAACACTCCTCAACTTTCTAAAATACCATAAAAAACTCAAAATTAAATTTTTATAGGGTTGCTGATTAAGGCATTTTAGGTGTAAGGAAATGTCTGGAACCAAACTGAATCTTGTAAGCGAGACTATTGCAAACATTTTGATGTATTAATATATAAGATGTCATGGTTGGAATCATAACACTCCTCAATTTCCTAAAATCCGATAAAAAAAATTTAATACTTTAAAGAGGGGGTTATGAGGACATTTTAGAAGACTAGAAATGTCTTGAACGAAACTGAATATTGTAGAGGACACTATTGAAAATATTTTGATGCATTAATATTTAATATACCATGGTTGGAGTCGTAGCATTCCTCAATTTTCTAAAATCAGGCCAATAAGACACAAAAATTTGAATTCTTAAAAACGGGGGGGATGATTAGGACAGATTAGAAGAATGGACATGTGTGGAACCAAACTGAATCTTGTAGAGGAGACTGATGCAAAGATTTTGATGTATTAATATTTAATATACCACAGTTGGAGTCGTAGCACTCCTCAATTATCTAAAATCATTCGAAAAAACAGAAAAATTTGAATACTTTAAAATTGGGGATGGTGCTTAGGACATTTTACGAGTATAGAGATTTCTGGAACCAAAGTTAATCTTATAGAGGGGACTATTGCAAAATTTTGATGCATTAGTATTTAATATCCCATGGTTGGAGTAATAGCTCTCCTAAATTTTCTAAACTCAGACAAAAAGATTTAAAAATTTGAATACTCAAAAAAGGGGTAGGGGCTGATTAGAACATTTTAGGAGACTAGAGGTTTCTGGAAACAAAGTGAATCTTGTAGAGGAGACTGTTGCAAACATTTTGATGTATTAATATTTAATATCCCATGGTTGGAGTCGTAGCACTCCTAAATTTTTTAACTCAGACAAAAAATAATTAAAAATTTTAATTCTTAAAATCGGGGGGGATGATTAGAACATTTTAGGAGACTAGAGATTACTGGAAACATAGTGAATCTTGAAGAGGAGACTGTTGCAAACATTTTGATGTATTAATATTTAATATACCATGGTTGGAGTCGTAGCACTCCTCAATTTTCTACAGACAGGCCAAAAAGACAAAAATTTTAATTCTTAAAAGGGGGGCTGATTAGGACACATTTTAGAAGAATAGAGATGTCTGGAACAAACTGAATATTGTAGATGAGACTGATGCAAACATTTTTATTTATTAATATATAATATCATGGTTGGAGTCATAGCACTCCTAAATTTTCTAAACTCAGACCAAAAAACAAAATTTAATTCTTTAAAAAGTGGGGAAGCTGATTAGGACATGTTAGGAGACTAGAGATTTCTGTAAACAAAGTGAATCTTGTAGAGGAGACTGTTGCAAACATTTTGATGTATTAATATTTAATATCCCATGGTTGGAGTCGTAGCACTCCTAAATTTTCTAAACTCAGACAAAAAAATAATTAAAAATTTTAATTCTAAAAAAATGCGGGGCTGATTAGAACATTTTAGGAGACTAGAGATTTCTGGAAACATAGTGAATCTTGTAGAGGAGACTGTTGCAAACATTTTGATGTATTAATGTATAAGATGTCATGGTTGGAATCATAACACTCTTCAATTTCCTAAAATCCGATTAAAAAAGTAAATTTTAATATTTTAAAGAAGGGGGGCTATAAAGACATTTTAGAAGACTATAAATATCTTGAACCAAACTGATTTTTGTAGAGGACACTATTGCGAACATTCTGATGAATTAATATTTAATATCCCATGGTTGGAGTCGTATCACTCATAAATTTTCTAAAATCCCTCCAAAAAACAGAAATATTTGAAATCTTAAAATGGGGGAGGGTGATTAAGACATTTTAGGGACTTGAAATTTCTGGAACCAAAGTGAATCTTGTAGAGGAGGGTGTTGTGAACAATTTGATGTATAAATATAAAAGATGAAATAGTTTGAATCATAACACTCCTCAACTTTCTAAAATACCATAAAAAACTCAAAATTAAATTTTTATAGGGTTGCTGATTAAGGCATTTTAGGTGTAAGGAAATGTCTGGAACCAAACTGAATCTTGTAAGCGAGACTATTGCAAACATTTTGATGTATTAATATATAAGATGTCATGGTTGGAATCATAACACTCCTCAATTTCCTAAAATCCGATAAAAAAACCAAAATTTAATACTTTAAAGAGGGGGGTTATGAGGACATTTTAGAAGACCAGAAATGTCTTGAACCAAACTGAATATTGTAGAGGGCACTATTGAAAACATTTTGATGCATTAATATTTAATATACCATTGTTGGAGTCGTAGCATTCCTCAATTTTCTAAAATCAGGCCAAAATGACACAAAAATTTGAATTCTTAAAAACGGGGGTGGATGAATGAATAGGACAGATTAGAAGTATAGAGATGTGTGGAACCAAACTGAATCTTGTAGAGGAGACTGATGCAAAGCTTTTCATGTATTAATATTTAATATACCACGGTTGGAGTCGTAGAACTCCTCAATTATCTAAAATCATTCGAAAAAACAGAAAAATTTGAATACTTTAAAATTGGGGATGGTGCTTAGGACATTTTACGAGTATAGAGATTTCTGGAACCAAAGTTAATCTTATAGAGGGGACTATTGCAAAATTTTGATGCATTAGTATTTAATATCCCATGGTTGGAGTAATAGCTCTCCTAAATTTTCTAAACTCAGACCAAAAAGATTTAAAAATTTGAATACTCAAAAAAGGGGTAGGGGCTGATTAGAACATTTTAGGAGACTAGAGATTTCTGGAAACAAAGTGAATCTTGTAGAGGAGACTGTTGCAAACATTTTGATGTATTAATATATAATATGTCATGGTTGGAATTATAACACTCCTCAATTTCCTAAAATCCGAAAAAAACCAAAATTTAATACTTAAAGAGGGGAGTTATAAGCACATTTTTGTAGACGGCAAATGTCTTGAACCAAACTGAATATTGTAGAGGTCACTATTAAAAACATTTTGATGCATTAATATTCAATATACCATGGTTGGAGTCGTAGCACTCCTCAATTTTCTACAATCAGGCCAAAAAGACACAAAAATTTGAATTCTTAAAAACGGGGGGGTGATTAGGACAGCTTAGAAGAATAGAGATGTGTGGAACCAAACTGAATCTTGTAGAGGAGACTGATGCAAACATTTTGATGTATTAATATTTAATATATCATGGTTGGAGTCGTAGCATTCCTCAATTATCTAAAATCATTCCAAAAAGACAGAAAAATTTCAATTCTTTAAAAGTGGGGAAGGTGTTTAGGACAATTTACGAGAATAGAGATTACTTGAAAAAAGTGAATCTTGTAGAGGAGACTATTGCGAACATTTTGATCTATTAATATTTAATATCCCATGGTTGGAGTCGTAGCACTCCTAAATTTTCTAAACTCAGACAAAAATAATTAAAAATTTTAATTCTCCAAAAAGGGTGGGCTGATTAGAACATTTTAGGAGACTAGAGATTTCTGGAAACATAGTGAATCTTGTAGAGGAGACTGTTGCAAACATTTTGATGTATTAATATTTAATATCCCATGGTTGGAGTCGTAGCACTCCTAAATTTTCTAAACTCAGACAAAAAATAATTAAAAATTTTAATTCTCCAAAAAGGGGTGGGCTGATTAGAACATTTTAGGAGACTAGAGATTTCTGGAAACATAGTGAATCTTGTAGAGGAGACTGTTGCAAACATTTTGATGTATTAATGTATAAGATGTCATGGTTGGAATCATAACACTCTTCAATTTCCTAAAATCCGATTAAAAAAGTAAATTTTAATATTTTAAAGAAGGGGGGCTATAAAGACATTTTAGAAGACTATAAATATCTTGAACCAAACTGATTTTTGTAGAGGACACTATTGCGAACATTCTGATGAATTAATATTTAATATCCCATGGTTGGAGTCGTATCACTCATAAATTTTCTAAAATCCCTCCAAAAAACAGAAATATTTGAAATCTTAAAATGGGGGAGGGTGATTAAGACATTTTAGGGACTTGAAATTTCTGGAACCAAAGTGAATCTTGTAGAGGAGGTTGTTGTGAACAATTTGATGTATAAATATAAAAGATGAAATAGTTTGAATCATAACACTCCTCAACTTTCTAAAATACCATAAAAACACAAAATTAAATTTTTATAGGGTTGCTGATTAAGGCATTTTAGGTGTAAGGAAATGTCTGGAACCAAACTGAATCTTGTAAGCGAGACTATTGCAAACATTTTGATGTATTAATATATAAGATGTCATGGTTGGAATCATAACACTCCTCAATTTCCTAAAATCCGATAAAAAAAATTTAATACTTTAAAGAGGGGGTTATGAGGACATTTTAGAAGACTAGAAATGTCTTGAACGAAACTGAATATTGTAGAGGACACTATTGAAAACATTTTGATGCATTAATATTTAATATACCAATGTTGGAGTCGTAGCATTCCTCAATTTTCTAAAATCAGGCCAAAATGACACAAAAATTTGAATTCTTAAAAACGGGGGGGATGATTAGGACAGATTAGAAGTATAGAGATGTGTGGAACCAAACTGAATCTTGTAGAGGAGACTGATGCAAAGCTTTTCATGTATTAGAATTTAATATACCACGGTTGGAGTCGTAGAACTCCTCAATTATCTAAAATCATTCGAAAAAACAGAAAAATTTGAATACTTTAAAATTGGGGATGGTGCTTAGGATATTTTACGAGTATAGAGATTTCTGGAACCAAAGTTAATCTTATAGAGGGGACTATTGCAAAATTTTGATGCATTAGTATTTAATATCCCATGGTTGGAGTAATAGCTCTCCTAAATTTTCTAAACTCAGACAAAAAGATTTAAAAATTTGAATACTCAAAAAAGGGGTAGGGGCTGATTAGAACATTTTAGGAGACTAGAGGTTTCTGGAAACAAAGTGAATCTTGTAGAGGAGACTGTTGCAAACATTTTGATGTATAAATATATAATATGTCATGGTTGGAATTATAACACTCCTCAATTTCCTAAAATCCGAAAAAAAACCAAAATTTAATACTTAAAGAGGGGAGTTATAAGCACATTTTTGTAGACGGCAAATGTCTTGAACCAAACTGAATATTGTAGAGGTCACTATTAAAAACATTTTGATGCATTAATATTCAATATACCATGGTTGGAGTCGTAGCACTCCTCAATTTTCTACAATCAGGCCAAAAAGACACAAAAATTTGAATTCTTAAAAACGGGGGAGTGATTAGGACAGCTTAGAAGAATAGAGATGTGTGGAACCAAACTGAATCTTGTAGAGGAGACTGATGCAAACATTTTGATGTATTAATATTTAATATATCATGGTTGGAGTCGTAGCACTCCTCAATTTTCTAAAATCATTCCAAAAAGACACAAAAATTTGAATTCTTAAAAACGGGAAGGGGGGGTTGATTAGGACAGCGTAGAAGAATAGAGATGTGTGGAACCAAACTGAATCTTGTAGAGGAGACTGATGCAAACATTTTGATGTATTAATATTTAATATATCATGGTTGGAGTCGTAGCACTCCTCAATTTTCTAAAATCATTCCAAAAAGACAGAAAAATTTCAATTCTTTAAAAGTGGGGAAGGTGTTTAGGACATTTTACGAGTTTAGAGATTTCTGGAACCAAAGTGAATCTTGTAGAGGAGACTATTGCGAACATTTTGATCTATTAATATTTAATATCCCATGGTTGGAGTCGTAGCACTCCTAAATTTTCTAAACTCAGACAAAAAATAATTAAAAATTTTAATTCTCCAAAAAGGGGTGGGCTGATTAGAACATTTTAGGAGACTAGAGATTTCTGGAAACATAGTGAATCTTGTAGAGGAGACTGTTGCAAACATTTTGATGTATTAATGTATAAGATGTCATGGTTGGAATCATAACACTCTTCAATTTCCTAAAATCCGATTAAAAAAGTAAATTTTAATATTTTAAAGAAGGGGGGCTATAAAGACATTTTAGAAGACTATAAATATCTTGAACCAAACTGATTTTTGTAGAGGACACTATTGCGAACATTCTGATGAATTAATATTTAATATCCCATGGTTGGAGTCGTATCACTCATAAATTTTCTAAAATCCCTCCAAAAAACAGAAATATTTGAAATCTTAAAATGGGGGAGGGTGATTAAGACATTTTAGGGACTTGAAATTTCTGGAACCAAAGTGAATCTTGTAGAGGTGGGTGTTGTGAACAATTTGATGTATAAATATAAAAGATGAAATAGTTTGAATCATAACACTCCTCAACTTTCTAAAATACCATAAAAAAGCTCAAAATTAAATTTTTATAAGGTTGCTGATTAAGGCATTTTAGGTATCAGGAAATGTCAGGAACCAAACTGAATCTTGTAAGCGAGACTATTGCAAACATTTTGATGTATTAATATATAAGATGTCATGGTTGGAATCATAACACTCCTCAATTTCCTAAAATCCGATAAAAAAAAACCAAAATTTAATACTTTAAAGAGGGGGTTATGAGGACATTTTAGAAGACTAGAAATGTCTTGAACGAAACTGAATATTGTAGAGGACACTATTGAAAATATTTTGATGCATTAATATTTAATATACCATGGTTGGAGTCGTAGCATTCCTCAATTTTCTAAAATCAGGCCAAAAAGACACAAAAATTTGAATTCTTAAAAACGGGGGGGGATGATTAGGACAGATTAGAAGTATAGAGATGTGTGGAACCAAACTGAATCTTGTAGAGGAGACTGATGCAAAGATTTTGATGTATTAATATTTAATATACCACGGTTGGAGTCGTAGCACTCCTCAATTATCTAAAATCATTCGAAAAAACAGAAAAATTTGAATACTTTAAAATTGGGGATGGTGCTTAGGACATTTTACGAGTATAGAGATTTCTGGAACCAAAGTGAATCTTATAGAGGGGACTATTGCGAAATTTTGATGCATTAGTATTTAATATCCCATGGTTGGAGTAATAGCTCTCCTAAATTTTCTAAACTCAGACCAAAAAGATTTAAAAATTTGAATACTCAAAATGGGGTAGGGGCTGATTAGAACATTTTAGGAGACTAGAGATTTCTGGAAACAAAGTGAATCTTGTAGAGGAGACTGTTGCAAACATTTTGATGTATTAATATATAATATGTCACGGTTGGAATTATAACACTCCTCAATTTCCTAAAATCCGAAAAAAACCAAAATTTAATACTTAAAGAGGGGAGTTATAAGCACATTTTTGTAGACGGCAAATGTCTTGAACCAAACTGAATATTGTAGAGGTCACTATTAAAAACATTTTGATGCATTAATATTCAATATACCATGGTTGGAGTCGTAGCACTCCTCAATTTTCTACAATCAGGCCAAAAAGACACAAAAATTTGAATTCTTAAAAACGGGGGTGTGTGATTAGGACAGCTTAGAAGAATAGAGATGTGTGGAACCAAACTGAATCTTGTAGAGGAGACTGATGCAAACATTTTGATGTATTAATATTTAATATATCATGGTTGGAGTCGTAGCATTCCTCAATTATCTAAAATCATTCCAAAAAGACAGAAAAATTTCAATTCTTTAAAAGTGGGGAAGGTGTTTAGGACAATTTACGACAATAGAGATTACTTGAAAAAAAGTGAATCGTTAGAGGAGACTATTGCGAACATTTTGATCTATTAATATTTAATATCCCATGGTTGGAGTCGTAGAACTCCTAAATTTTATAAACTCAGACCAAAAATAATTAAAAAATTAAATTCTCAAAAAAGGTGTGGGCTGATTAGAACATTTTAGGAGACTAGAGATTTCTGGAAACATAGTGAATCTTGTAGAGGAGACTGTTGCAAACATTTTGATGTATTAATATTTAATATCCCATGGTTGGAATCATAACACTCCTAAATTTTCTAAACTCAGACAAAAAATAATTAAAAATTTTAATTCTCAAAAAAGGGGTGGGCTGATTAGAACATTTTAGGAGACTAGAGATTTCTGGAAACATAGTGAATCTTGTAGAGGAGACTGTTGCAAACATTTTGATGTATTAATATTTAATATCCCATGGTTGGAGTCGTATCACTCATAAATTTTCTAAAATCCCTCCAAAAAACAGAAATATTTGAAATCTTAAAATGGGGGAGGGTGATTAAGACATTTTAGGGACTTGAAATTTCTGGAACCAAAGTGAATCTTGTAGAGGTGGGTGTTGTGAACAATTTGATGTATATATATAAAAGATCCCATGGTTGAATCATAACACTCTCAAATTTTCTAAAAATACCATAAAAAAACTCAAAATTAAATTTTTATAGGGTTGCTGATTAAGGCATTTTAGGAGTCTATAAATGTCTGGAACCAAACTGAATCTTGTAGAGGAGACTGTTGCGTACATTTTGATGTACTAATATTTAAGATCCCATGGTTGGAATCATAACACTCCTCAATTTCCTAAAATCCGATAAAAAAAAGTTTAATACTTTAAAGAGGGGGACGTTAGGACGTTTTAGATATCTAGAAATGTCTTCAACCAAACTGAATCTGCTAGAGGACACTGTTGCAAACATTTTGATATATTAATATTTAATATCCCATGGTTGGAGTCGTAGTTCTCCTCAATTTTCTAAAATCAACCAAAAGACAAAAATTTGAATTCTTTAAAAAGAAAGTGGGCTGATTAGGACATTTTACGAGACTAGAGATGTCTGGAAACAAAGTGAATCTTGTAGAGGAGACTGTTGCAAACATTTTGATGTATTAATATTTAATATACCATGGTTGGAGTCGTAGCACTCCTCAATTATCTAAAATCATTCGAAAAAACAGAAAAATTTGAATACTTTAAAATTGGGGATGGTGCTTAGGACATTTTACGAGTATAGAGATTTCTGGAACCAAAGTTAATCTTATAGAGTGGACTATTGCAAAATTTTGATGCATTAATATTTAATATCCCATGGTTGGAGTCGGTTCAATTCCTATTTTTTAAAATCAGACGGAAAAGAATTAATAATTTGAATTTTTAAAAATGATGGGGGCTGATTAGTACATTTTAGAACACTAGAGATGTCTGGAACCTAATTGAATCTGTTAGAGGACACTGTTGCAAACATTTTTATGTATTATTATTTAAGATACCATGGTTAGAGCCGTATCACTCTTTAAATTTTTAAAATCAAATCAAAAACACCGAAATTTTAATATCTTTAAAGGGGGGTGATTAGGTCATTTTAGGTGCCTAGAAATGTCTGGAGCCAAACTGAATCTTGTAGTGGAAACTGTTGCGAACATTTTCATGTATTAATATTTAATATCCCATGGTTGGAGTCGTAGCACTCCTAAATTTTCTAAACTCAGACAAAAATAATTAAAAATTTGAATTCTCTTAAAAAGGGTGGGCTGATTAGGAACATTTTAGGAGACTAGAGATTTCTGGAAACATAGTGAATCTTGTAGAGGAGACTGTTGCAAACATTTTGATGTATTAATATTTAATATCCCATGGTTGGAGTCGTAGCATCCCTCAATTTTCTAAAATCAGGCCAAAAAGACACAAAAATTTGAATTCTTTAAAAAAGGGGTGGGTGATTAGGACATTTTACGAGAATAGAGATTTCTGGAAAAAAAGTGAATCTTGTAGAGAAGACTGTTGCAAACATTTTGATGTATTAATATTTAAGATCCCATGGTTGGAGTTGAAGCACTCCTCAATTTTCTAATATCCAACCAAAAAGACTGAAAATTTGAATTCTTTAAAAGGGGGTTTATAGGACATTTTAGGAGTCTAGAAATGTCTGGAACCAAACTTATTCTTGAAGAGGAGTCTTTTGCGAACATTTTGATTTATTAATATTTAAGATCCCATGGTTGAAATGTTAACACTCCTCAATTTTTTCAAATACAATCAAAATTACACCAAATATATTTTTTATAAGGGTGAGATTAGGACATTTTAGGAGTCAAGAAATGTCAGGCACCAACCGGAATCGAGTAGAGGAGACTGATGCAAACATTTTGAAGTATTAATATTTAAGATACCATGGTTGGAGTCGCAACTTCCTCAATTTTCTAAAATCAAAAAGATTTAAAAATTTGAATTTTTAAGGAGGGGGTTGATTAAGAGACTTTTTTACTAGAAATGTGTGGAGCCAAACTGAATCATGTAGAGGAAACTGTTGAGAACATTTTCATGTAATAATATTTAAGATCCCATGGTTGGAGTCATAACACTCCTCAATTTTCTAAAATACAAACAAAAAGACACAAAATTTACATTTTAAAATGGGAGTTGATTAGGACATTTTAGGTGAAGAAATGTCTAGAACCAAACTGAATCTTGAAGAGGAGACTATTGCAAACATTTTGATGTATTAATATTTAAGATCCCATGGTTGGAGTCATAACACTCATCAATTTTCTATAAAACAATCAAAAAGACACAAAAATATGAATTCTTTAAAATCGGGGGGGCTGATTAGGACATTTTAGAAAGAAATGTCTGGAACCAAACTGAATCTTTTAGAGGAGAATATTGCAAACATTTTGATGTATTAATATTTAAGATCCCATGGTTGAAATCATAACACTCCTCAATTTCCTAAAATACGATAAAAAACATAAGTTTAATAATTTTTAGAGGGGGTGGGGGTTATTAGGACAATTTAGATGCCTAGAAATGTCTTGAATCAAATTGAATCTTATAGCGGCGATTTTTCGATCATTTTCATGTATTAATATTTAAGATCCTATGGTTGGAGTGTTCGCTCTTCTCAATTTTCTAAGATCTGAACAAAAACAACAAAAATTTGAAATCTTAAAAAAGAAAGGGGGCTGATTAGGACATTTTAGACGAAGAGAGATGTCTGCAACCAAATTGAATGTGGAAGAGGACACTGATGCGAACATTTTGATGTATTAATATTAAAGATCGCATTGTTGGTGTCGTAACACTCCTCAAATATCTAAAATCCAAACAAAAACACCGAAAAATTTGAATTCTTAAAAAAGGGGGGGAGGTGATTAGGTCATTTTAGGTGACTAGAAATGTCTGGAGCCAAACTAAATGTTAGACGAGACTGTTGCGAACATTTTTATGTATTAATATTGAAGATACCATGCTTTGAATCATAACACTCCTCAGTTTTTTAAAATACAATCAAAAATACACAAAATTGATTTTTAAGGGGGGTTGATTAGAACATTTTAGGTGAGAAGAAATGTCTGGCACCAAACTAAATCTTGCAGAGGAGACTGTTGCGAACACAATGATGTATTAATATTTAAGATCCTATGGTTGAAGTCGGTGCAATTCTGATTTTTTAAAATCCGACGGAAAAGACATAATAATTTGAATTTTTAAATATTTTGGGGCTGATTATTACATTTTAGAACACTTGAGATGTCTGGAATCGAATTGAATCTCATAGAGGACACTGTTGCAAAATTCATTATGTATTATTATTTAAGATACCATGGTTAGAGCTGTATCACTCTTTAAATATTTAAAATCAAATCAAAAACACCGAAATTTTAATATCTTTAAAGGGGGGGGGGTGATTAGGTCATTTCAGGAGACTAGAGATGTCTGGGGCAAAACTGATTCTTGTATAGGACACTGTTGCAAATATTTTGATTTATTAATATTTAACATCCCATGGTTTAAGTTCTAGCATTCCTCTATTTTCAAAAATCTAACCAAAAAGACACAAAAATGCTTAAAAAATGAAAGAGGGCGTGATTAGGTCATTTTAGGTGCCTAGAAATGTCTGGAGCCAAACTGAATCTTGTAGTGGAAACTGTTGCGAACATTTTCATGTATTAATATTTAAGATCCTATGGTTGGAGTCGGTGCACTCCTCAAATTTCTAAAATCCGATCATAAAGACACAAAAATTGGAATTCTTAAAAAGGTGTGTAGGGGCTGATTAGGACATTTTAGAACACTAGATACGTCTAGAACCAAATTGTGTCTTATAGAAGACATTGTTCCGAATATTTTGATGTATTAATAATTAAGTTCCCATGGTTAGAGGTGCCTATACCTTATCAATTACCTAAAATCCAACCAAAAAGACCGAAGAATTTGGATTCTTTAAAAGGGGGTTGTATAGGAAATTTTAGGAGACTAGTGATGTCTGTGACCAAAATATTTCTGGTAGACGATGCATTTGCGAACATATTGATGTATTAGTACTTAAGACCCCATGGTTGAAATGTTAACACTCCTCAATTTTTTCAAATACAATCAAAATTACACAAAATTTATTTTTATAAGGGTGAGATCAGGACATTTTAGGTGTCCAGAAATGTCAAGCACCAAGCCGAATCTTGTTTTGGAGACTGATGCTCACATTTTGGCGTATTAATATTTAAGATACCATGGTTGAGTCGAAACTCTCCTATTTTTCTTAAATTTGACAGTAATGATTTTAATATTTGTCTTTTTAAGGGTAGGGGGGTTTATTAAGAGACTTTTGTTACTAGAAATTTGTGGAACCAAACTGAATACTTTAGAGGAGACTTTTATGAACATTTTGATATACTAATATTTAAGATCCCATGGTTAGTGTCATAAAACTCCTCATTTTTCTAAAATACATTCAAAAAGACACAAAATTCACTTTTAAAATGGGAGTTGATTAGGACATTATAGGTGTCAAGAAATGTCTGGAACTAAACTAAGTTCTGAAGAAGAGACTATTGCAAACATTTTGATGTGTTAAAATTTAAGATCCTAAGGTTGGAGTCGGTAAAATCTTTAATTTTCTAAAATCCGATCAAAAAGACACAAAAATTTGGATTCTTAAAAACAGGGGGGGGGAGTATTAGGACATTTTACAACCCTAGAGATGTCTAGAACCAAATTCAATCTCATAGCAGAAATTGTTGCGAACATTTTGATGTATTAATATTTTAGATCCCATGGTTGAAATCATAACACTCCTCAATTTCCTAAAATACGATAAAAAACATAAGTTTAATAATTTTTGGAGGGGTTGGTTATTAGGACAATTTAGATGCCAAGAAATGTCTTGAATCAAATTGAATCTTATAGCGGCGATTTTTCGATCATTTTCATGTATTAATATTTAAAATCCTATGGTTGGAGTGTTGGCTCTTCTCAATTTTCTAAGATCTGAACAAAAAACACAAAAATGTGAAATCTTAAAAAGCTAACGGGGCTGATTAGGACATTTTAGACGAAGAGAGATGTCTGCAACCAAATTGAATGTGGAAGAGGACACTGATGCGAACATTTTGATGTATTAATATTAAAGATCGCATTGTTGGTGTCGTAACACTCCTCAAATATCTAAAATACAAACAAAAACACCGAAAAATTTGAATTCTTAAAAAAGGGGTGGGGAGGTGATTAGGTCATTTTAGGTGACTAGAAATGTCTGGAGCCAAACTAAATGTTAGACGAGACTGTTGCGAACATTTTTATGTATTAATATTGAAGATACCATGCTTTGAATCATAACACTCCTCAGTTTTATAAAATACAATCAAAAATACACAAAATTGATTTTTAAGGGGGTTGATTAAAACATTTTAGGTGAGAAGAAATGTCTGGCACCAAACTAAATCTTGCAGAGAAGACTGTTGCGAACACAATGATGTATTAATATTTAAGATCCCATCTTTGAAGTCAGTGCAATTCCTGATCTTTTAAAATCCGACGGAAAAGACATAATAATTTGAATTTTAAAAAATGTTGTGGGCTGATTAGTACATTTTAGAACACTTGAGATGTCTGGAATCGAATTGAATCTCATAAAGGACACTGTTGCAAAATTCATTATGTATTATTATTTAAGATACCATGGTTAGAGCTGTATCACTCTTTAAATATTTAAAATCAAATCAAAAACACCTGACATTTTAATATCTTTAAAGGGGGGGTGATTAGGTCATTTCAGGAGACTAGAGATGTCTGGGGCAAAACTGATTCTTGTATAGGACTCTGTTGCAATTATTTTGATTTATTAATATTTAACATCCCATGGTTTAAGTTCTAGCATTCCTCAATTTTCAAAAATCTAACCAAAAAGACACAAAAATGCTTAAAAATGAAAGGGGGCGTGATTAGGTCATTTTAGGTGCCTAGAAATGTCTGGAGCCAAACTGAATCTTGTAGTGGAAACTGTTGCGAACATTTTCATGTATTAATATTTAAAATCCTATGGTTGGAGTCGGTGCACTCCTCAAATTTCTAAAATCCGATCATAAAGACACAAAAATTGGAATTCTTAAAAAAGGTGTGTAGGGGCTGATTAGGACATTTTAGAACACTAGATACGTCTAGAACCAAATTGTGTCTTATAGAAGACATTGTTCCGAATATTTTGATGTATTAATAATTAAGTTCCCATGGTTAGAGGTGCCTATACCTTATCAATTACCTAAAATCCAAAAAAAAGACCGAAGAATTTGGATTCTTTAAAAGGGGGGGTTTTATAGGAAATTTTAGGAGACTAGTGATGTCTGTGACCAAAATATTTCTGGTAGACGATGCATTTGCGAACATATTGATATATTAGTACTTAAGACCCCATGGTTGAAATGTTAACACTCCTCAATTTTTTCAAATACAATCAAAATTACACAAAATTTATTTTTATAATGGGGAGATCAGGACATTTTAGGCGTCCAGAAATGTTAAGCACCAAGACGAATCTTGTTTTGCAGACTGATGCACACATTTTGACATATTAATATGTAAGATAAAATTGATTGAGTCGCAATACTCCTCATTTTTCTTATATTTGACAGAAATGATTTAAAAATTTGACTTTTTAAAGGGTGGGGGGTTGATTATGAGACTTAAGTTACTAGAAATGTGTGGTACCAAACTGAATCTTTTAGAGGAGACATTTGTGAACATTTTGATATACTAATATTTAAGATCCCATGGTTGGAGTCATAACTCTCTTCAATTTTCTAAAATACAAACAAAAACACACAAAATTCACTTTTATAGCTGGGGGTGATTAGGAAATTTTAAGTGTCAAGAAATATCTGGAACCAAACTGAATTCTGAAGAAGAGACTATTTTTAACATTTTGATGTATTGATATTTAAGATCCCATGGTTGAAATCATGACACTCCTCAATTTCCTAAAATACGATAAAAAACATAAGTTTAATACTAGGACATTTTAGAAGACTAGAAATATCTTGAATCAAACTGAATCTTGTATAGACGACTTTTTCGAACATTTTCATGCATTAATATTTAAGATCCTATGGTTGGAGTTGGAGTTCTTCTCAATATTTAAAACCAACCAAAAAGACAAACAATTTGAATTCTTTAAAAGAAAGTGGGCTGATTAGTACATTTTAGAACACTACAGATGTCTGGAACCAAATTGAACTTTGTAGAGGATACTAATGCGAAACTTTTTTATGTATTAAAATTAAAGATCGCATGGTTGGGGCCGTAACACTCCTCAATTTTTTAAAATACAATCAAAAAGACACAAAATTGATTTTTAAGGGGGGTTGATTAAGACATTTTAGGTGAGAAGAAATATCTGGCACCAAACTGAATATTGCAGAGGAGACTGTTGCGCACATTTTGACGTATTAATATTTAAGATAGTTGGTTGAGTCGCAAAACTCCTCATTTTTCTAATATTTGACTGAAAAGATTTAAAAATTTTACATTTTAAAGGGGGGGTTGATTATGAGACTTTAGTTACTAGAAATCTGTGGAACCAAACTGAATCTTTAAGAGGAGACTGTTCTGAACATTTTGATATAGTAATATTTAAGATCGCATGGTTGGAGTAATAACACTCCTCAATTTTCTAAAATACAAACAAAAACACACAAAATTCACTTTCATAGCTGGGGGTGAATAGGACAATTTAGGTGTAAAGAAATGTCTGGAAACCAACTGATTTCTGAAGAGGAGACTATTGCAAACATTTTGATGTATTAATATTTAAGATCCCATGGTTGAAATCATAACACCTCTCAATTTCCTAAAATACGATAAAAAACATAAGTTTAATAATTTTTGGAGGGTGGGGGTTATTAGGACAATTTAGATGCCTAGAAATGTCTTGAATCAAATTGAATCTTATAGCGGCGATTTTTCGATCATTTTCATGTATTAATATTTAAGATCCTATGGCTGGAGTGTTCGCTCTTCTCAATTTTCTAAGATCTGAACAAAAACACAAAAATTTGAAATCTTAAAAAAGAAAGGGGGCTGATTAGGACATTTTAGACGAAGAGAGATGTCTGCAACCAAATTGAATGTGGAAGAGGACACTGATGCGAACATTTTGATGTATTAATATTAAAGATCGCATTGTTGGTGTCGTAACACTCCTCAAATATCTAAAATCCAAACAAAAACACCGAAAAATTTGAATTCTTAAAAACGGGGGGGGAGGTGATTAGGTCATTTTAGGTGACTAGAAATGTCTGGAGCCAAACTAAATGTTAGACGAGACTGTTGCGAACATTTTTATGTATTAATATTGAAGATACCATGCTTTGAATCATAACACTCCTCAGTTTTTTAAAATACAATCAAAAATACACAAAATTGATTTTTAAGGGGGGTTGATTAGAACATTTTAGGTGAGAAGAAATGTCTGGAACAAACTAAATCTTGCAGAGGAGACTGTTGCGAACACAATGATGTATTAATATTTAAGATCCTATGGTTGAAGTCGGTGCAATTCCGATTTTTTAAAATCCGACGGAAAAGACATAATAATTTGAATTTTTAAAAATGTTGGGGGCTGATTAGTACATTTTAGAACACTTGAGATGTCTGGAATCGAATTGAATCTCATAGAGGACACTGTTGCAAAATTCATTATGTATTATTATTTAAGATACCATGGTTAGAGCTGTATCACTCTTTAAATATTTAAAATCAAATCAAAAACACCGAAATTTTAATATCTTTAAAGGGGGGGGGTGATTAGGTCATTTCAGGAGACTAGAGATGTCTGGGGCAAAACTGATTCTTGTATAGGACACTGTTGCAAATATTTTGATTTATTAATATTTAACATCCCATGGTTTAAGTTCTAGCATTCCTCTATTTTCAAAAATCTAACCAAAAAGACACAAAAATGCTTAAAAATGAAAGAGGGCGTGATTAGGTCATTTTAGGTGCCTAGAAATGTCTGGAGCCAAACTGAATCTTGTAGTGGAAACTGTTGCGAACATTTTCATGTATTAATATTTAAGATCCTATGGTTGGAGTCGGTGCACTCCTCAAATTTCTAAAATCCGATCATAAAGACACAAAAATTGGAATTCTTAAAAAGGTGTGTAGGGGCTGATTAGGACATTTTAGAACACTAGATACGTCTAGAACCAAATTGTGTCTTATAGAAGACATTGTTCCGAATATTTTGATGTATTAATAATTAAGTTCCCATGGTTAGAGGTGCCTATACCTTATCAATTACCTAAAATCCAACCAAAAAGACCGAAGAATTTGGATTCTTTAAAAGGGGGTTGTATAGGAAATTTTAGGAGACTAGTGATGTCTGTGACCAAAATATTTCTGGTAGACGATGCATTTATGAACATATTGATGTATTAGTACTTAAGACCCCATGGTTGAAATGTTAACACTCCTCAATTTTTTCAAATACAATCAAAATTACACAAAATTTATTTTTATAAGGGTGAGATCAGGACATTTTAGGTGTCCAGAAATGTCAAGCACCAAGCCGAATCTTGTTTTGGAGACTGATGCTCACATTTTGGCGTATTAATATTTAAGATACCATGGTTGGAGTCGCAACTCTCCTCATTTTCTTAAATTTGACTGTAAAGATTTAAAAATTTGACTTTTTAAAGAGGGGGGTTTATTAAGAGACTTTTGTTACTAGAAATTTGTGGAACCAAACTGAATACTTTAGAGGAGACTTTTATGAACATTTTGATATACTAATATTTAAGATCCCATGGTTAGTGTCATAAAACTCCTCATTTTTCTAAAATACATTCAAAAAGACACAAAATTCACTTTTAAAATGGGAGTTGATTAGGACATTATAGGTGTCAAGAAATGTCTGGAACTAAACTAAGTTCTGAAGAAGAGACTATTGCAAACATTTTGATGTGTTAAAATTTAAGATCCTAAGGTTGGAGTCGGTAAAATCTTTAATTTTCTAAAATCCGATCAAAAAGACACAAAAATTTGGATTCTTAAAAAAAGGGGGGGGGAGTATTAGGACATTTTACAACCCTAGAGATGTCTAGAACCAAATTCAATCTCATAGCAGAAATTGTTGCGAACATTTTGATGTATTAATATTTTAGATCCCATGGTTGAAATCATAACACTCCTCAATTTCCTAAAATACGATAAAAACATAAGTTTAATAATTTTTGGAGGGGGTGGGGGTTATTAGGACAATTTAGATGCCAAGAAATGTCTTGAATCAAATTGAATCTTATAGCGGCGATTTTTCGATCATTTTCATGTATTAATATTTAAAATCCTATGGTTGGAGTGTTGGCTCTTCTCAATTTTCTAAGATCTGAACAAAAAACACAAAAATGTGAAATCTTAAAAAAGAAAGGGGGCTGATTAGGACATTTTAGACGAAGAGAGATGTCTGCAACCAAATTGAATGTGGAAGAGGACACTGATGCGAACATTTTGATGTATTAATATTAAAGATCGCATTGTTGGTGTCGTAACACTCCTCAAATATCTAAAATACAAACAAAAACACCGAAAAATTTGAATTCTTAAAAAAGGGGGGGGGAGGTGATTAGGTCATTTTAGGTGACTAGAAATGTCTGGAGCCAAACTAAATGTTAGACGAGACTGTTGCGAACATTTTTATGTATTAATATTGAAGATACCATGCTTTGAATCATAACACTCCTCAGTTTTATAAAATACAATCAAAAATACACAAAATTGATTTTTAAGGGGGTTGATTAAAACATTTTAGGTGAGAAGAAATGTCTGGCACCAAACTAAATCTTGCAGAGAAGACTGTTGCGAACACAATGATGTATTAATATTTAAGATCCCATCTTTGAAGTCAGTGCAATTCCGATCTTTTAAAATCCGACGGAAAAGACATAATAATTTGAATTTTTAAAAAAATGTTGTGGGCTGATTAGTACATTTTAGAACACTTGAGATGTCTGGAATCGAATTGAATCTCATAAAGGACACTGTTGCAAAATTCATTATGTATTATTATTTAAGATACCATGGTTAGAGCAGTATCACTCTTTAAATATTTAAAATCAAATCAAAAACACCGAAATTTTAATATCTTTAAAGGGGGGGTGATTAGGTCATTTCAGGAGACTAGAGATGTCTGGGGCAAAACTGATTCTTGTATAGGACTCTGTTGCAATTATTTTGATTTATTAATATTTAACATCCCATGGTTTAAGTTCTAGCATTCCTCAATTTTCAAAAATCTAACCAAAAAGACACAAAAATGCTTAAAAAATGAAAGGGGCGTGATTAGGTCATTTTAGGTGCCTAGAAATGTCTGGAGCCAAACTGAATCTTGTAGTGGAAACTGTTGCGAACATTTTCATGTATTAATATTTAAAATCCTATGGTTGGAGTCGGTGCACTCCTCAAATTTCTAAAATCCGATCATAAAGACACAAAAATTGGAATTCTTAAAAAGGTGTGTAGGGGCTGATTAGGACATTTTAGAACACTAGATACGTCTAGAACCAAATTGTGTCTTATAGAAGACATTGTTCCGAATATTTTGATGTATTAATAATTAAGTTCCCATGGTTAGAGGTGCCTATACCTTATCAATTACCTAAAATCCAAAAAAAAGACCGAAGAATTTGGATTCTTTAAAAGGGGGGGTTTTATAGGAAATTTTAGGAGACTAGTGATGTCTGTGACCAAAATATTTCTGGTAGACGATGCATTTGCGAACATATTGATATATTAGTACTTAAGACCCCATGGTTGAAATGTTAACACTCCTCAATTTTTTCAAATACAATCAAAATTACACAAAATTTATTTTTATAAGGGAGAGATCAGGACATTTTAGGCGTCCAGAAATGTTAAGCACCAAGCCGAATCTTGTTTTGCAGACTGATGCACACATTTTGACGTATTAATATTTAAGATAAAATGTTTGTGTTCGCAATACTCCTCATTTTTCTTATATTTGACTGAAATGATTTAAAAATTTGACTTTTTAAAGGGTGGGGGTTGATTATGAGACTTAAGTTACTAGAAATGTGTGGTACCAAACTGAATCTTTTAGAGGAGACATTTGTGAACATTTTGATATACTAATATTTAAGATCCCATGGTTGGAGTCATAACTCTCTTCAATTTTCTAAAATACAAACAAAAACACACAAAATTCACTTTTATAGCTGGGGGTGATTAGGAAATTTTAAGTGTCAAGAAATATCTGGAACCAAACTGAATTCTGAAGAAGAGACTATTTTTAACATTTTGATGTATTGATATTTAAGATCCCATGGTTGAAATCATGACACTCCTCAATTTCCTAAAATACGATAAAAACATAAGTTTAATACTAGGACATTTTAGAAGACTAGAAATATCTTGAATCAAACTGAATCTTGTATAGACGACTTTTTCGAACATTTTCATGCATTAATATTTAAGATCCTATGGTTGGAGTTGGAGTTCTTCTCAATTTTTTAAAACCAACCAAAAAGACAAACAATTTGAATTCTTTAAAAAGAAAGTGGGCTGATTAGTACATTTTAGAACACTACAGATGTCTGGAACCAAATTGAACTTTGTAGAGGATACTAATGCGAAATTTTTTATGTATTAAAATTAAAGATCGCATGGTTGGGGCCGTAACACTCCTCAATTTTTTAAAATACAATCAAAAAGACACAAAATTGATTTTTAAGGGGGGTTGATTAAGACATTTTAGGTGAGAAGAAATATCTGGCACCAAACTGAATATTGCAGAGGAGACTGTTGCGCACATTTTGACGTATTAATATTTAAGATAGTTGGATTGATTCGCAAAACTCCTAATTTTTCTAATATTTGACAGAAAAGATTTAAAAATTTTACATTTTAAAGGGGGGGTTGATTATGAGACTTTAGTTACTAGAAATCTGTGGAACCAAACTGAATCTTTAAGAGGAGACTGTTCTGAACATTTTGATATAGTAATATTTAAGATCGCATGGTTGGAGTAATAACACTCCTCAATTTTCTAAAATACAAACAAAAACACACAAAATTCACTTTCATAGCTGGGGGTGAATAGGACAATTTAGGTGTAAAGAAATGTCTGGAAACCAACTGATTTCTGAAGAGGAGACTATTGCAAACATTTTGATGTATTAATATTTAAGATCCCATGGTTGAAATCATAACACCTCTCAATTTCCTAAAATACGATAAAAAACATAAGTTTAATAATTTTTGGAGGGGGTGGGGGTTATTAGGACAATTTAGATGCCTAGAAATGTCTTGAATCAAATTGAATCTTATAGCGGCGATTTTTCGATCATTTTCATGTATTAATATTTAAGATCCTATGGCTGGAGTGTTCGCTCTTCTCAATTTTCTAAGATCTGAACAAAAACACAAAAATTTGAAATCTTAAAAAGAATGGGGCTGATTAGGACATTTTAGACGAAGAGAGATGTCTGCAACCAAATTGAATGTGGAAGAGGACACTGATGCGAACATTTTGATGTATTAATATTAAAGATCGCATTGTTGGTGTCGTAACACTCCTCAAATATCTAAAATCCAAACAAAAACACCGAAAAATTTGAATTCTTAAAAAAGGGGGGGGAGGTGATTAGGTCATTTTAGGTGACTAGAAATGTCTGGAGCCAAACTAAATGTTAGACGAGACTGTTGCGAACATTTTTATGTATTAATATTGAAGATACCATGCTTTGAATCATAACACTCCTCAGTTTTTTAAAATACAATCAAAAATACACAAAATTGATTTTTAAGGGGGGTTGATTAGAACATTTTAGGTGAGAAGAAATGTCTGGAACAAACTAAATCTTGCAGAGGAGACTGTTGCGAACACAATGATGTATTAATATTTAAGATCCTATGGTTGAAGTCGGTGCAATTCCGATTTTTTAAAATCCGACGGAAAAGACATAATAATTTGAATTTTTAGAGATGGGTGGGGCTGATTAGTACATTTTAGAACACTTGAGATGTCTGGAATCGAATTGAATCTCATAGAGGACACTGTTGCAAAATTCATTATGTATTATTATTTAAGATACCATGGTTAGAGCCTTATCACTCTTTAAATATTTAAAATCAAATCAAAAACACCGAAATTTTAATATCTTTAAAGGGGGGGGGGTGATTAGGTCATTTCAGGAGACTAGAGATGTCTGGGGCAAAACTGATTCTTGTATAGGACACTGTTGCAAATATTTTGATTTATTAATATTTAACATCCCATGGTTTAAGTTCTAGCATTCCTCTATTTTCAAAAATCTAACCAAAAAGACACAAAAATGCTTAAAAATGAAAGAGGGCGTGATTAGGTCATTTTAGGTGCCTAGAAATGTCTGGAGCCAAACTGAATCTTGTAGTGGAAACTGTTGCGAACATTTTCATGTATTAATATTTAAGATCCTATGGTTGGAGTCGGTGCACTCCTCAAATTTCTAAAATCCGATCTTAAAGACACAAAAATTGGAATTCTTAAAAAAGGTGTGTAGGGGCTGATTAGGACATTTTAGAACACTAGATACGTCTAGAACCAAATTGTGTCTTATAGAAGACATTGTTCCGAATATTTTAATGTATTAATAATTAAGTTCCCATGGTTAGAGGTGCCTATACCTTATCAATTACCTAAAATCCAACCAAAAAGACCGAAGAATTTGGATTCTTTAAAAGGGGGTTGTATAGGAAATTTTAGGAGACTAGTGATGTCTGTGACCAAAATATTTCTGGTAGACGATGCATTTATGAACATATTGATGTATTAGTACTTAAGACCCCATGGTTGAAATGTTAACACTCCTCAATTTTTTCAAATACAATCAAAATTACACAAAATTTATTTTTATAAGGGTGAGATCAGGACATTTTAGGTGTCCAGAAATGTCAAGCACCAAGCCGAATCTTGTTTTGGAGACTGATGCTCACATTTTGGCGTATTAATATTTAAGATACCATGGTTGAGTCGCAACTCTCCTCATTTTCTTAAATTTGACTGTAAAGATTTAAAAATTTGACTTTTAAGGAGGGGGGTTTATTAAGAGACTTTTGTTACTAGAAATTTGTGGAACCAAACTGAATACTTTAGAGGAGACTTTTATGAACATTTTGATATACTAATATTTAAGATCCCATGGTTAGTGTCATAAAACTCCTCATTTTTCTAAAATACATTCAAAAAGACACAAAATTCACTTTTAAAATGGGAGTTGATTAGGACATTATAGGTGTCAAGAAATGTCTGGAACTAAACTAAGTTCTGAAGAAGAGACTATTGCAAACATTTTGATGTGTTAAAATTTAAGATCCTAAGGTTGGAGTCGGTAAAATCTTTAATTTTCTAAAATCCGATCAAAAAGACACAAAAATTTGGATTCTTAAAAACAGGGGGGGGGAGTATTAGGACATTTTACAACCCTAGAGATGTCTAGAACCAAATTCAATCTCATAGCAGAAATTGTTGCGAACATTTTGATGTATTAATATTTTAGATCCCATGGTTGGAGTCGCAACACTCCTCATTTTTCCAAAATTTAACTGAAAAAATTTAAAAATTTGATTTCTTTAAAGGAAGGGGGGTTGATTAGGAGACTTTACTCACTAGAAATGTGTGGAGCCGAATTGAATCTTTTAGAAGAGACATTTATGAACATTTTGATGTACTAATATTTAAGATCACATGATTTGAGTCATAACACTCCTCAATTTTCTAAAATACAATCAAAAACACACAAAATTTACTTTTATTTAGGGGGTTGATTAGGACATTTTAGGTGTCAAGAAATGTCTGGAACCAATGTGAATTCTGAAGAAGAGACTATTGCAAACCTTTGGATGTATTAATATTTAAGATCCTATGGTTGGAGTCGGTGCCCTCCTCAATTTTCTAAAATCCGATCAAAAAGACACAAAAATTTGAATTCTTAAAAAAGGGGTGGGGGTATGATTAGGATATTTTATAACCCTAGAGATGTCTAGAACCAAATTTAATCTCATAGATGTCACAGTTGCGAACATTTTGATGTATTAATATTTTAGATCCCATGGTGGAGTCGCAACACTCCTCACTTTTCTAAAATTTAACTGAAAAAATTTAAAAATTTGATTTATTTAAAGGGGGGTGTTGACTGGGAGACTTTAGGTGCTAGAAATAAGTGGAGCAAAATTGAATCTTTTAGAGGAGACATTTATGAACATACCAATATTATATATATTATATTGATATACCAATATTTAAGATCCCATGGTTGGAGTCATAACACTCCTCAATTTTCTAAAATACAATCAAAAACACACAAAATTCACTTTTGTAGTGGGGGGGTGATTAAGACATTTTAGGTGTCAAGATATGTCTTGCACCCAAGTAAATTCTGAAAAGGAGACAATTGCAAAAATTTTGATGTATTAATATATTTAAAATCGCATGGTTGAAATCGTAATATTCCTCAATTTCCTAAAATACGATAAAAACAACAAAAGTTTAATACTTTATAGAAGGGGGGAGTTGTTATTAGCCCATTTTCTAAAATACAATCAAAAAACACAAAATTCACTTTTATAGTGGGAGTTGTTTAGGACATTTTAGGTGTCAAGAAATGTCTGCAACAAAACTGAGTTCTAAAGAAGAGGCTATTGCAAAAATTTTGATGTGTTAATATATTTATAATCCCATGATTGAAATCATAATACTCCTCAATTTCCTAAAATATGATAAAAAAAACAAAAATTTAATACTTTATAGAGTTGGGGGCGGGTAGTTATTAGCCCATTTTAGTTGGCTAGAAATGTCTTGAAACAAAATGAATCTTATAGGGGCGACTTTTTCGAAAATTTTCATGTATTAATATTTAAGATCCTATGGTTGGAGTTGGAGTTCTTCTAAATTTTCTAAAATCCGACCAAAAAGACAAAAAATTTGAATTCTTGAAAAAGGAAAGGGGGCTGATTAGGACATTTTATAACACTATAGATGTCTGGAACCAAATTGAATCTTGTAGAGGATACTGACGCGAACAATTTGATGTATTAAAATTAAAGATCGCTTGATTGGGGTCGTAACACTCCTCAAATATCTAAAATCCAACCAAAAAGACACAAAAATTTGAATTCTTAAAAAAGTGAGGTGGAGTGATTAGGTCATTTTAGATGTCTAGAAATATCTGGAGCTAAACTAAATATTGTACGGAAGATTGTTGCAAATATTTTTATGTATAAATATTAAAGATCCCACATGGTAGGAGTCAAAACATTCCTCAATTTTTTAAAAATTTAATCATAAAGACACAAAATTGATTTTTAAGAGGGGTTTATTAGGACATTTTAGGTGAGAAACATTTCTGGCACCAAACTGAATCTTGCAGACGAGACTGTTGCGCACATTTAGCGTATTAATATTTAAGATACCATGGTGTGAGTCGCAACTTTCCTGATTTTTCTAAAATGTGAACATAAAGATTTTAAAATTTGACTTTTTAAAGGGGGGGGGTTGAATATAAGACTTTAGTTACTACAAATGTGTGGAACCAAACTGAATCTTTTAGAGGAGACTTTCATGAACAATTTGATATACTAATATTTAAGATCCCATGGTTGGAGTCATAACACTCCTCACTTTTCTAAAATACAATCAAAAAGACACAAAATTTACTTTTATAGTGGGGGTTGATTAGGACATTTTAGGTGTCAAGAAATGTCTGGAACAAACTGATTTCTGCAGAAGAGACTATTGCAAACATTTTTATGTATTAATATATATTTAAGATTCCATGATTGAAATCATAATATTCCTCAATTTCCTAAAATACTATAAAAAAAAAAGTGTAATACTTTACAGAGGGGGGGGAGGTTATTAGGACATTTTAGATGCCTAGAAATGTCTTGAATCAAATTGAATCTTACAGCGGCGATTTTTTCGATCATTTTCATGTATTAATATTTAAGATCCTATGGTTGGAGTTGTATTTCTTCTGAATTTTCTAAAATCCGACCAAATAGACGAAAAATTTGAATTTTTAAAAAGGAAAGGGGGCTGATTAGGACATTTTAGACGACAAGTGATGTCTGGAACCAAATTGAATGTGGAAGAGGACACTGATGCGAACATTTTGATGTATTAATACTAAAGATCGCATTGTTGGTGTCGTAACACTCCTCAAATATCTAAAATCCAAACAATCCGACAGAAAAATTTGAATTCTTAAAAACAGGGGAGGCGTGACTAGGTGATTCTTGGTAATTTTTTGTATACGAAAAGGGTATTTTGAAGAATATAAGGGCATTTTGAAGTCAATCGTAGTGGGAATCTGAAGTCACAGGTACCATATGGGCGCACCATACGTTATCACTTTTTCTCTTAAAATATATTTTTATAATAAAATGAATACCACAGTTAGTCTTAGAATGTGATTTACTACTAAATGAAACTATTTGTTTGTGCATAAACTGGAAATTTATTCAGATTTTGAGTAAATTTTGAATTTAGCGTTATGTGATACTTGGGCACACTTTACAAAAACTCATTTTTCTCGTAAAATATATTTTTCATAATGAAACCAAATCCACAGTAAGTCTAGAAAAGTGATTTACTACTAAACTGCATCATTTTTTTGTATACATATTAGGTATTTTGTAAGATATAAGGGAATTTTGAAGTGAATCGTGGGGGGAATCTGAAGTCACGGGTACCATATGGGCACACCATACGATATCCCTTTTTTCTCATAAAATATATTTTTGTAATATAATAAATACCACAGTTAGTCTTAAAATATGATTTACTACTGAAAAAACCTTTTGTTTGTGTATTAATCTGAAATTTATGCAGATTTTGAGTAAATTTTGAAATTAGAACACACAAAATTCACTTTTATAGTGGGGTGTGATTAGGATATTTTAGGAGTCAAGAAATGTCTGGAAGCCAACTGTGTTCTGAAAAGGAGACTACTGCAAACATTTTAATGTATTAATATATATATTTAAGATCCCATGAAAAAAATCATAACACTCATTAATTTCCTAAAATATGATAAAAATCATATGTTTAATAGTTTATTGAGGGGGTGTTATAAGGACATTTTAAAAGGCTAGAAATGTCAAATCAAACTGAATCTTGTAGAGGCAACTTTTTCGAGCATTTTCTTGCATTAATATTTAAGATCCTATGGTTGGAGTGTTAGCTCTTCTCAATTTTCTAAGATCTGAACAAAAACACTAAAATTTGAAATCTTAAGAAAGAAAGGGGCTTAAAGAAAGGGGATTAGGACATTTTAGACGACAAGAGATTTCTGTAAAAAAGTGAATGTGGAAGAGGACCCTGATTCGAACATTTTGAAGCATTAAAATTAAAGATCGCATTGTTGGTGTAGTAACACACCACAACTATCTAAAATCCAAACAAAAAGACAGAAAAATTTGAATTCTTAAAAAAGGGGGGGAGGTGATTAGGTCATTTTAGGTGCCTAGAAATGTCTGGAGCCAAACTGAATCTTGTAGTGGAAACTGTTGCGAACATTTTCATGTATTAATATTTAAGATCCTTTGGTTGGAGCCGGTGCACTCTCAAATTTCTAAAATCCGAACAAAAAGACACAAAAATTAGAATTCTTAAAAAGGTGTGTAGGCGCTAATTAGGACAGTTTAGAACACCAGATACATCTAGAACCAAATTGTGTCTTATAGGAGACACTGTTGCGAATATTTTGATGTATTAATAATAAAGATCCCATGGTTAGAGGTGTATACATTATCAATTATCTAAAATCCAACCAAAAAGACCGAAGAATTTGGATTCTTTAAAAGGGGGGGAGTTGTATAGGAAATTTTAGGAGACTAGAGATGTCTTTGACCAAAATATTTCTGGTAGAGGATACATTTGCGATCATATTGATGTATTATTATTTAAGACCCTATGGTTGAAATGTTAACACTTCTCAATTTTTTCAAATACAATCAAAATTACACAAAATTTATTTTTACAATGGTGAGATCAGGACATTTTAGGTGTCCAGAAATGTCAAGCACCAAGCCGAATCTTGTTTTGGAGACATGCTCACATTTTGACGTATTAATATTTAAGATACCATGGTTGGAGTCGCAACACTCCTCATTTTTCTAAAATTTGACCGTAAAGATTTAAAAATTTGACTTTTTAAGGGGAGGAGGTTTATTAAGAGACTTTCATTACTAGAAATTTCTGGAACCAAACTGAATATTTTAGAGGAGACTTTTATGAACATTTTGATATACTAATATTTAAGATCCCATGGTAAAATCCATAAAACTCCTCATTTGTCTAAAATACAACCAAAAAGACACAAAATTCACTTTTATAATGGGAGTTGATTAGGACATTATAGGTGTCAAGAAATGTCTGGAACAAAACTGAGTTCTGAAGAAGAGACTATTGCAAACATTTTGATGTGTTAATATTTAAGATCCTATGGTTGGAGTCGATAAAATCTTCAATTTTCTAAAATCCCATCAAAAAGACACAAAAATTTGGATTCTTAGAAAAGGGGGGGAGTATTAGGACATTTTACAACACTAGAGATGTCTAGAACCAAATTCAATCTCATAGCAGAAATTGTTGCGAACATTTTGATGTATTAATATTTTAGATCCCATGATTGGAGTCGCAACACTCCTCATTTTTCCAAAATTTAACCGAAAAAATTTAAAAATTTGATTTCTTTAAAGGTAGGGGGGTTGATTAGGCGACTTTACTTACTAGAAATGTGTGGAGCCAAATAGAATCTTTTAGAAGAGACATTTATGAACATTTTGATGTACTAATATTTAAGATCCCATGGTTGGAGTCATAACACTGCTCTATTTTCTAAAATACAATCAAAAACACACAAAATTTACTTTTAATTAGGAGGTTGATTAGGACACTTTAGGTGTCAAGAAATGTCTGGAACCAATGTGAATTCTGAAGAAGAGACTATTGCAAACCTTTGATGTATTAAAATTTAAGATCCTATGGTTGGGGTTCGGTGCCCTCCCAAATTTTCTAAAACCCGAACAAAAGACACAAAATTTTGTATTCTTAATTAAATTGGGGTGTGATTTGGTTATTTTATAACCCTAGAGATGTCTAGAACCAAATTTATTCTCATAGAAGACACTGTTTAGAAAATTTTGATGTATTAATATTTTAGATCCCATGGTTGGAGTCGAAACACTCCTCACTTTTCTAAAATTTAACTGAAAAAATTTAAAAATTTGATTTATTAAAGGGGGGCGTTGACTGGGAGACTTTAGGTACTAGAAATAAGTGGAGCAAAATTGAATCTTTTAGAGGAGACATTTATGAACATTTTGATGTACCAATATTTAAGATCCCATGGTTGGAGTCATAACACTCCTCAATTTTCTAAAATACAATCAAAAACACACAAAATTCACTTTTATAGTGGGGGTGATTAAGACATTTTAGGTGTCAAGATATGTCTTGCACCCAACTAAATTCTGAAAAGGAGACTATTGCAAAAATTTTGATGTAGTAATATTTAAAATCGCATGGTTGAGATCGTAATATTCCTCAATTTCCTAAAATACGATAAAAAAAACAAAAGTTTAATGCTTTATAGAAGGGGGGGTTGTTATTAGCCCATTTTACGGGGCTAGAAATGTCTTGATTCAAACTGAATCTTTTAGATGCGACTTTTTCGTACATTATCATGTATTAATTTTTAAGATCCTATGATTGGAGTTTAAATTTTTCTCAAATTTCTAAATTCCGACCAAAAAGACAAAAAATTTAAATTCTTGAAAAAGGAAAGGGCTCTGATTAGGACATTTTTTAACACTATAGATGTCTGGAACCAAATAGAATCTTGTAGAGGATTCTGATGCGAGCATTTTGATGTATTAAAATTAAAGATGCCATGGTTGGGGTCGTAACGTTTCTCAAATATCTAAAATCCAAACAAAAAACACAAAAATTTGAATTCTTAAAAAAGTGGGGTTGAGTGATTAGGTCATTTTAGATGTCTAGAAATAACTATAGCTAAACTAAATATTGTAGTGAAGACTTTTGCAAATATTTTTATGTATTAATATTAAAGATCTTATGGATGTAGTCAAAACACTCATCAATTTTTTAAAATTTAATTGAAAACACACAAAATTGATTTTTAAGGGGGGTTGATTAGGACCTTATAGGTGAGAAAAATGTCTGGCACCAAACTGAATCTTGCATCGGAGACTGTTGCGCACATTTTGATTTATTAATATTTAAGATCCCATGGTTGGAGTCACAACACTCCTCAATTTTCTAAAATAGAAACAAAAACACACAAAATTCACTTTTATAATGGGGGGTGATTAGGACATTTTAGGTGTCAAGAAATGTCTGGAACCAAACTGAATTCTGAAAAAGAGACTATTGCAAACATTTTGATGTATTAATATTTAAGATCCCATGGTTGAAATCATAACACTCCTCAATTTCCTAAAATACGATAAAAAAACAGAAGTTTAATACTTTATCGAGGAGGGGGTTTATTAGGAAATTTTAGAGTTCTAGAAATGTCTTGAATCAAACTGAATCTTGTATAGGCGAGTTTTTCGAACATTTTCATGCATTAATATTTAAGATCCTATATTTGGAGTTGTAGTTCTTCTCAATTTTTAAAACCAACCAAAAAGACAAAAAATTTGAATTCTTTAAAAAAGAAAGTGGGCTGATTAGGACATTTTAGAACACTACAGATGTCTGGAACCAAATTGAATCTTGTAGAGGATACTGATGCGAAACTTTTTCATGTATTAAAATTTAAGATCGAATGGTTGGGGTCATAACACTCCTCAATTTTTTAAAATACAATCAAAAAGACACAAAATTGATTTTTAAAGGGTGTTGATTAAGACATTTTAGGTGAGAAGAAATATCTGGCACCAAAAACTGAATCTTGCTGAGGAGACTGTTGGGCACATTTTGACGTATTAATATTTAAGATAGTTGGTTGGAGTCGCAACACTCCTCATTTTTCTAATATTTGACCGAAAAGATTTAAAAATTTGACTTTTTAAAGGGGGGGTTGATTATGAGACTTTAGTTACTAGAAATGTGTGGAACCAAACTGAATCTTTAAGAGTAGAATTTTATGAACATTTTGATGTAGTAATATTTAAGATCCCATGGTTGGAGTAATAACACTCCTCAATTTCCTAAAATACGATAAAAAAACATAAGTTTAATAATTTATAGAGGAGGGGGGTTATTAGGACAATTTAGATGCCTAGAAATGTCTTGAATCAAATTGAAACTTATAGCGGCGACTTTTTCGATCATTTTCATGTATTACTATTTAAGATCCTATGGTTGGAGTGTCAGCTCTTCTCAATTTTCTAAGATCTCAACAAAAACACAAAAATTTGAAATCTAAAAAGAAGGGGGGTTGATTAGGACATTTTAGACGACAAGTGATGTCTGGAACCAAATTGAATGTGGAAGAGGATACTGAAGCGAACATTTTCATGTATTAATATTAAAGATCGCATTGTTGGTGTCGTAACACTCCTCAAATATCTAAAATCCAAACAAAAAGACCGAAAATTTGAATTCTTAAAAAAGGAAGGGAGGTGATTAGGTCATTTTAGGTGACTAGAAATGTCTAGAGCCAAACTAAATGTTAGACGAGACCGTTGCGAACATTTTTATGTATTAATATTGAAGATACCATGCTTTGAATCATAACTCTCCTCATTTTTTTAAAATACAATCAAAAAGACTCAAAATTGATTTTTAAGGGGGGTTGATTAGAACATTTTAGGTGAGAAGAAATGTCTGGCACCAAACTAAAACTTGCAGAGGAGACTGTTGCGAACACAATGATGTATTAATATTTAAGATCCTATGGTTGAAGTCGGTGCACTTCCGATTTTTTAAAATCCGACCTAAAAGACATAATAATTTGAATATTTAAAAAATGTTGGGAGCTGATTAGTACATTTTAGAACACTTGAGATGTCTGGAATCGAATTGAATCTCATAGAGGACATTGTTGCAAAATTAATTATGTATTATTATTTAAGATCCCATGGTTAGAGCCGTATCACATTTCAAATATTTAAAATCCAACCAAAAACAACGAAATTTTAATATCTTTAAAGGGGGGGGGTGATTAGGACATTTCAGGAGACTAGAGATGTCTGGGGCAAAACTGATTCTTATAAAGGACACTGTTGCAAATATTTTCATTTATTAATATTTAACATCCCATGGTTTAAGTTGTAGCATTCCTCAATTTTCAAACATCTAACCAAAAAGACACAAAAATGCTTAAAAAATGGGAGGGGCGTGATTAGGCCATTTTAGGTACCTAGAAATGTCTGGAGCCAAACTGAATCTTGTAGTGGAAACTGTTGCGAACACTTTCATGTATTAATATTTAACATCCTATGGTTAGAGTCGGTGCACTCAACAAATTTCTAAAATCCGATCAAAAAGACACAAAAATTAGAATTCTTAAACAATGTGTAGGGGCTGATTAGGACATTTTAGAACACTAGATACGTCTAGAACCAAAGTGGGTCTTATATAAAACACTGTTGCGAATATTTTGATGTATTAATAATTACGATCTCATGATTAGAGGTGTGTACCTTATCAATTATCTAAAATCCAACCAAAAATACAGAAGAATTTGGATTTTTTAAAGGGGGGGGGTTGTATAGGAAATTTTAGGACTCTAGAGATGTCTGTGACCAAAATATTTCTGGTAGAAGATACATTTGCGAACATATTGATGTATTAGTATTTAAGACCCCATGGTTGAAATGTTAACACTCCTCAATTTTTTCAAATACAATCAAAATTACACAAAATTTATTTTTATAAGGGGGAGATCAGGACATTTTAGGTGTCCAGAAATGTGAAGCACCAAGCCGAATCTTATTTTGGAGACTGATGCGCACCTTTGACGTATAATTATTTAAGATACCATGGTTGGAGTCGCAACACTCCTCATTTTTCTTAAATTTGACAAAAATGAATTAAAAATTTGACTTTTTAAAGGGTGGGAGGTTGATTATGAGACTTATTTTACTAGAGATGTGTGGAACCAAACTGAATCTTTTAGAGGAGACATTTGTGAACATTTTGATATACTAATATTTAAGATCCCATGGTTGAGTCATAACTCTCCTCAATTTTCTAAAATACAAACAAAAACACACAAAATTCACTTTTATAGCTGGGGGTGATTAGGACATTTTAGGTGTCAAGAAATATCTGGAACCAAACTGAATTCTGAAGAAGAGACTATTTTTAACATTTTGATGTATTGATATTTATGATCCCATGGTTGAAATCATGACACTCTTCAATTTTCTAAAATACGATAAAAAAAACATAAGTTTAATACTTTATAAAGGGGGGGGGTATTAGGACATTTTAGAAGACTAGAAATGTCTTGAATCAAACTGAATCTTGTATAGGCGAGTTTTTCGAACATTTTCATGCATTAATATTTAAGATCCTATGGTTGGAGTTGGAGTTCTTCTCAATTTTTTAAAACCAACCGAAAAGACAAACAATTTGAATTCTTTAAAAAGAAAGTGGGCTGATTAGTACATTTTAGAACACTACAGATGTCTGGAACGAAATTGAACTTTGTAGAGGATACTAATGCGAAACTTTTTTATGTATTAAAATTAAAGATCGCATGGTTGGGGTCGTAACACTCCTCAATTTTTTAAAATACAATCAAAAATACACAAAATTGATTTTTAAGGGGGGTTAATTAGAACATTTTAGGTGAGAAGAAATGTCTGGCACCAAACTAAATCTTGCAGACGAGACTGTTGCGAACACAATGATGTATTAATATTTAAGATCCTATGGTTGAAGTCGGTGCAATTCCGATTTTTTAAAATCCGATGGAAAAGACATAATAATTTGAATTTTTTAAAATGTTGTGGGCTGATTAGTACATTTTAGAATACTTGAGATGTCTGGAATCGAATTGAATCTCATAGAGGACACTGTTGCAAAATTCATTATGTATTATTATTTAAGATACCATGATTAGAGCCGTATCACTCTTTAAATATTTAAAATCAAATCAAAAACACCGAAATTTTAATATCTTTAAAGGGGGGTGATTAGGTCATTTCAGGAGCCTAGAGTTGTCTGGGGCAAAACTGATTCTTGTATAGGACACTGTTGCAAATATTTTGATTTATTAATATTTAACATCCCATGGTTTAAGTTCTAGCATTCCTCAATTTACAAAAATCTAACCAAACAGACACAAAAATGCTTAAAAATGAAAGGGGGCGTGATTAGGTCATTTTAGGTGCCTAGAAATGTCTGGAGCCAAACTGAATCTTGTAGTGGAAACTGTTGCGAACATTTTCATGTATTAATATTTAAGATCCTATGGTTGGAGTCGGTGCACTCCTCAAATTTCTAAAATCCGATCATAAAGACACAAAAATTGGAATTCTTAAAAAAGGTGTGTAGGGGCTGATTAGGACATTTTAGAACACTAGATACGTCTAGAACCAAATTGTGTCTTATAGAAGACATCGTTCCGAATATTTTGATGTATTAATAATTAAGTTCCCATGGTTAGAGGTGCCTATACCTTATCAATTACCTAAAATCCAACCAAAAAGACCGAAGAATTTGGATTCTTTAAAAGGGGGTTTTATAGGAAATTTTAGGAGACTAGTGATGTCTGTGACCAAAATATTTCTGGTAGACGATGCATTTGCGAACATATTGATATATTAGTACTTAAGACCCCATGGTTGAAATGTTAACACTCCTCAATTTTTCCAAATACAATCAAAATTACACAAAATTTATTTTTATAAGGGGAGATCAGGACATTTTAGGTGTCCAGAAATGTTAAGCACCAAGCCGAATCTTGTTTTGCAGACTGATGCACACATTTTGACGTATTAATATTTAAGATAAATGGTTGAGTCGCAACACTCCTCATTTTTCTTATATTTGACAGAAATGATTTAAAAATTTCACTTTTTAAAGGGTGGGGGGTTGATTATGAGACTTAAATTACTAGAAATGTGGGGAACCAAACTGAATCTTTTAGAAGAGACATTTGTGAACATTTTGATATACTAATATTTAAGATCCCATGGTTGAGTCATAACTCTCCTCAATTTTCTAAAATACAAACAAAAACACACAAAATTCACTTTTATAGCTGGGGGTGATTAGGACATTTTAGGTGTCAAGAAATATCTGGAACCAAACTGAATTCTGAAGAAGAGACAATTTTTAACATTTTGATGTATTGATATTTAAGATCCCATGGTTGAAATCATGACACTCCTCAATTTCCTAAAATACGATAAAAAACATAAGTTTAATACTTTATAAAGGGGGGTATTAGGACATTTTAGAAGGCTAGAAATGTCTTGAACCAAACTGAATCTTTTAGAGGAGACATTTGTGAACATTTTGATTTATTAATATTTAAGATCCTATGGTTGGAGTTGGAGTTCTTCTCAATTTTTTAAAAACCAACCAAAAAGACAAAAAATTTGAATTCTTTAAAAAAAAGTGGGCTGATTAGTACATTTTAGAACACTACAGATGTCTGGAACCAAATTGAACTTTGTAGAGGATACTAATGCGAAACTTTTTTATGTATTAAAATTAAAGATCGCATGGTTGGGGTCGAAACACTCCTCAATTTTTTAAAATACAATCAAAAATACACAAAATTGATTTTTAAGGGGGGTTGATTAGAACATTTTAGGTGAGAAGAAATGTCTGGCACCAAACTAAATCTTGCAGAGGAGACTGTTGCGAACACAATGATGTATTAATATTTAAGATCCTATGGTTGAAGTCGGTGCAATTCCGATTTTTTAAAATCCGACGGAAAAGACATAATAATTTGAATTTTTAAAAACTGTTGTGGGCTGATTAGTACATTTTAGAACACTTGAGATGTCTGGAATCGAATTGAATCTCATAGAGGACACTGTTGCATAATTCATTATGTATTATTATTTAAGATACCATGGTTAGAGCCGTATCACTCTTTAAATATTTAAAATCAAATCAAAAACACCGAAATTTTAATATCTTTAAAGGGGGGGGGTGATTAGGTCATTTCAGGAGACTAGAGATGTCTGGGGCAAAACTGATTCTTGTATAGGACACTGTTGCAAATATTTTGATTTATTAATATTTAACATCCCATGGTTTAAGTTCTAGCATTCCTCAATTTACAAAAATCTAACCAAACAGACACAAAAATGCTTAAAAATGAAAGGGGGCGTGATTAGGTCATTTTAGGTGCCTAGAAATGTCTGGAGCCAAACTGAATATTGCAGAGGAGACTGTTGCGCACATTTTGACGTATTAATATTTAAGATAGTTGGTTGGAGTCGCAAAACTCCTCATTTTTCTAATATTTGACCGAAAAGATTTAAAAATTTTACATTTTAAAGGGGGGGGGGTTGATTATGAGACTTTAGTTACTAGAAATCTGTGGAACCAAACTGAATCTTTAAGAGGAGACTGTTCTGAACATTTTGATATAGTAATATTTAAGATCGCATGGTTGGAGTAATAACACTCCTCAATTTTCTAAAATACAAACAAAAACACACAAAATTCACTTTCATAGCTGGGGGTGAATAGGACAATTTAGGTGTAAAGAAATGTCTGGAAACCAACTGATTTCTGAAGAGGAGACTATTGCAAACATTTTGATGTATTAATATTTAAGATCCCATGGTTGAAATCATAACACTCCTCAATTTCCTAAAATACGATAAAAACATAAGTTTAATAATTTTTAGAGGGGGTGGGGGTTATTAGGACAATTTAGATGCCTAGAAATGTCTTGAATCAAATTGAATCTTATAGCGGCGATTTTTCGATCATTTTCATGTATTAATATTTAAGATCCTATGGTTGGAGTGTTCGCTCTTCTCAATTTTCTAAGATCTGAACAAAAAACACAAAAATTTGAAATCTTAAAAAAGAAAGGTGGCTGATTAGGACATTTTAGACGAAGAGAGATGTCTGCAACCAAATTGAATGTGGAAGAGGACACTGATGCGAACATTTTGATGTATTAATATTAAAGATCGCATTGTTGGTGTCGTAACACTCCTCAAATATCTAAAATCCAAACAAAAACACCGAAAAATTTGAATTCTTAAAAAAGGGGGGGGAGGTGATTAGGTCATTTTAGGTGACTAGAAATGTCTGGAGCCAAACTAAATGTTAGACGAGACTGTTGCGAACATTTTTATGTATTAATATTGAAGATACCATGCTTTGAATCATAACACTCCTCAGTTTTTTAAAATACAATCAAAAATACACAAAATTGATTTTTAAGGGGGGTTGATTAGAACATTTTAGGTGAGAAGAAATGTCTGGCAACAAACTAAATCTTGCAGAGGAGACTGTTGCGAACACAATGATGTATTAATATTTAAGATCCTATGGTTGAAGTCGGTGCAATTCCGTTTTTGTGAAATCCGACGGAAAAGACATAATAATTTGTATTTTTAAAAATGTTGGGGGCTGATTATTACATTTTAGAAGACTTGAGATGTTTGGAATCGAATTGAATCTCATAGAGGACACTGTTGCATAATTCATTATGTATTATTATTTAAGATACCATGGTTAGAGCTGTATCACTCTTTAAATATTTAAAATCAAATCAAAAACACCGAAATTTTAATATCTTTAAAGGGGGGGGTGATTAGGTCATTTCAGGAGACTAGAGATGTCTGGGGCAAAACTGATTCTTGTATAGGACACTGTTGCAAATATTTTGATTTATTAATATTTAACATCCCATGGTTTAAGTTCTAGCATTCCTCAATTTTCAAAAATCTAACCAAAAAGACACAAAAATGCTTAAAAATGAAAGAGGGCGTGATTAGGTCATTTTAGGTGCCTAGAAATGTCTGGAGCCAAACTGAATCTTGTAGTGGAAACTGTTGCGAACATTTTCATGTATTAATATTTAAGATCCTATGGTTGGAGTCGGTGCACTCCTCAAATTTCTAAAATCCGATCATAAAGACACAAAAATTGGAATTCTTAAAAAGGTGTGTAGGGGCTGATTAGGACATTTTAGAACACTAGATACGTCTAGAACCAAATTGTGTCTTATAGAAGACATTGTTCCGAATATTTTGATGTATTAATAATTAAGTTCCCATGGTTAGAGGTGCCTATACCTTATCAATTACCTAAAATCCAACCAAAAAGACCGAAGAATTTGGATTCTTTAAAAGGGGGGTTGTATAGGAAATTTTAGGAGACTAGTGATGTCTGTGACCAAAATATTTCTGGTAGACGATGCATTTAAGAACATATTGATATATTAGTACTTAAGACCCCATGGTTGAAATGTTAACACTCCTCAATTTTTTCAAATACAATCAAAATTACACAAAATTTATTTTTATAAGGGTGAGATCAGGACATTTTAGGTGTCCAGAAATGTTAAGCACCAAGCCGAATCTTGTTTTGCAGACTGATGCACACATTTTGACGTATTAATATTTAAGATAGTTGGTTGGAGTCGTAACACTCCTCATTTTTCTAATATTTGACAGAAAAGATTAAAAAATTTGACTTTTTAAAGGGGGGGTTTATTAAGAGACTTTTGTTACTAGAAATTTGTGGAACCAAACTGAATACTTTAGAGGAGACATTTGTGAACATTTTGATATACTAATATTTAAGATCCCATGGTTGGAGTCATAACTCTCCTCAATTTTCTAAAATACAAACAAAAACACACAAAATTCACTTTTATAGCTGGGGGTGATTAGGACATTTTAGGTGTCAAGAAATATCTGGAACCAAACTGAATTCTGAAGAAGAGACTATTTTTAACATTTTGATGTATTGATATTTAAGATCCCATGGTTGAAATCATGACACTCCTCAATTTCCTAAAATACGATAAAAACATAAGTTTAATACTTTATAAAGGGGGTATTAGGACATTTTAGAAGACTAGAAATGTCTTGAATCAAACTGAATCTTGTATAGGCGACTTTTTCGAACATTTTCATGCATTAATATTTAAGATCCTATGGTTGGAGTTGGAGTTCTTCTCAATTTTTTAAAAACCAACCAAAAAGACAAAAAATTTGAATTCTTTAAAAAGAAAGTGGGCTGATTAGTACATTTTAGAACACTACAGATGTCTGGAACCAAATTGAACTTTGTAGAGGATACTAATGCGAAACTTTTTTATGTATTAAAATTAAAGATCGCATGGTTGGGGTCGTAACACTCCTCAATTTTTTAAAATACAATCAAAAAGACACAAAATTGATTTTTAAGGGGGGTTGATTAGAACATTTTAGGTGTCAAGAAATATCTGGAACCAAACTGAATTCTGAAGAAGAGACTATTTTTAACATTTTGATGTATTGATATTTAAGATCCTATGGTTGGAAGTCGGTGCAATCTCAATTTTCTAAAATCCGATCAAAAAGACACAAAAATTTGAATTTTTAAAAAGGGGGTGGGGTATGATTAGATACATTTTAGAACACTTGAGATGTCTAGAACCAAATTTGAATCTCATAGATGTCACAGTTGCAACATTCATTGATGTATTAATATTTAAGATCCCATGGTTAGAGTCGCAACACTTTCACTCTTCTAAAATTTAAAACTCAAAAAAAAAAATTTGATTTATCTTTAAAGGGGGTGATTAGGGAGACTTTAGGAGACTAGAGATGTCTGGGGCAAAATTGAATCTTGTATAGAGGAGACATTTATGAACATACCAATATTATATATATTATATTGATATACCAATATTTAAGATCCCATGGTTGAGTTCATAGCATTCCTCAATTTTCTAAAATACAATCAAAAACACACAAAATGCTTAAAAAATGAAAGGGGGTGATTAAGACATTTTAGGTGTCAAGAAATGTCTGCACCCAAGTGAATATTGAAGAGGAGACTGTTGCGCACATTTTGACGTATTAATATTTAAGATAGTTGGTTGGAGTCGCAAAACTCCTCATTTTTCTAATATTTGACTGAAAAGATTTAAAAATTTTACATTTTAAAGGGGGTTGATTATGAGACTTTAGTTACTAGAAATCTGTGGAACCAAACTGAATCTTTAAGAGGAGACTGTTCTGAACATTTTGATATAGTAATATTTAAGATCACATGGTTGGAGTAATAACACTCCTCAATTTTCTAAAATACAAACAAAAACACACAAAATTCACTTTCATAGCTGGGGGTGAATAGGACAATTTAGGTGTAAAGAAATGTCTGGAAACCAACTGATTTCTGAAGAGGAGACTATTGCAAACATTTTGATGTATTAATATTTAAGATCCCATGGTTGAAATCATAACACTCCTCAATTTCCTAAAATACGATAAAAAACATAAGTTTAATAATTTTTAGAGGGGTGGGGGTTATTAGGACAATTTAGATGCCTAGAAATGTCTTGAATCAAATTGAATCTTATAGCGGCGATTTTTCGATCATTTTCATGTATTAATATTTAAGATCCTATGGTTGGAGTGTTCGCTCTTCTCAATTTTCTAAGATCTGAACAAAAACACAAAAATTTGAAATCTTAAAAAGAAAGGGGGCTGATTAGGACATTTTAGACGAAGAGAGATGTCTGCAACCAAATTGAATGTGGAAGAGGACACTGATGCGAACATTTTGATGTATTAATATTAAAGATCGCATTGTTGGTGTCGTAACACTCCTCAAATATCTAAAATCCAAACAAAAACACCGAAAAATTTGAATTCTTAAAAAAGGGGGGGAGGTGATTAGGTCATTTTAGGTGACTAGAAATGTCTGGAGCCAAACTAAATGTTAGACGAGACTGTTGCGAACATTTTTATGTATTAATATTGAAGATACCATGCTTTGAATCATAACACTCCTCAGTTTTTTAAAATACAATCAAAAATACACAAAATTGATTTTTAAGGGGGGTTGATTAGAACATTTTAGGTGAGAAGAAATGTCTGGCAACAAACTAAATCTTGCAGAGGAGACTGTTGCGAACACAATGATGTATTAATATTTAAGATCCTATGGTTGAAGTCGGTGCAATTCCGATTTTTTAAAATCCGACGGAAAAGACATAATAATTTGAATTTTTAAAAATGTTGTGGGCTGATTAGTACATTTTAGAACACTTGAGATGTCTGGAATCGAATTGAATCTCATAGAGGACACTGTTGCAAAATTCATTATGTATTATTATTTAAGATACCATGGTTAGAGCAGTATCACTCTTTAAATATTTAAAATCAAATCAAAAACACCGAAATTTTAATATCTTTAAAGGGGGGGTGATTAGGTCATTTCAGGAGACTAGAGATGTCTGGGGCAAAACTGATTCTTGTATAGGACACTGTTGCAAATATTTTGATTTATTAATATTTAACATCCCATGGTTTAAGTTCTAGCATTCCTCAATTTTCAAAAATCTAACCAAAAAGACACAAAAATGCTTAAAAATGAAAGAGGGCGTGATTAGGTCATTTTAGGTGCCTAGAAATGTCTGGAGCCAAACTGAATCTTGTAGTGGAAACTGTTGCGAACATTTTCATGTATTAATATTTAAGATCCTATGGTTGGAGTCGGTGCACTCCTCAAATTTCTAAAATCCGATCATAAAGACACAAAAATTGGAATTCTTAAAAAGGTGTGTAGGGGCTGATTAGGACATTTTAGAACACTAGATACGTCTAGAACCAAATTGTGTCTTATAGAAGACATTGTTCCGAATATTTTGATGTATTAATAATTAAGTTCCCATGGTTAGAGGTGCCTATACCTTATCAATTACCTAAAATCCAACCAAAAAGACCGAAGAATTTGGATTCTTTAAAAGGGGGTTGTATAGGAAATTTTAGGAGACTAGTGATGTCTGTGACCAAAATATTTCTGGTAGACGATGCATTTGCGAACATATTGATGTATTAGTACTTAAGACCCCATGGTTGAAATGTTAACACTCCTCAATTTTTTCAAATACAATCAAAATTACACAAAATTTATTTTTATAAGGGTGAGATCAGGACATTTTAGGTGTCCAGAAATGTTAAGCACCAAGCCGAATCTTGTTTTGCAGACTGATGCACACATTTTGACGTATTAATATTTAAGATTAAATGGTTGGAGTCGCAACTCTCCTCATTTTTCTTAAATTTGACCGAAATGATTTAAAAATTTGACTTTTTAAAGGGTGGGGGGTTGATTATGAGACTTAAGTTACTAGAAATGTGTGGAACCAAACTGAATCTTTAGAGGAGACATTTGTGAACATTTTGATATACTAATATTTAAGATCCCATGGTTGGAGTCATAACTCTAATCAATTTTCTAAAATACAAACAAAAACACACAAAATTCACTTTTATAGCTGGGGGTGATTAGGACATTTTAGGTGTCAAGAAATATCTGGAACCAAACTGAATTCTGAAGAAGAGACTATTTTTAACATTTTGATGTATTGATATTTAAGATCCCATGGTTGAAATCATGACACTCCTCAATTTCCTAAAATACGATAAAAAACATAAGTTTAATACTTTATAAAGGGGGTATTAGGACATTTTAGAAGACTAGAAATATCTTGAATCAAACTGAATCTTGTATAGACGACTTTTTCGAACATTTTCATGCATTAATATTTAAGATCCTATGGTTGGAGTTGGAGTTCTTCTCAATTTTTTAAAAACCAACCAAAAAGACAAACAATTTGAATTCTTTAAAAAGAAAGTGGGCTGATTAGTACATTTTAGAACACTACAGATGTCTGGAACCAAATTGAACTTTGTAGAGGATACTAATGCGAAACTTTTTTATGTATTAAAATTAAAGATCGCATGGTTGGGGCCGTAACACTCCTCAATTTTTTAAAATACAATCAAAAAGACACAAAATTGATTTTTAAGGGGGGTTGATTAAGACATTTTAGGTGAGAAGAAATATCTGGCACCAAACTGAATATTGCAGAGGAGACTGTTGCGCACATTTTGACGTATTAATATTTAAGATAGTTGGTTGGAGTCGCAAAACTCCTCATTTTTCTAATATTTGACTGAAAAGATTTAAAAATTTTACATTTTAAAGGGGGGGTTGATTATGAGACTTTAGTTACTAGAAATCTGTGGAACCAAACTGAATCTTTAAGAGGAGACTGTTCTGAACATTTTGATATAGTAATATTTAAGATCGCATGGTTGGAGTAATAACACTCCTCAATTTTCTAAAATACAAACAAAAACACACAAAATTCACTTTCATAGCTGGGGGTGAATAGGACAATTTAGGTGTAAAGAAATGTCTGGAAACCAACTGATTTCTGAAGAGGAGACTATTGCAAACATTTTGATGTATTAATATTTAAGATCCCATGGTTGAAATCATAACACTCCTCAATTTCCTAAAATACGATAAAAACATAAGTTTAATAATTTTTGGAGGGGGTGGGGGTTATTAGGACAATTTAGATGCCTAGAAATGTCTTGAATCAAATTGAATCTTATAGCGGCGATTTTTCGATCATTTTCATGTATTAATATTTAAGATCCTATGGCTGGAGTGTTCGCTCTTCTCAATTTTCTAAGATCTGAACAAAAACACAAAAATTTGAAATCTTAAAAAGAAAGGGGGCTGATTAGGACATTTTAGACGAAGAGAGATGTCTGCAACCAAATTGAATGTGGAAGAGGACACTGATGCGAACATTTTGATGTATTAATATTAAAGATCGCATTGTTGGTGTCGTAACACTCCTCAAATATCTAAAATCCAAACAAAAACACCGAAAAATTTGAATTCTTAAAAAGGGGGGGGGAGGTGATTAGGTCATTTTAGGTGACTAGAAATGTCTGGAGCCAAACTAAATGTTAGACGAGACTGTTGCGAACATTTTTATGTATTAATATTGAAGATACCATGCTTTGAATCATAACACTCCTCAGTTTTTTAAAATACAATCAAAAATACACAAAATTGATTTTTAAGGGGGGTTGATTAGAACATTTTAGGTGAGAAGAAATGTCTGGAACAAACTAAATCTTGCAGAGGAGACTGTTGCGAACACAATGATGTATTAATATTTAAGATCCTATGGTTGAAGTCGGTGCAATTCCGATTTTTTAAATCCGACGGAAAAGACATAATAATTTGAATTTTTAAAAATGTTGGGGGCTGATTAGTACATTTTAGAACACTTGAGATGTCTGGAATCGAATTGAATCTCATAGAGGACACTGTTGCAAAATTCATTATGTATTATTATTTAAGATACCATGGTTAGAGCTGTATCACTCTTTAAATATTTAAAATCAAATCAAAAACACCGAAATTTTAATATCTTTAAAGGGGGGGGGTGATTAGGTCATTTCAGGAGACTAGAGATGTCTGGGGCAAAACTGATTCTTGTATAGGACACTGTTGCAAATATTTTGATTTATTAATATTTAACATCCCATGGTTTAAGTTCTAGCATTCCTCTATTTTCAAAAATCTAACCAAAAAGACACAAAAATGCTTAAAAAATGAAAGAGGGCGTGATTAGGTCATTTTAGGTGCCTAGAAATGTCTGGAGCCAAACTGAATCTTGTAGTGGAAACTGTTGCGAACATTTTCATGTATTAATATTTATTAAATGAAACCTTTTGTTTGTGTATATACTTGAAATTTATTCAGATTTTGAGTAAATTTTGAAATTAGCGTTTATGTGTTACATGGGCGCACTTTACAAAAACTCAATTTTCTCGTAAAATATATTTTTTATAATGAAACCAAATCCACAGTAAGTCTAGAAATGTGATTTACTACTAAATTGTATCATTTTTTTGTATACATATTAGGTATTTTGTAAGATATAAGGGAATTTTGAAGTCAATCGTGGTGGGAATCTGTAGTCACACGTACCATATGGGCGACCCATACAATATCCCTTTTTTCTCATAAAATATATTTTTTATAATAAAATGAATACCACAGTTAGTCTTAGAATGTGATTTACTACTAAATGAAACCTTTTGTTTGTGTATATACGGGAAATTTATTCAGATTTTGAGTAAATTTTGAAATTAGCGTATATGTGTTACATGGGCGCACTTTACAAAAACTCAATTTTCTCGTAAAATATATTTTTATAATGAAACCAAATCCACAGTAAGTCTAGAAATGTGATTTACTACTAAATTGTATCATTTTTTTGTATACATATTAGGTATTTTGTAAGATATAAGGGAATTTTGAAGTCAATCGTGGTGGGAATCTGTAGTCACACGTACCATATGGGCGACCCATACAATATCCCTTTTTCTCATAAAATATATTTTTTATAATAAAATGAATACCACAGTTAGTCTTAGAATGTGATTTACTACTAAATGAAACCTTTTGTTTGTGTATATACGGGAAATTTATTCAGATTTTGAGTAAATTTTGAAATTAGCGTATATGTGTTACATGGGCGCACTTTACAAAAACTCATTTTTCTCGTAAAATATATTTTTATAATGAAACCAAATCCACAGTAAGTCTAGAAATGTGATTTACTACTAAATTGTATCATTTTTTTGTATACATATTAGGTATTTTGTAAGATATAAGGGAATTTTGATGTCAATCGTGGTGGGAATCTGTAGTCACACGTACCATATGGGCGACCCATACAATATCCCTTTTTTCTCATAAAATATATTTTTTATAATAAAATGAATACCACAGTTAGTCTTAGAATGTGATTTACTACTAAATGAAACCTTTGTTTGTGTATATACGAGAAATTTATTCAGATTTTGAGTAAATTTTGAAATTAGAGTATATGTGTTACATGGGCGCACTTTACAAAAACTCAATTTTCTCGTAAAATATATTTTTTATAATGAAACCAAATCCACAGTAAGTCTAGAAATGTGATTTACTACTAAATTGTATCATTTTTTTGTATACATATTAGGTATTTTGTAAGATATAAGGGAATTTTGATGTCAATCGTGGTGGGAATCTGTAGTCACACGTACCATATGGGCGACCCATACAATATCCCTTTTTTCTCATAAAATATATTTTTATAATAAAATGAATACCACAGTTAGTCTTAGAATGTGATTTACTACTAAATGAAACCTTTTGTTTGTGTATATACTGGAAATTTATTCAGATTTTGAGTAAATTTTGAAATTAGCGTTTATGTGTTACATGGGCGCACTTTACAAAAACTCAATTTTCTCGTAAAATATATTTTTTATAATGAAACCAAATCCACAGTAAGTCTAGAAATGTGATTTACTACTAAATTGTATCATTTTTTTGTATACATATTAGGTATTTTGTAAGATATAAGGGAATTTTGAAGTCAATCGTGGTGGGAATCTGTAGTCACACGTACCATATGGGCGACCCATACAATATCCCTTTTTTCTCATAAAATATATTTTTTATAATAAAATGAATACCACAGTTAGTCTTAGAATGTGATTTACTACTAAATGAAACCTTTTGTTTGTGTATATACGGGAAATTTATTCAGATTTTGAGTAAATTTTGAAATTAGCGTATATGTGTTACATGGGCGCACTTTACAAAAACTCAATTTTCTCGTAAAATATATTTTTTATAATGAAACCAAATCCACAGTAAGTCTAGAAATGTGATTTACTACTAAATTGTATCATTTTTTGTATACATATTAGGTATTTTGTAAGATATAAGGGAATTTTGATGTCAATCGTGGTGGGAATCTGTAGTCACACGTACCATATGGGCGACCCATACAATATCCCTTTTTCTCATAAAATATATTTTTATAATAAAATGAATACCACAGTTAGTCTTAGAATGTGATTTACTACTAAATGAAACCTTTTGTTTGTGTATATACGAGAAATTTATTCAGATTTTGAGTAAATTTTGAAATTAGCGTATATGTGTTACATGGGCGCACTTTACAAAAACTCAATTTTCTCGTAAAATATATTTTTTATAATGAAACCAAATCCACAGTAAGTCTAGAAATGTGATTTACTACTAAATTGTATCATTTTTTTGTATACATATTAGGTATTTTGTAAGATATAAGGGAATTTTGAAGTCAATCGTGGTGGGAATCTGTAGTCACACGTACCATATGGGCGACCCATACAATATCCCTTTTTTCTCATAAAATATATTTTTATAATAAAATGAATACCACAGTTAGTCTTAGAATGTGATTTACTACTAAATGAAACCTTTTGTTTGTGTATATACGGGAAATTTATTCAGATTTTGAGTAAATTTTGAAATTAGCGTTTATGTGTTACATGGGCGCACTTTACAAAAACTCATTTTTCTCGTAAAATATATTTTTTATAATGAAACCAAATCCACAGTAAGTCTAGAAATGTGATTTACTACTAAATTGTATCATTTTTTTGTATACATATTAGGTATTTTGTAAGATATAAGGGAATTTTGAAGTCAATCGTGGTGGGAATCTGTAGTCACACGTACCATATGGGCGACCCATACAATATCCCTTTTTTCTCATAAAATATATTATTATAATAAAATGAATACCACAGTTAGTCTTAGAATGTGATTTACTACTAAATGAAACCTTATTTTGTGTATATACGAGAAATTTATTCAGATTTTGAGTAAATTTTGAAATTAGAGTATATGTGTTACATGGGCGCACTTTACAAAAACTCAATTTTCTCGTAAAATATATTTTTATAATGAAACCAAATCCACAGTAAGTCTAGAAATGTGATTTACTACTAAATTGTATCATTTTTTTATATACATATTAGGTATTTTGTAAGATATAAGGGAATTTTGATGTCAATCGTGGTGGGAATCTGTAGTCACACGTACCATATAGGCGACCCATACAATATCCCTTTTTTCTCATAAAATATATTTTTATAATAAAATGAATACCACAGTTAGTCTTAGAATGTGATTTACTACTAAATGAAACCTTTTGTTTGTGTATATACTGGAAATTTATTCAGATTTTGAGTAAATTTTGAAATTAGCGTATATGTGTTACATGGGCGCACTTTACAAAAACTCAATTTTCTCGTAAAATATATTTTTTATAAAGAAACCAAATCCACAGTAAGTCTAGAAATGTGATTTACTACTAAATTGTATCATTTTTTTGTATACATATTAGGTATTTTGTAAGATATAAGGGAATTTTGAAGTCAATCGTGGTGGGAATCTGTAGTCACACGTACCATATGGGCGACCCATACAATATCCCTTTTTTCTCATAAAATATATTTTTTATAATAAAATGAATACCACAGTTAGTCTTAGAATGTGATTTACTACAAAATTAAACTTTTGTTTGTGTATATACGTGAAATTTATTCAGATTTTGAGTAAATTTTGAAATTAGCGTATATGTGTTACATGGGCGCACTTTACAAAAACTCAATTTTCTCGTAAAATATATTTTTATAATGAAACCAAATCCACAGTAAGTCTAGAAATGTGATTTACTACTAAATTGTATCATTTTTTGTATACATATTAGGTATTTTGTAAGATATAAGGGAATTTTGAAGTCAATCGTGGTGGGAATCTGTAGTCACACGTACCATATGGCCGACCCATACAATATCCCTTTTTTCTCATAAAATATATTATTTATAATAAAATGAATACCACAGTTAGTCTTAGAATGTGATTTACTACTAAATGAAACCTTTTGTTTGTGTATATACTTGAAATTTATTCAGATTTTGAGTAAATTTTGAAATTAGCGTATATGTGTTACATGGGCGCACTTTACAAAAACTCAATTTTCTCGTAAAATATATTTTTATAATGACACCAAATCCACAGTAAGTCTAGAAATGTGATTTACTACTAAATTGTATCATTTTTTTGTATACATATTAGGTATTTTGTAAGATATAAGGGAATTTTGAAGTCAATCGTGGTGGGAATCTGTAGTCACACGTACCATATGGGCGACCCATACAATATCCCTTTTTTTCTCATAAAATATTATATTTTTATAATAAAATGAATACCACAGTTAGTCTTAGAATGTGATTTACTACTAAATGAAACCTTTTGTTTGTGTATATACGGAAATTTATTCAGATTTTGAGTAAATTTTGAAATTAGCGTATATGTGTTACATGGGCGCACTTTACAAAAACTCAATTTTCTCGTAAAATATGTTTTTATAATGAAACCAAATCCACAGTAAGTCTAGAAATGTGATTTACTACTAAATTGTATCATTTTTTTGTATACATATTAGGTATTTTGTAAGATATAAGGGAATTTTGAAGTCAATCGTGGTGGGAATCTGTAGTCACACGTACCATATGGGCGACCCATACAATATCCCTTTTTTCTCATAAAATATATTTTTTATAATAAAATGAATACCACAGTTAGTCTTAGAATGTGATTTACTACTAAATGAAACCTTTTGTTTGTGTATATACGAGAAATTTATTCAGATTTTGAGTAAATTTTGAAATTAGCGTATATGTGTTACATGGGCGCACTTTACAAAAACTCAATTTTCTCGTAAAATATATTTTTTATAATGAAACCAAATCCACAGTAAGTCTAGAAATGTGATTTACTACTAAATTGTATCATTTTTTTGTATACATATTAGGTATTTTGTAAGATATAAGGGAATTTTGATGTCAATCGTGGTGGGAATCTGTAGTCACACGTACCATATAGGCGACCCATACAATATCCCTTTTTTCTCATAAAATATATTTTATAAAATAATGTGAATACTGCAGATAGTCTTAGGATGTGATTTACTACTAAATGAAACCTTTGTTTGTGTATATACGGGAAATTTATTCAGATTTTGAGTAAATTTTGAAATTAGCGTATATGTGTTACATGGGCGCACTTTACAAAAACTCAATTTTCTCGTAAAATATATTTTTTATAATGAAACCAAATCCACAGTAAGTCTAGAAATGTGATTTACTACTAAATTGTATCATTTTTTTGTATACATATTAGGTATTTTGTAAGATATAAGGGAATTTTGAAGTCAATCGTGGTGGGAATCTGTAGTCACACGTACCATATGGGCGACCCATACAATATCCCTTTTTTCTCATAAAATATATTTTTTATAATAAAATGAATACCACAGTTAGTCTTAGAATGTGATTTACTACTAAATTAAACCTTTTGTTTGTGTATATACGAGAAATTTATTCAGATTTTGAGTAAATTTTGAAATTAGCGTTTATGTGTTACATGGGCGCATTTTACAAAAACTCATTTTTCTCGTAAAATATATTTTTTATAATGAAACCAAATCCACAGTAAGTCTAGAAATGTGATTTACTACTAAATTGTTTCATTTTTTTGTATACATATTAGGTATTTTGTAAGATATAAGGGAATTTTGAAGTCAATCGTGGTGGGAATCTGTAGTCACACGTACCATATGGGCGACCCATACAATATCCCTTTTTTCTCATAAAATATTAAATTTAAAATAAAAGGAAAACCACAGGTAGTCTTAGAATGTGATTTACTACTAAATGAAACCTTTTGTTTGTGTATATACTTGAAATTTATTCAGATTTTGATTAAATTTTGAAATTAGCGTATATGTGTTACATGGGCGCACTTTACAAAAACTCAATTTTCTCGTAAAATATATTTTTATAATGAAAACAAATCCACAGTAAGTCTAGAAATGTGATTTACTACTAAATTGTATCATTTTTTGTATACATATTAGGTATTTTGTAAGATATAAGGGAATTTTGAAGTCAATCGTGGTGGGAATCTGTAGTCACACGTACCATATGGGCGACCCATACAATATCCCTTTTTTCTCATAAAATATATTTTTATAATAAAATGAATACCACAGTTAGTCTTAGAATGTGATTTACTACTAAATGAAACCTTTTGTTTGTGTATATACGGGAAATTTATTCAGATTTTGAGTAAATTTTGAAATTAGCGTATATGTGTTACATGGGCGCACTTTACAAAAACTCAATTTTCTCGTAAAATATATTTTTATAATGAAACCAAATCCACAGTAAGTCTAGAAATGTGATTTACTACTAAATTGTATCATTTTTTGTATACATATTAGGTATTTTGTAAGATATAAGGGAATTTTGAAGTCAATCGTGGTGGGAATCTGTAGTCACACGTACCATATGGGCGACCCATACAATATCCCTTTTTTCTCATAAAATATATTTTTTATAATAAAATGAATACCACAGTTAGTCTTAGAATGTGATTTACTACTAAATGAAACCTTTTGTTTGTGTATATACGGGAAATTTATTCAGATTTTGAGTAAATTTTGAAATTAGCGTATATGTGTTACATGGGCGCACTTTACAAAAACTCAATTTTCTCGTAAAATATATTTTTATAATGAAACCAAACCCACAGTAAGTCTAGAAATGTGATTTACTACTAAATTGTATCATTTTTGTATACCTATCCGGTATTTTGTAAGATATAAGGGAATTTTGAAGTCAATCGTGGTGGGAATCTGTAGTCACACGTACCATATGGGCGACCCATACAATATCCCTTTTTTCTCATAAAATATATTTTTATAATAAAATGAATACCACAGTTAGTCTTAGAATGTGATTTACTACTAAATGAAACCTTTTGTTTGTGTATATACGAGAAATTTATTCAGATTTTGAGTAAATTTTGAAATTAGCGTATATGTGTTACATGGGCGCACTTTACAAAAACTCAATTTTCTCGTAAAATATATTTTTATAATGAAACCAAATCCACAGTAAGTCTAGAAATGTGATTTACTACTAAATTGTATCATTTTTTTGTATACATATTAGGTATTTTGTAAGATATAAGGGAATTTTGAAGTCAATCGTGGTGGGAATCTGTAGTCACACGTACCATATGGGCGACCCATACAATATCCCTTTTTTCTCATAAAATATATTTTTATAATAAAATGAATACCACAGTTAGTCTTAGAATGTGATTTACTACTAAATGAAACCTTTTGTTTGTGTATATACGGGAAATTTATTCAGATTTTGAGTAAATTTTGAAATTAGCGTATATGTGTTACATGGGCGCACTTTACAAAAACTCAATTTTCTCGTAAAATATATTTTTATAATGAAACCAAATCAAAAGTAAGTCTAGAAATGTGATTTACTACTAAATTGTATCATTTTTTGTATACATATTAGGTATTTTGTAAGATATAAGGGAATTTTGAAGTCAATCGTGGTGGGAATCTGTAGTCACACGTACCATATGGGCGACCCATACAATATCCCTTTTTTCTCATAAAATATATTTTTTAATAAAATGAATACCACAGTTAGTCTTAGAATGTGATTTACTACTAAATGAAACCTTTTGTTTGTGTATATACGGGAAATTTATTCAGATTTTGAGTAAATTTTGAAATTAGCGTATATGTGTTACATGGGCGCACTTTACAAAAACTCAATTTTCTCGTAAAATATATTTTTATAATGAAACCAAATCCACAGTAAGTCTAGAAATGTGATTTACTACTAAATTGTATCATTTTTTTATATACATATTAGGTATTTTGTAAGATATAAGGGAATTTTGATGTCAATCGTGGTGGGAATCTGTAGTCACACGTACCATATGGGCGACCCATACAATATCCCTTTTTTCTCATAAAATATATTTTTATAATAAAATGAATACCACAGTTAGTCTTAGAATGTGATTTACTACTAAATGAAACCTTTGTTTGTGTATATACTGGAAATTTATTCAGATTTTGAGTAAATTTTGAAATTAGCGTATATGTGTTACATGGGCGCACTTTACAAAAACTCAATTTTCTCGTAAAATATATTTTTTATAATGAAACCAAATCCACAGTAAGTCTAGAAATGTGATTTACTACTAAATTGTATCATTTTTTGTATACATATTAGGTATTTTGTAAGATATAAGGGAATTTTGAAGTCAATCGTGGTGGGAATCTGTAGTCACACGTACCATATGGGCGACCCATACAATATCCCTTTTTTCTCATAAAATATATTTTTTATAATAAAATGAATACCACAGTTAGTCTTAGAATGTGATTTACTACTAAATGAAACCTTTTGTTTGTGTATATACGGGAAATTTATTCAGATTTTGAGTAAATTTTGAAATTAGCGTATATGTGTTACATGGGCGCACTTTACAAAAACTCAATTTTCTCGTAAAATATAATTTTTATAATGAAACCAAATCCACAGTAAGTCTAGAAATGTGATTTACTACTAAATTGTATCATTTTTTTGGATACATATTAGGTATTTTGTAAGATATAAGGGAATTTTGAAGTCAATCGTGGGGGGAATTTGTAGTCACACGTACCATAAGGGCGCACCATACGATATCCCTTTTTTCTCATAAAATATATTTTTTATAATAAAATGAATACGACAGTTAGTCTTAGAATGTGATTTACTACTAAATGGAACCTTTTGTTTGTGTATATACTTGAAATTTATTCAGATTTTGAGTAAATTTTGAAATTAGCGTTTATGTGTTACATGGGCGCACTTTACAAAAACTCAATTTTCTCGTAAAATATATTTTTATAATGAAACCAAATCCACAGTAAGTCTAGAAATGTGATTTACTACTAAATTGTATCATTTTTTTGTATACATATTAGGTATTTTGTAAGATATAAGGGAATTTTGAAGTCAATCGTGGTGGGAATCTGTAGTCACACGTACCATATGGGCGACCCATACAATATCCCTTTTTTCTCATAAAATATATTTTTATAATAAAATGAATACCACAGTTAGTCTTAGAATGTGATTTACTACTAAATGAAACCTTTTGTTTGTGTATATACGGGAAATTTATTCAGATTTTGAGTAAATTTTGAAATTAGCGTATATGTGTTACATGGGCGCACTTTACAAAAACTCATTTTTCTCGTAAAATATATTTTTATAATGAAACCAAATGCACAGTAAGTCTAGAAATGTGATTTACTACTAAATTGTATCATTTTTTTGTATACATATTAGGTATTTTGTAAGATATAAGGGAATTTTGAAGTCAATCGTGGTGGGAATCTGTAGTCACACGTACCATATGGGCGACCCATACAATATCCCTTTTTTCTCATAAAATATATTTTTTATAATAAAATGAATACCACAGTTAGTCTTAGAATGTGATTTACTACTAAATGAAACCTTTTTTTGTGTATATACGAGAAATTTATTCAGATTTTGAGTAAATTTTGAAATTAGAGTATATGTGTTACATGGGCGCACTTTACAAAAACTCAATTTTCTCGTAAAATATATTTTTATAATGAAACCAAATCCACAGTAAGTCTAGAAATGTGATTTACTACTAAATTGTATCATTTTTTTATATACATATTAGGTATTTTGTAAGATATAAGGGAATTTTGATGTCAATCGTGGTGGGAATCTGTAGTCACACGTACCATATAGGCGACCCATACAATATCCCTTTTTCTCATAAAATATATTTTTTATAATAAAATGAATACCACAGTTAGTCTTAGAATGTGATTTACTACTAAATGAAACCTTTTGTTTGTGTATATACTTGAAATTTATTCAGATTTTGAGTAAATTTTGAAATTAGCGTTTATGTGTTACATGGGCGCACTTTACAAAAACTCAATTTTCTCGTAAAATATATTTTTATAATGAAACCAAATCCACAGTAAGTCTAGAAATGTGATTTACTACTAAATTGTATCATTTTTTTGTATACATATTAGGTATTTTGTAAGATATAAGGGAATTTTGAAGTCAATCGTGGTGGGAATCTGTAGTCACACGTACCATATGGGCGACCCATACAATATCCCTTTTTTCTCATAAAATATATTTTTATAATAAAATGAATACCACAGTTAGTCTTAGAATGTGATTTACTACTAAATGAAACCTTTTGTTTGTGTATATACGAGAAATTTATTCAGATTTTGAGTAAATTTTGAAATTAGAGTATATGTGTTACATGGGCGCACTTTACAAAAACTCAATTTTCTCGTAAAATATATTTTTATAATGAAACCAAATCCACAGTAAGTCTAGAAATGTGATTTACTACTAAATTGTATCATTTTTTTATATACATATTAGGTATTTTGTAAGATATAAGGGAATTTTGATGTCAATCGTGGTGGGAATCTGTAGTCACACGTACCATATGGGCGACCCATACAATATCCCTTTTTTCTCATAAAATATATTTTTTATAATAAAATGAATACCACAGTTAGTCTTAGAATGTGATTTACTACTAAATGAAACCTTTTGTTTGTGTATATACGGGAAATTTATTCAGATTTTGAGTAAATTTTGAAATTAGCGTATATGTGTTACATGGGCGCACTTTACAAAAACTCAATTTTCTCGTAAAATATATTTTTTATAATGAAACCAAATCCACAGTAAGTCTAGAAATGTGATTTACTACTAAATTGTATCATTTTTTTGGATACATATTAGGTATTTTGTAAGATATAAGGGAATTTTGAAGTCAATCGTGGTGGGAATCTGTAGTCACACGTACCATAAGGGCGCACCATACGATATCCCTTTTTTCTCATAAAATATATTTTTTATAATAAAATGAATACCACAGTTAGTCTTAGAATGTGATTTACTACTAAATGAAACCTTTTGTTTGTGTATATACGGGAAATTTATTCAGATTTTGAGTAAATTTTGAAATTAGCGTATATGTGTTACATGGGCGCACTTTACAAAAACTCAATTTTCTCGTAAAATATATTTTTTATAATGAAACCAAATCCACAGTAAGTCTAGAAATGTGATTTACTACTAAATTGTATCATTTTTTTGTATACATATTAGGTATTTTGTAAGATATAAGGGAATTTTGAAGTCAATCGTGGTGGGAATCTGTAGTCACACGTACCATATGGGCGACCCATACAATATCCCTTTTTTCTCATAAAATATATTTTTATAATAAAATGAATACCACAGTTAGTCTTAGAATGTGATTTACTACTAAATGAAACCTTTGTTTGTGTATATACGGGAAATTTATTCAGATTTTGAGTAAATTTTGAAATTAGCGTATATGTGTTACATGGGCGCACTTTACAAAAACTCAATTTTCTCGTAAAATATATTTTTTATAATGAAACCAAATCCACAGTAAGTCTAGAAATGTGATTTACTACTAAATTGTATCATTATTTTGTATACATATTAGGTATTTTGTAAGATATAAGGGAATTTTGAAGTCAATCGTGGTGGGAATCTGTAGTCACACGTACCATATGGGCGACCCATACAATATCCCTTTTTTCTCATAAAATATATTTTTATAATAAAATGAATACCACAGTTAGTCTTAGAATGTGATTTACTACTAAATGAAACCTTTTGTTTGTGTATATACTAGAAATTTATTCAGATTTTGAGTAAATTTTGAAATTAGAGTATATGTGTTACATGGGCGCACTTTACAAAAACTCAATTTTCTCGTAAAATATATTTTTTATAATGAAACCAAATCCACAGTAAGTCTAGAAATGTGATTTACTACTAAATTGTATCATTTTTTTATATACATATTAGGTATTTTGTAAGATATAAGGGAATTTTGATGTCAATCGTGGTGGGAATCTGTAGTCACACGTACCATATGGGCGACCCATACAATATCCCTTTTTTCTCATAAAATATATTTTTATAATAAAATGAATACCACAGTTAGTCTTAGAATGTGATTTACTACTAAATGAAACCTTTTGTTTGTGTATATACTTGAAATTTATTCAGATTTTGAGTAAATTTTGAAATTAGCGTATATGTGTTACATGGGCGCACTTTACAAAAACTCAATTTTCTCGTAAAATATATTTTTATAATGAAACCAAATCCACAGTAAGTCTAGAAATGTGATTTACTACTAAATTGTATCATTTTTTTGTATACATATTAGGTATTTTGTAAGATATAAGGGAATTTTGAAGTCAATCGTGGTGGGAATCTGTAGTCACACGTACCATATGGGCGACCCATACAATATCCCTTTTTTCTCATAAAATATATTTTTTATAATAAAATGAATACCACAGTTAGTCTTAGAATGTGATTTACTACTAAATGAAACCTTTTGTTTGTGTATATACGAGAAATTTATTCAGATTTTGAGTAAATTTTGAAATTAGCGTATATGTGTTACATGGGCGCACTTTACAAAAACTCAATTTTCTCGTAAAATATATTTTTATAATGAAACCAAATCCACAGTAAGTCTAGAAATGTGATTTACTACTAAATTGTATCATTTTTTTGTATACATATTAGGTATTTTGTAAGATATAAGGGAATTTTGAAGTCAATCGTGGTGGGAATCTGTAGTCACACGTACCATATGGGCGACCCATACAATATCCCTTTTTCTCATAAAATATATTTTTATAATAAAATGAATACCACAGTTAGTCTTAGAATGTGATTTACTACTAAATGAAACCTTTGTTTGTGTATATACGGGAAATTTATTAAGATTTTGAGTAAATTTTGAAATTAGCGTGTATGTGTTACAAGGTCGCACTTTAAAAAAACTCAATTTTCTCGTAAAATATATTTTTATAATGAAACCAAATCCACAGTAAGTCTAGAAATGTGATTTACTACTAAATTGTATCATTTTTTGTATACATATTAGGTATTTTGTAATATATAAGGGAATTTTGAAGTCAATCGTGGTGGGAATCTGTAGTCACACGTACCATATGGGCGACCCATACAATATCCCTTTTTTCTCATAAAATATATTTTTATAATAAAATGAATACCACAGTTAGTCTTAGAATGTGATTTACTACTAAATGAAACCTTTGTTTGTGTATATACGGGAAATTTATTCAGATTTTGAGTAAATTTTGAAATTAGCGTATATGTGTTACATGGGCGCACTTTACAAAAACTCAATTTTCTCGTAAAATATATTTTTATAATGAAACCAAATCCACAGTAAGTCTAGAAATGTGATTTACTACTAAATTGTATCATTTTTTTGTATACATATTAGGTATTTTGTAAGATATAAGGGAATTTTGAAGTCAATCGTGGTGGGAATCTGTAGTCACACGTACCATATGGGCGACCCATACAATATCCCTTTTTCTCATAAAATATATTTTTTATAATAAAATGAATACCACAGTTAGTCTTAGAATGTGATTTACTACTAAATGAAACCTTTTGTTTGTGTATATACGAGAAATTTATTCAGATTTTGAGTAAATTTTGAAATTAGCGTATATGTGTTACATGGGCGCACTTTACAAAAACTCAATTTTCTCGTAAAATATATTTTTATAATGAAACCAAATCCACAGTAAGTCTAGAAATGTGATTTACTACTAAATTGTATCATTTTTTTATATACATATTAGGTATTTTGTAAGATATAAGGGAATTTTGATGTCAATCGTGGTGGGAATCTGTAGTCACACGTACCATATGGGCGACCCATACAATATCCCTTTTTTCTCATAAAATATATCTTTTATAATAAAATGAATACCACAGTTAGTCTTAGAATGTGATTTACTACTAAATGAAACCTTTTGTTTGTGTATATACTGGAAATTTATTCAGATTTTGAGTAAATTTTGAAATTAGCGTATATGTGTTACATGGGCGCACTTTACAAAAACTCAATTTTCTCGTAAAATATATTTTTTATAATGAAACCAAATCCACAGTAAGTCTAGAAATGTGATTTACTACTAAATTGTATCATTTTTTTGTATACATATTAGGTATTTTGTAAGATATAAGGGAATTTTGAAGTCAATCGTGGTGGGAATCTGTAGTCACACGTACCATATGGGCGACTCCATACAATATCCCTTTTTTCTCATGAAATATATTTTTATAATAAAATGAATACCACAGTTAGTCTTAGAATGTGATTTACTACTAAATGAAACCTTTTGTTTGTGTATATACGGGAAATTTATTCAGATTTTGAGTAAATTTTGAAATTAGCGTATATGTGTTACATGGGCGCACTTTACAAAAACTCAATTTTCTCGTAAAATATATTTTTATAATGAAACCAAATCCACAGTAAGTCTAGAAATGTGATTTACTACTAAATTGTATCATTTTTTTGTATACATATTAGGTATTTTGTAAGATATAAGGGAATTTTGAAGTCAATCGTGGTGGGAATCTGTAGTCACACGTACCATAAGGGCGCACCATACAATATCCCTTTTTTCTCATAAAATATATTTTTATAATAAAATGAATACGACAGTTAGTCTTAGAATGTGATTTACTACTAAATGAAACCTTTTGTTTGTGTATATACTTGAAATTTATTCAGATTTTGAGTAAATTTTGAAATTAGCGTATATGTGTTACATGGGCGCACTTTACAAAAACTCAATTTTCTCGTAAAATATATTTTTATAATGAAACCAAATCCACAGTAAGTCTAGAAATGTGATTTACTACTAAATTGTATCATTTTTTTGTATACATATTAGGTATTTTGTAAGATATAAGGGAATTTTGAAGTCAATCGTGGTGGGAATCTGTAGTCACACGTACCATATGGGCGACCCATACAATATCCCTTTTTTCTCATAAAATATATTTTTATAATAAAATGAATACCACAGTTAGTCTTAGAATGTGATTTACTACTAAATGAAACCTTTTGTTTGTGTATATACGGGAAATTTATTCAGATTTTGAGTAAATTTTGAAATTAGCGTATATGTGTTACATGGGCGCACTTTACAAAAACTCATTTTTCTCGTAAAATATATTTTTATAATGAAACCAAATGCACAGTAAGTCTAGAAATGTGATTTACTACTAAATTGTATCATTTTTTTGTATACATATTAGGTATTTTGTAAGATATAAGGGAATTTTGAAGTCAATCGTGGTGGGAATCTGTAGTCACACGTACCATATGGGCGACCCATACAATATCCCTTTTTTCTCATAAAATATATTTTTATAATAAAATGAATACCACAGTTAGTCTTAGAATGTGATTTACTACTAAATGAAACCTTTTGTTTGTGTATATACGGGAAATTTATTCAGATTTTGAGTAAATTTTGAAATTAGCGTATATGTGTTACATGGGCGCACTTTACAAAAACTCAATTTTCTCGTAAAATATATTTTTATAATGAAACCAAATCCACAGTAAGTCTAGAAATGTGATTTACTACTAAATTGTATCATTTTTTTATATACATATTAGGTATTTTGTAAGATATAAGGGAATTTTGAAGTCAATCGTGGTGGGAATCTGTAGTCACACGTACCATATGGGCGACCCATACAATATCCCTTTTTTCTCATAAAATATATTTTTATAATAAAATGAATACCACAGTTAGTCTTAGAATGTGATTTACTACTAAATGAAACCTTTTGTTTGTGTATATACTTGAAATTTATTCAGATTTTGAGTAAATTTTGAAATTAGCGTATATGTGTTACATGGGCGCACTTTACAAAAACTCAATTTTCTCGTAAAATATATTTTTTATAATGAAACCAAATCCACAGTAAGTCTAGAAATGTGATTTACTACTAAATTGTATCATTTTTTTGTATACATATTAGGTATTTTGTAAGATATAAGGGAATTTTGAAGTCAATCGTGGTGGGAATCTGTAGTCACACGTACCATATGGGCGACCCATACAATATCCCTTTTTTCTCATAAAATATATTTTTATAATAAAATGAATACCACAGTTAGTCTTAGAATGTGATTTACTACTAAATGAAACCTTTTGTTTGTGTATATACGAGAAATTTATTCAGATTTTGAGTAAATTTTGAAATTAGAGTATATGTGTTACATGGGCGCACTTTACAAAAACTCAATTTTCTCGTAAAATATATTTTTATAATGAAACCAAATCCACAGTAAGTCTAGAAATGTGATTTACTACTAAATTGTATCATTTTTTTATATACATATTAGGTATTTTGTAAGATATAAGGGAATTTTGATGTCAATCGTGGTGGGAATCTGTAGTCACACGTACCATATGGGCGACCCATACAATATCCCTTTTTCTCATAAAATATATTTTTTATAATAAAATGAATACTTCAGTTAGTCTTAGAATGTGATTTACTACTAAATGAAATCTTTGTTTGTGTATATACGGGAAATTTATTCAGATTTTGAGTAAATTTTGAAATTAGCGTATATGTGTTACATGGGCGCACTTTACAAAAACTCAATTTTCTCGTAAAATATATTTTATAAAGAAACCAAATCCACAGTAAGTCTAGAAATGTGATTTACTACTAAATTGTATCATTTTTTTGTATACATATTAGGTATTTTGTAAGATATAAGGGAATTTTGAAGTCAATCGTGGTGGGAATCTGTAGTCACACGTACCATAAGGGCGCACCATACGATATCCCTTTTTTCTCATAAAATATATTTTTATAATAAAATGAATACCACAGTTAGTCTTAGAATGTGATTTACTACTAAATGAAATCTTTGTTTGTGTATATACGGGAAATTTATTCAGATTTTGAGTAAATTTTGAAATTAGCGTATATGTGTTACATGGGCGCACTTTACAAAAACTCAATTTTCTCGTAAAATATATTTTTATAATGAAACCAAATCCACAGTAAGTCTAGAAATGTGATTTACTACTAAATTGTATCATTTTTTGTATACATATTAGGTATTTTGTAAGATATAAGGGAATTTTGAAGTCAATCGTGGTGGGAATCTGTAGTCACACGTACCATATGGGCGACCCATACAATATCCCTTTTTTCTCATAAAATATATTTTTTATAATAAAATGAATACCACAGTTAGTCTTAGAATGTGATTTACTACTAAATGAAACCTTTTGTTTGTGTATATACGGGAAATTTATTCAGATTTTGAGTAAATTTTGAAATTAGCGTATATGTGTTACATGGGCGCACTTTACAAAAACTCAATTTTCTCGTAAAATATATTTTTATAATGAAACCAAATCCACAGTAAGTCTAGAAATGTGATTTACTACTAAATTGTATCATTATTTTGTATACATATTAGGTATTTTGTAAGATATAAGGGAATTTTGAAGTCAATCGTGGTGGGAATCTGTAGTCACACGTACCATATGGGCGACCCATACAATATCCCTTTTTTCTCATAAAATATATTTTTATAATAAAATGAATACCACAGTTAGTCTTAGAATGTGATTTACTACTAAATGAAACCTTTTGTTTGTGTATATACGAGAAATTTATTCAGATTTTGAGTAAATTTTGAAATTAGAGTATATGTGTTACATGGGCGCACTTTACAAAAACTCAATTTTCTCGTAAAATATATTTTTATAATGAAACCAAATCCACAGTAAGTCTAGAAATGTGATTTACTACTAAATTGTATCATTTTTTTGTATACATATTAGGTATTTTGTAAGATATAAGGGAATTTTGAAGTCAATCGTGGTGGGAATCTGTAGTCACACGTACCATATGGGCGACCCATACAATATCCCTTTTTTCTCATAAAATATATTTTTTATAATAAAATGAATACCACAGTTAGTCTTAGAATGTGATTTACTACTAAATGAAACCTTTTGTTTGTGTATATACTTGAAATTTATTCAGATTTTGAGTAAATTTTGAAATTAGCGTATATGTGTTACATGGGCGCACTTTACAAAAACTCAATTTTCTCGTAAAATATATTATTTATAACGACACCAAATCCACAGTAAGTCTAGAAATGTGATTTACTACTAAATTGTATCATTTTTTTGTATACATATTAGGTATTTTGTAAGATATAAGGGAATTTTGAAGTCAATCGTGGTGGGAATCTGTAGTCACACGTACCATATGGGCGACCCATACAATATCCCTTTTTCTCATAAAATATATTTTTATAATAAAATGAATACCACAGTTAGTCTTAGAATGTGATTTACTACTAAATGAAACCTTTTGTTTGTGTATATACGAGAAATTTATTCAGATTTTGAGTAAATTTTGAAATTAGCGTATATGTGTTACATGGGCGCACTTTACAAAAACTCAATTTTCTCGTAAAATATATTTTTATAATGAAACCAAATCCACAGTAAGTCTAGAAATGTGATTTACTACTAAATTGTATCATTTTTTTGTATACATATTAGGTATTTTGTAAGATATAAGGGAATTTTGAAGTCAATCGTGGTGGGAATCTGTAGTCACACGTACCATATGGGCGACCCATACAATATCCCTTTTTTCTCATAAAATATATTTTTATAATAAAATGAATACCACAGTTAGTCTTAGAATGTGATTTACTACTAAATGAAACCTTTTGTTTGTGTATATACGGGAAATTTATTCAGATTTTGAGTAAATTTTGAAATTAGCGTATATGTGTTACATGGGCGCACTTTACAAAAACTCAATTTTCTCGTAAAATATATTTTTATAATGAAACCAAATCCACAGTAAGTCTAGAAATGTGATTTACTACTAAATTGTATCATTTTTTTGTATACATATTAGGTATTTTGTAAGATATAAGGGAATTTTGAAGTCAATCGTGGTGGGAATCTGTAGTCACACGTACCATATGGGCGACCCATACAATATCCCTTTTTTCTCATAAAATATATTTTTTATAATAAAATGAATACCACAGTTAGTCTTAGAATGTGATTTACTACTAAATGAAACCTTTTGTTTGTGTATATACGAGAAATTTATTCAGATTTTGAGTAAATTTTGAAATTAGCGTATATGTGTTACATGGGCGCACTTTACAAAAACTCAATTTTCTCGTAAAATATATTTTTTATAATGAAACCAAATCCACAGTAAGTCTAGAAATGTGATTTACTACTAAATTGTATCATTTTTGTATACATATTAGGTATTTTGTAAGATATAAGGGAATTTTGAAGTCAATGGTGGTGGGAATCTGTAGTCACACGTACCATATGGGCGACCCATACAATATCCCTTTTTTTCTCATAAAATATATTTTTTATAATAAAATGAATACCACAGTTAGTCTTAGAATGTGATTTACTACTAAATGAAACCTTTTGTTTGTGTATATACGGAAATTTATTCAGATTTTGAGTAAATTTTGAAATTAGCGTATATGTGTTACATGGGCGCACTTTACAAAAACTCAATTTTCTCGTAAAATATATTTTTTATAAAGAAACCAAATCCACAGTAAGTCTAGAAATGTGATTTACTACTAAATTGTATCATTTTTTGGATACATATTAGGTATTTTGTAAGATATAAGGGAATTTTGAAGTCAATCGTGGTGGGAATCTGTAGTCACACGTACCATATGGGCGACCCATACATTATCCCTTTTTCTCATAAAATATATTTTTATAATAAAATGAATACCACAGTTAGTCTTAGAATGTGATTTACTACAAAATGAAACCTTTGTTTGTGTATATACGAGAAATTTATTCAGATTTTGAGTAAATTTTGAAATTAGCGTATATGTGTTACATGGGCGCACTTTACAAAAACTCAATTTTCTCGTAAAATATATTTTTATAATGAAACCAAATCCACAGTAAGTCTAGAAATGTGATTTACTACTAAATTGTATCATTTTTTGTATACATATTAGGTATTTTGTAAGATATAAGGGAATTTTGAAGTCAATCGTGGTGGGAATCTGTAGTCACACGTACCATATGGGCGACCCATACAATATCCCTTTTTTCTCATAAAATATATTTTTTATAATAAAATGAATACCACAGTTAGTCTTAGAATGTGATTTACTACTAAATGAAACCTTTTGTTTGTGTATATACGGGAAATTTATTCAGATTTTGAGTAAATTTTGAAATTAGCGTATATGTGTTACATGGGCGCACTTTACAAAAACTCAATTTTCTCGTAAAATATATTTTTATAATGAAACCAAATCCACAGTAAGTCTAGAAATGTGATTTACTACTAAATTGTATCATTTTTTTGTATACATATTAGGTATTTTGTAAGATATAAGGGAATTTTGAAGTCAATCGTGGGTGGGAATCTGTAGTCACACGTACCATATGGGCGCAACATACCATATCCCTTTTTTCTCATAAAATATTTTTTATAATAAAATGAATACCACAATTAGTCTTAGAATGTGATTTACTACTAAATGAAACCCTTTGTTTGTGTATATACGGGAAATTTATTCAGATTTTGAGTAAATTTTGAAATTAGCGTATATGTGTTACATGGGCGCACTTTACAAAAACTCAATTTTCTCGTAAAATATATTTTTATAATGAAACCAAATCCACAGTAAGTCTAGAAATGTGATTTACTACTAAATTGTATCATTTTTTTGTATACATATTAGGTATTTTGTAAGATATAAGGGAATTTTGAAGTCAATCGTGGTGGGAATCTGTAGTCACACGTACCATATGGGCGACCCATACAATATCCCTTTTTTCTCATAAAATATATTTTTATAATAAAATGAATACCACAGTTAGTCTTAGAATGTGATTTACTACAAAATTAAACTTTTGTTTGTGTATATACGTGAAATTTATTCAGATTTTGAGTAAATTTTGAAATTAGCGTATATGTGTTACGTAGGCGCACTTTACAAAAACTCAATTTTCTCGTAAAATATATTTTTATAATGAAACCAAATCCACAGTAAGTCTAGAAATGTGATTTACTACTAAATTGTATCATTTTTTGTATACATATTAGGTATTTTGTAAGATATAAGGGAGTTTTGAAGTCAATCGTGGTGGGAATCTGTAGTCACACGTACCATATGGGCGACCCATACAATATCCCTTTTTTCTCATAAAATATATTTTTATAATAAAATGAATACCACAGTTAGTCTTAGAATGTGATTTACTACTAAATGAAACCTTTTGTTTGTGTATATACGGGAAATTTATTCAGATTTTGAGTAAATTTTGAAATTAGCGTATATGTGTTACATGGGCGCACTTTACAAAAACTCAATTTTCTCGTAAAATATATTTTTTATAAAGAAACCAAATCCACAGTAAGTCTAGAAATGTGATTTACTACTAAATTGTATCATTTTTTTGGATACATATTAGGTATTTTGTAAGATATAAGGGAATTTTGAAGTCAATCGTGGGGGGGAATCTGTAGTCACACGTACCATATGGGCGACCCATACAATATCCCTTTTTTCTCATAAAATATATTTTTTATAATAAAATGAATACCACAGTTAGTCTTAGAATGTGATTTACTACTAAATGAAACCTTTTGTTTGTGTATATACTGGAAATTTATTCAGATTTTGAGTAAATTTTGAAATTAGCGTATATGTGTTACATGGGCGCACTTTACAAAAACTCAATTTTCTCGTAAAATATATTTTTTATAATGAAACCAAATCCACAGTAAGTCTAGAAATGTGATTTACTACTAAATTGTATCATTTTTTTGTATACATATTAGGTATTTTGTAAGATATAAGGGAATTTTGAAGTCAATCGTGGTGGGAATCTGTAGTCACACGTACCATATGGGCGACCCATACAATATCCCTTTTTCTCATAAAATATATTTTTATAATAAAATGAATACCACAGTTAGTCTTAGAATGTGATTTACTACTAAATGAAACCTTTTGTTTGTGTATATACTTGAAATTTATTCAGATTTTGAGTAAATTTTGAAATTAGCGTATATGTGTTACATGGGCGCACTTTACAAAAACTCAATTTTCTCGTAAAATATATTTTTATAATGAAACCAAATCCACAGTAAGTCTAGAAATGTGATTTACTACTAAATTGTATCATTTTTTTGTATACATATTAGGTATTTTGTAAGATATAAGGGAATTTTGAAGTCAATCGTGGTGGGAATCTGTAGTCACACGTACCATATGGGCGACCCATACAATATCCCTTTTTTCTCATAAAATATATTTTTATAATAAAATGAATACCACAGTTAGTCTTAGAATGTGATTTACTACTAAATGAAACCTTTTGTTTGTGTATATACGAGAAATTTATTCAGATTTTGAGTAAATTTTGAAATTAGCGTATATGTGTTACATGGGCGCACTTTACAAAAACTCAATTTTCTCGTAAAATATATTTTTATAATGAAACCAAATCCACAGTAAGTCTAGAAATGTGATTTACTACTAAATTGTATCATTTTTTGTATACATATTAGGTATTTTGTAAGATATAAGGGAATTTTGAAGTCAATCGTGGTGGGAATCTGTAGTCACACGTACCATATGGGCGACCCATACAATATCCCTTTTTTCTCATAAAATAGATTATTATAATAAAATGAATACCACAGTTAGTCTTAGAATGTGATTTACTACTAAATGAAACCTTTTGTTTGTGTATATACAGGAAATTTATTCAGATTTTGAGTAAATTTTGAAATTAGCGTATATGTGTTACATGGGCGCACTTTACAAAAACTCAATTTTCTCGTAAAATATATTTTTTATAATGAAACCAAATCCACAGTAAGTCTAGAAATGTGATTTACTACTAAATTGTATCATTTTTTGTATACATATAAGGTATTTTGTAAGATATAAGGGAATTTTGAAGTCAATCGTGGTGGGAATCTGTAGTCACACGTACCATATGGGCGACCCATACAATATCCCTTTTTTCTCATAAAATATATTTTTATAATAAAATGAATACCACAGTTAGTCTTAGAATGTGATTTACTACTAAATGAAACCTTTTGTTTGTGTATATACTGGAAATTTATTCAGATTTTGAGTAAATTTTGAAATTAGCGTATATGTGTTACATGGGCGCACTTTACAAAAACTCAATTTTCTCGTAAAATATATTTTTATAATGAAACCAAATCCACAGTAAGTCTAGAAATGTGATTTACTACTAAATTGTATCATTTTTTTGTATACATATTAGGTATTTTGTAAGATATAAGGGAATTTTGAAGTCAATCGTGGTGGGAATCTGTAGTCACACGTACCATATGGGCGACCCATACAATATCCCTTTTTTCTCATAAAATATATTTTTTATAATAAAATGAATACCACAGTTAGTCTTAGAATGTGATTTACTACTAAATGAAACCTTTTGTTTGTGTATATACGGGAAATTTATTCAGATTTTGAGTAAATTTTGAAATTAGCGTATATGTGTTACATGGGCGCACTTTACAAAAACTCAATTTTCTCGTAAAATATATTTTTATAATGAAACCAAATCCACAGTAAGTCTAGAAATGTGATTTACTACTAAATTGTATCATTTTTTTGTATACATATTAGGTATTTTGTAAGATATAAGGGAATTTTGAAGTCAATCGTGGTGGGAATCTGTAGTCACACGTACCATATGGGCGACCCATACAATATCCCTTTTTTCTCATAAAATATATTTTTATAATAAAATGAATACCACAGTTAGTCTTAGAATGTGATTTACTACTAAATGAAACCTTTTGTTTGTGTATATACGAGAAATTTATTCAGATTTTGAGTAAATTTTGAAATTAGCGTATATGTGTTACATGGGCGCACTTTACAAAAACTCAATTTTCTCGTAAAATATATTTTTATAATGAAACCAAATCCACAGTAAGTCTAGAAATGTGATTTACTACTAAATTGTATCATTTTTTTGTATACATATTAGGTATTTTGTAAGATATAAGGGAATTTTGAAGTCAATCGTGGTGGGAATCTGTAGTCACACGTACCATATGGGCGACCCATACAATATCCCTTTTTTCTCATAAAATATATTTTTTATAATAAAATGAATACCACAGTTAGTCTTAGAATGTGATTTACTACTAAATGAAACCTTTTGTTTGTGTATATACGGGAAATTTATTCAGATTTTGAGTAAATTTTGAAATTAGCGTATATGTGTTACATGGGCGCACTTTACAAAAACTCAATTTTCTCGTAAAATATATTTTTTATAATGAAACCAAATCCACAGTAAGTCTAGAAATGTGATTTACTACTAAATTGTATCATTTTTTTGTATACATATTAGGTATTTTGTAAGATATAAGGGAATTTTGAAGTCAATCGTGGTGGGAATCTGTAGTCACACGTACCATATGGGCGACCCATACAATATCCCTTTTTTCTCATAAAATATATTTTTATAATAAAATGAATACCACAGTTAGTCTTAGAATGTGATTTACTACTAAATGAAACCTTTTGTTTGTGTATATACGGGAAATTTATTCAGATTTTGAGTAAATTTTGAAATTAGCGTATATGTGTTACATGGGCGCACTTTACAAAAACTCAATTTTCTCGTAAAATATATTTTTTATAATGAAACCAAATCCACAGTAAGTCTAGAAATGTGATTTACTACTAAATTTTTTTGTATACATATTAGGTATTTTGTAAGATATAAGGGAATTTTGAAGTCAATCGTGGTGGGAATCTGTAGTCACACGTACCATATGGGCGACCCATACAATATCCCTTTTTTCTCATAAAATATATTTTTATAATAAAATGAATACCACAGTTAGTCTTAGAATGTGATTTACTACTAAATGAAACCTTTTGTTTGTGTATATACGAGAAATTTATTCAGATTTTGAGTGAATTTTGAAATTAGCGTATATGTGTTACATGGGCGCACTTTACAAAAACTCAATTTTCTCGTAAAATATATTTTTATAATGAAACCAAATCCACAGTAAGTCTAGAAATGTGATTTACTACTAAATTGTATCATTTTTTGTATACATATTAGGTATTTTGTAAGATATAAGGGAATTTTGAAGTCAATCGTGGTGGGAATCTGTAGTCACACGTACCATATGGGCGACCCATACAATATCCCTTTTTCTCATAAAATATATTTTTATAATAAAATGAATACCACAGTTAGTCTTAGAATGTGATTTACTACTAAATGAAACCTTTTGTTTGTGTATATACGGGAAATTTATTCAGATTTTGAGTAAATTTTGAAATTAGCGTATATGTGTTACATGGGCGCACTTTACAAAAACTCAATTTTCTCGTAAAATATATTTTTATAATGAAACCAAATCCACAGTAAGTCTAGAAATGTGATTTACTACTAAATTGTATCATTTTTTTGTATACATATTAGGTATTTTGTAAGATATAAGGGAATTTTGAAGTCAATCGTGGTGGGAATCTGTAGTCACACGTACCATATGGGCGACCCATACAATATCCCTTTTTTCTCATAAAATATATTTTTATAATAAAATGAATACCACAGTTAGTCTTAGAATGTGATTTACTACTAAATGAAACCTTTTGTTTGTGTATATACGGGAAATTTATTCAGATTTTGAGTAAATTTTGAAATTAGCGTATATGTGTTACATGGGCGCACTTTACAAAAACTCAATTTTCTCGTAAAATATATTTTTTATAATGAAACCAAATCCACAGTAAGTCTAGAAATGTGATTTACTACTAAATTGTATCATTTTATGTATACATATTGAGTATTTTGTAAGATATAGGGGAATTTTTAAGTCAATCGTGTTGGGAATCTGCCGTTACACGTACCATATGGGCGCACCATACAATATCCCTTTTTTCTCATAAAATATATTTTTTATAATAAAATGAATACCACAGTTAGTCTTAGAATGTGATTTACTACTAAATGAAACCTTTTGTTTGTGTATAGGAAATTTATTCAGATTTTGAGTAAATTTTGAAATTAGCGTATATGTGTTACATGGGCGCACTTTACAAAAATTAAATTTTCTCGTAAAATATAATTTTTATAATGAAACCAAATCCACAGTAAGTCTAGAAATGTGATTTACTACTAAATTGTATCATTTTTTTGTATACATATTAGGTATTTTGTAAGATATAAGGGAATTTTGAAGTCAATCGTGGTGGGAATCTGTAGTCACACGTACCATATGGGCGACCCATACAATATCCCTTTTTTCTCATAAAATATATTTTTATAATAAAATGAATACCACAGTTAGTCTTAGAATGTGATTTACTACTAAATGAAACCTTTTGTTTGTGTATATACGGGAAATTTATTCAGATTTTGAGTAAATTTTGAAATTAGCGTATATGTGTTACATGGGCGCACTTTACAAAAAACTCAATTTTCTCGTAAAATATATTTTTTATAATGAAACCAAATCCACAGTAAGTCTAGAAATGTGATTTACTACTAAATTGTATCATTTTTTTGTATACATATTAGGTATTTTGTAAGATATAAGGGAATTTTGAAGTCAATCGTGGTGGGAATCTGTAGTCACACGTACCATATGGGCGACCCATACAATATCCCTTTTTTCTCATAAAATATATTTTTTATAATAAAATGAATACCACAGTTAGTCTTAGAATGTGATTTACTACTAAATGAAACCTTTTGTTTGTGTATATACGAGAAATTTATTCAGATTTTGAGTAAATTTTGAAATTAGCGTATATGTGTTACATGGGCGCACTTTACAAAAACTCAATTTTCTCGTAAAATATATTTTTTATAATGAAACCAAATCCACAGTAAGTCTAGAAATGTGATTTACTACTAAATTGTATCATTTTTTTTATACATATTAGGTATTTTGTAAGATATAAGGGAATTTTGAAGTCAATCGTGGTGGGAATCTGTAGTCACACGTACCATATGGGCGAACCATACAATATCCCTTTTTCTCATAAAATATATTTTTATAATAAAATGAATACCACAGTTAGTCTTAGAATGTGATTTACTACTAAATGAAACCTTTTGTTTGTGTATATACTGGAAATTTATTCAGATTTTGAGTAAATTTTGAAATTAGCGTATATGTGTTACATGGGCGCACTTTACAAAAACTCAATTTTCTCGTAAAATATATTTTTATAATGAAACCAAATCCACAGTAAGTCTAGAAATGTGATTTACTACTAAATTGTATCATTTTTTTGTATACATATTAGGTATTTTGTAAGATATAAGGGAATTTTGAAGTCAATCGTGGTGGGAATCTGTAGTCACACGTACCATATGGGCGACCCATACAATATCCCTTTTTTCTCATAAAATATATTTTTATAATAAAATGAATACCACAGTTAGTCTTAGAATGTGATTTACTACTAAATGAAACCTTTTGTTTGTGTATATACGGGAAATTTATTCAGATTTTGAGTAAATTTTGAAATTAGCGTATATGTGTTACATGGGCGCACTTTACAAAAACTCAATTTTCTCGTAAAATATATTTTTATAATGAAACCAAATCCACAGTAAGTCTAGAAATGTGATTTACTACTAAATTGTATCATTTTTTGTATACATATTAGGTATTTTGTAAGATATAAGGGAATTTTGAAGTCAATCGTGGTGGGAATCTGTAGTCACACGTACCATATGGGCGACCCATACAATATCCCTTTTTTCTCATAAAATATATTTTTATAATAAAATGAATACCACAGTTAGTCTTAGAATGTGATTTACTACTAAATGAAACCTTTTGTTTGTGTATATACGAGAAATTTATTCAGATTTTGAGTAAATTTTGAAATTAGCGTATATGTGTTACATGGGCGCACTTTACAAAAACTCAATTTTCTCGTAAAATATATTTTTTATAATGAAACCAAATCCACAGTAAGTCTAGAAATGTGATTTACTACTAAATTGTATCATTTTTTTGTATACATATTAGGTATTTTGTAAGATATAAGGGAATTTTGAAGTCAATCGTGGTGGGAATCTGTAGTCACACGTACCATATGGGCGACCCATACAATATCCCTTTTTTCTCATAAAATATATTTTTTATAATAAAATGAATACCACAGTTAGTCTTAGAATGTGATTTACTACTAAATGAAACCTTTTGTTTGTGTATATACGGAAAATTTATTCAGATTTTGAGTAAATTTTGAAATTAGCGTATATGTGTTACATGGGCGCACTTTACAAAAACTCAATTTTCTCGTAAAATATATTTTTTATAATGAAACCAAATCCACAGTAAGTCTAGAAATGTGATTTACTACTAAATTGTATCATTTTTTTGTATACATATTAGGTATTTTGTAAGATATAAGGGAATTTTGAAGTCAATCGTGGTGGGAATCTGTAGTCACACGTACCATATGGGCGACCCATACAATATCCCTTTTTTCTCATAAAATATATTTTTATAATAAAATGAATACCACAGTTAGTCTTAGAATGTGATTTACTACTAAATGAAACCTTTTGTTTGTGTATATACTGAGAAATTTATTCAGATTTTGAGTAAATTTTGAAATTAGCGTATATGTGTTACATGGGCGCACTTTACAAAAACTCAATTTTCTCGTAAAATATATTTTTTATAATGAAACCAAATCCACAGTAAGTCTAGAAATGTGATTTACTACTAAATTGTATCATTTTTTGTATACATATTAGGTATTTTGTAAGATATAAGGGAATTTTGAAGTCAATCGTGGTGGGAATCTGTAGTCACACGTACCATATGGGCGACCCATACAATATCCCTTTTTTCTCATAAAATATATTTTTATAATAAAATGAATACCACAGTTAGTCTTAGAATGTGATTTACTACTAAATGAAACCTTTTGTTTGTGTATATACGAGAAATTTATTCAGATTTTGAGTAAATTTTGAAATTAGCGTATATGTGTTACATGGGCGCACTTTACAAAAACTCAATTTTCTCGTAAAATATATTTTTTATAAAGAAACCAAATCCACAGTAAGTCTAGAAATGTGATTTACTAATAAATTGTATCATTTTTTGTATACATATTAGGTATTTTGTAAGATATAAGGGAATTTTGAAGTCAATCGTGGTGGGAATCTGTAGTCACACGTACCATATGGGCGACCCATACAATATCCCTTTTTTCTCATAAAATATATTTTTATAATAAAATGAATACCACAGTTAGTCTTAGAATGTGATTTACTACTAAATGAAACCTTTTGTTTGTGTATATACGAGAAATTTATTCAGATTTTGAGTAAATTTTGAAATTAGCGTATATGTGTTACATGGGCGCACTTTACAAAAACTCAATTTTCTCGTAAAATATATTTTTTATAATGAAACCAAATCCACAGTAAGTCTAGAAATGTGATTTACTACTAAATTGTATCATTTTTTTTATATACATATTAGGTATTTTGTAAGATATAAGGGAATTTTGATGTCAATCGTGGTGGGAATCTGTAGTCACACGTACCATATGGGCGACCCATACAATATCCCTTTTTTCTCATAAAATATATTTTTTATAATAAAATGAATACCACAGTTAGTCTTAGAATGTGATTTACTACTAAATGAAACCTTTTGTTTGTGTATATACGGGAAATTTATTCAGATTTTGAGTAAATTTTGAAATTAGCGTATATGTGTTACATGGGCGCACTTTACAAAAACTCAATTTTCTCGTAAAATATATTTTTTATAATGAAACCAAATCCACAGTAAGTCTAGAAATGTGATTTACTACTAAATTGTATCATTTTTTTGTATACATATTAGGTATTTTGTAAGATATAAGGGAATTTTGAAGTCAATCGTGGTGGGAATCTGTAGTCACACGTACCATATGGGCGACCCATACAATATCCCTTTTTTTCTCATAAAATATATTTTTATAATAAAATGAATACCACAGTTAGTCTTAGAATGTGATTTACTACTAAATGAAACCTTTTGTTTGTGTATATACGGGAAATTTATTCAGATTTTGAGTAAATTTTGAAATTAGCGTATATGTGTTACATGGGCGCACTTTACAAAAACTCAATTTTCTCGTAAAATATATTTTTATAATGAAACCAAATCCACAGTAAGTCTAGAAATGTGATTTACTACTAAATTGTATCATTTTTTGTATACATATTAGGTATATTGTAAGATATAAGGGAATTTTGAAGTCAATCGTGGTGGGAATCTGTAGTCACACGTACCATATGGGCGACCCATACAATATCCCTTTTTTCTCATAAAATATATTTTTATAATAAAATGAATACCACAGTTAGTCTTAGAATGTGATTTACTACTAAATGAAACCTTTTGTTTGTGTATATACGGGAAATTTATTCAGATTTTGAGTAAATTTTGAAATTAGCGTATATGTGTTACATGGGCGCACTTTACAAAAACTCAATTTTCTCGTAAAATATATATATTATAATGAAACCAAATCCACAGTAAGTCTAGAAATGTGATTTACTACTAAATTGTATCATTTTTTTGTATACATATTAGGTATTTTGTAAGATATAAGGGAATTTTGAAGTCAATCGTGGTGGGAATCTGTAGTCACACGTACCATATGGGCGACCCATACAATATCCCTTTTTTCTCATAAAATATATTTTTTATAATAAAATGAATACCACAGTTAGTCTTAGAATGTGATTTACTACTAAATGAAACCTTTTGTTTGTGTATATACGGGAAATTTATTCAGATTTTGAGTAAATTTTGAAATTAGCGTATATGTGTTACATGGGCGCACTTTACAAAAACTCAATTTTCTCGTAAAATATATTTTTTATAATGAAACCAAATCCACAGTAAGTCTAGAAATGTGATTTACTACTAAATTGTATCATTTTTTTGTATACATATTAGGTATTTTGTAAGATATAAGGGAATTTTGAAGTCAATCGTGGTGGGAATCTGTAGTCACACGTACCATATGGGCGACCCATACAATATCCCTTTTTTCTCATAAAATATATTTTTTATAATAAAATGAATACCACAGTTAGTCTTAGAATGTGATTTACTACTAAATGAAACCTTTTGTTTGTGTATATACGAGAAATTTATTCAGATTTTGAGTAAATTTTGAAATTAGAGTATATGTGTTACATGGGCGCACTTTACAAAAACTCAATTTTCTCGTAAAATATATTTTTATAATGAAACCAAATCCACAGTAAGTCTAGAAATGTGATTTACTACTAAATTGTATCATTTTTTTGTATACATATTAGGTATTTTGTAAGATATAAGGGAATTTTGAAGTCAATCGTGGTGGGAATCTGTAGTCACACGTACCATATGGGCGACCCATACAATATCCCTTTTTCATAATAAAATTTATTTTTATAATAAAATGAATACCACAGTTAGTCTTAGAATGTGATTTACTACTAAATGAAACCTTTTGTTTGTGTATATACGGGAAATTTATTCAGATTTTGAGTAAATTTTGAAATTAGCGTATATGTGTTACATGGGCGCACTTTACAAAAACTCAATTTTCTCGTAAAATATATTTTTTATAATGAAACCAAATCCACAGTAAGTCTAGAAATGTGATTTACTACTAAATTGTATCATTTTTTTGTATACATATTAGGTATTTTGTAAGATATAAGGGAATTTTGAAGTCAATCGTGGTGGGAATCTGTAGTCACACGTACCATATGGGCGACCCATACAATATCCCTTTTTTCTCATAAAATATATTTTTTATAATAAAATGAATACCACAGTTAGTCTTAGAATGTGATTTACTACTAAATGAAACCTTTTGTTTGTGTATATACGAGAAATTTATTCAGATTTTGAGTAAATTTTGAAATTAGCGTATATGTGTTACATGGGCGCACTTTACAAAAACTCAATTTTCTCGTAAAATATATTTTTTATAATGAAACCAAATCCACAGTAAGTCTAGAAATGTGATTTACTACTAAATTGTATCATTTTTTTGTATACATATTAGGTATTTTGTAAGATATAAGGGAATTTTGAAGTCAATCGTGGTGGGAATCTGTAGTCACACGTACCATATGGGCGACCCATACAATATCCCTTTTTTCTCATAAAATATATTTTTTATAATAAAATGAATACCACAGTTAGTCTTAGAATGTGATTTACTACTAAATGAAACCTTTTGTTTGTGTATATACGGGAAATTTATTCAGATTTTGAGTAAATTTTGAAATTAGCGTATATGTGTTACATGGGCGCACTTTACAAAAACTCAATTTTCTCGTAAAATATATTTTTTATAATGAAACCAAATCCACAGTAAGTCTAGAAATGTGATTTACTACTAAATTGTATCATTTTTTTGTATACATATTAGGTATTTTGTAAGATATAAGGGAATTTTGAAGTCAATCGTGGTGGGAATCTGTAGTCACACGTACCATATGGGCGACCCATACAATATCCCTTTTTTCTCATAAAATATATTTTTATAATAAAATGAATACCACAGTTAGTCTTAGAATGTGATTTACTACTAAATGAAACCTTTTGTTTGTGTATATACGAGAAATTTATTCAGATTTTGAGTAAATTTTGAAATTAGCGTATATGTGTTACATGGGCGCACTTTACAAAAACTCAATTTTCTCGTAAAATATATTTTTTATAATGAAACCAAATCCACAGTAAGTCTAGAAATGTGATTTACTACTAAATTGTATCATTTTTTTGTATACATATTAGGTATTTTGTAAGATATAAGGGAATTTTGAAGTCAATCGTGGTGGGAATCTGTAGTCACACGTACCATATGGGCGACCCATACAATATCCCTTTTTTCTCATAAAATATATTTTTATAATAAAATGAATACCACAGTTAGTCTTAGAATGTGATTTACTACTAAATGAAACCTTTTGTTTGTGTATATACGGGAAATTTATTCAGATTTTGAGTAAATTTTGAAATTAGCGTATATGTGTTACATGGGCGCACTTTACAAAAACTCAATTTTCTCGTAAAATATATTTTTATAATGAAACCAAATCCACAGTAAGTCTAGAAATGTGATTTACTACTAAATTGTATCATTTTTTTGTATACATATTAGGTATTTTGTAAGATATAAGGGAATTTTGAAGTCAATCGTGGTGGGAATCTGTAGTCACACGTACCATATGGGCGACCCATACAATATCCCTTTTTTCTCATAAAATATATTTTTATAATAAAATGAATACCACAGTTAGTCTTAGAATGTGATTTACTACTAAATGAAACCTTTTGTTTGTGTATATACGGGAAATTTATTCAGATTTTGAGTAAATTTTGAAATTAGCGTATATGTGTTACATGGGCGCACTTTACAAAAACTCAATTTTCTCGTAAAATATATTTTTATAATGAAACCAAATCCACAGTAAGTCTAGAAATGTGATTTACTACTAAATTGTATCATTTTTTTGTATACATATTAGGTATTTTGTAAGATATAAGGGAATTTTGAAGTCAATCGTGGTGGGAATCTGTAGTCACACGTACCATATGGGCGCACAATACGATATCCCTTTTTTCTCATAAAATATATTTTTATAATAAAATGAATACCACAGTTAGTCTTAGAATGTGATTTACTACTAAATGAAACCTTTTGTTTGTGTATATACGGGAAATTTATTCAGATTTTGAGTAAATTTTGAAATTAGCGTATATGTGTTACATGGGCGCACTTTACAAAAACTCAATTTTCTCGTAAAATATATTTTTATAATGAAACCAAATCCACAGTAAGTCTAGAAATGTGATTTACTACTAAATTGTATCATTATTTTGTATACATATTAGGTATTTTGTAAGATATAAGGGAATTTTGAAGTCAATCGTGGTGGGAATCTGTAGTCACACGTACCATATGGGCGACCCATACAATATCCCTTTTTCTCATAAAATATATTTTTATAATAAAATGAATACCACAGTTAGTCTTAGAATGTGATTTACTACTAAATGAAACCTTTTGTTTGTGTATATACGAGAAATTTATTCAGATTTTGAGTAAATTTTGAAATTAGCGTATATGTGTTACATGGGCGCACTTTACAAAAACTCAATTTTCTCGTAAAATATATTTTTTATAATGAAACCAAATCCACAGTAAGTCTAGAAATGTGATTTACTACTAAATTGTATCATTTTTTTATATACATATTAGGTATTTTGTAAGATATAAGGGAATTTTGATGTCAATCGTGGTGGGAATCTGTAGTCACACGTACCATATGGGCGACCCATACAATATCCCTTTTTCTCATAAAATATATTTTTTATAATAAAATGAATACCACAGTTAGTCTTAGAATGTGATTTACTACTAAATGAAACCTTTTGTTTGTGTATATACGGGAAATTTATTCAGATTTTGAGTAAATTTTGAAATTAGCGTTTATGTGTTACATGGGCGCACTTTACAAAAACTCATTTTTCTCGTAAAATATATTTTTTATAATGAAACCAAATGCACAGTAAGTCCAGAAATGTGATTTACTACTAAATTGTATCATTTTTTTGTATACATATTAGGTATTTTGTAAGATATAAGGGAATTTTGAAGTCAATCGTGGTGGGAATCTGTAGTCACACGTACCATATGGGCGACCCATACAATATCCCTTTTTCTCATAAAATATATTTTTATAATAAAATGAATACCACAGTTAGTCTTAGAATGTGATTTACTACTAAATGAAACCTTTTGTTTGTGTATATACGGGAAATTTATTCAGATTTTGAGTAAATTTTGAAATTAGCGTATATGTGTTACATGGGCACACTTTACAAAAACTCAATTTTCTCGTAAAATATATTTTTTATAATGAAACCAAATCCACAGTAAGTCTAGAAATGTGATTTACTACTAAATTGTATCATTTTTTTGTATACATATTAGGTATTTTGTAAGATATAAGGGAATTTTGAAGTCAATCGTGGTGGGAATCTGTAGTCACACGTACCATATGGGCGACCCATACAATATCCCTTTTTCTCATAAAATATATTTTTATAATAAAATGAATACCACAGTTAGTCTTAGAATGTGATTTACTACTAAATGAAACCTTTTGTTTGTGTATATACGAGAAATTTATTCAGATTTTGAGTAAATTTTGAAATTAGCGTATATGTGTTACATGGGCGCACTTTACAAAAACTCAATTTTCTCGTAAAATATATTTTTATAATGAAACCAAATCCACAGTAAGTCTAGAAATGTGATTTACTACTAAATTGTATCATTTTTTGTATACATATTAGGTATTTTGTAAGATATAAGGGAATTTTGAAGTCAATCGTGGTGGGAATCTGTAGTCACACGTACCATATGGGCGACCCATACAATATCCCTTTTTTCTCATAAAATATATTTTTTATAATAAAATGAATACCACAGTTAGTCTTAGAATGTGATTTACTACTAAATGAAACCTTTTGTTTGTGTATATACGGGAAATTTATTCAGATTTTGAGTAAATTTTGAAATTAGCGTATATGTGTTACATGGGCGCACTTTACAAAAACTCAATTTTCTCGTAAAATATATTTTTTATAATGAAACCAAATCCACAGTAAGTCTAGAAATGTGATTTACTACTAAATTGTATCATTTTTTTGTATACATATTAGGTATTTTGTAAGATATAAGGGAATTTTGAAGTCAATCGTGGTGGGAATCTGTAGTCACACGTACCATATGGGCGACCCATACAATATCCCTTTTTCTCATAAAATATATTTTTATAATAAAATGAATACCACAGTTAGTCTTAGAATGTGATTTACTACTAAATGAAACCTTTTGTTTGTGTATATACGAGAAATTTATTCAGATTTTGAGTAAATTTTGAAATTAGAGTATATGTGTTACATGGGCGCACTTTACAAAAACTCAATTTTCTCGTAAAATATATTTTTTATAATGAAACCAAATCCACAGTAAGTCTAGAAATGTGATTTACTACTAAATTGTATCATTTTTTGTATACATATTAGGTATTTTGTAAGATATAAGGGAATTTTGAAGTCAATCGTGGTGGGAATCTGTAGTCACACGTACCATATGGGCGACCCATACAATATCCCTTTTTCTCATAAAATATATTTTTTATAATAAAATGAATACCACAGTTAGTCTTAGAATGTGATTTACTACTAAATGAAACCTTTTGTTTGTGTATATACGGGAAATTTATTCAGATTTTGAGTAAATTTTGAAATTAGCGTATATGTGTTACATGGGCGCACTTTACAAAAACTCAATTTTCTCGTAAAATATATTTTTTATAATGAAACCAAATCCACAGTAAGTCTAGAAATGTGATTTACTACTAAATTGTATCATTTTTTTGTATACATATTAGGTATTTTGTAAGATATAAGGGAATTTTGAAGTCAATCGTGGTGGGAATCTGTAGTCACACGTACCATATGGGCGACCCATACAATATCCCTTTTTCTCATAAAATATATTTTTATAATAAAATGAATACCACAGTTAGTCTTAGAATGTGATTTACTACTAAATGAAACCTTTTGTTTGTGTATATACGAGAAATTTATTCAGATTTTGAGTAAATTTTGAAATTAGCGTATATGTGTTACATGGGCGCACTTTACAAAAACTCAATTTTCTCGTAAAGTTTTTATTTAGAATGAAACCAAATCCACAGTAAGTCTAGAAATGTGATTTACTACTAAATTGTATCATTTTTTTGTATACATATTAGGTATTTTGTAAGATATAAGGGAATTTTGAAGTCAATCGTGGTGGGAATGTGTAGTCACACGTACCATATGGGCGAACCATACTATATCCCTTTTTCTCATAAAATATATTTTTATAATAAAATGAATACCACAGTTAGTCTTAGAATGTGATTTACTACTAAATGAAACCTTTTGTTTGTGTATATACGGGAAATTTATTCAGATTTTGAGTAAATTTTGAAATTAGCGTATATGTGTTACATGGGCGCACTTTACAAAAACTCAATTTTCTCGTAAAATATATTTTTATAATGAAACCAAATCCACAGTAAGTCTAGAAATGTGATTTACTACTAAATTGTATCATTATTTTGTATACATATTAGGTATTTTGTAAGATATAAGGGAATTTTGAAGTCAATGGTGGTGGGAATCTGTAGTCACACGTACCATATGGGCGACCCATACAATATCCCTTTTTTCTCATAAAATATATTTTTATAATAAAATGAATACCACAGTTAGTCTTAGAATGTGATTTACTACTAAATGAAACCTTTTGTTTGTGTATATACGAGAAATTTATTCAGATTTTGAGTAAATTTTGAAATTAGCGTATATGTGTTACATGGGCGCACTTTACAAAAACTCAATTTTCTCGTAAAATATATTTTTATAATGAAACCAAATCCACAGTAAGTCTAGAAATGTGATTTACTACTAAATTGTATCATTTTTTTGTATACATATTAGGTATTTTGTAAGATATAAGGGAATTTTGAAGTCAATCGTGGTGGGAATCTGTAGTCACACGTACCATATGGGCGACCCATACAATATCCCTTTTTTCTCATAAAATATATTTTTATAATAAAATGAATACCACAGTTAGTCTTAGAATGTGATTTACTACTAAATGAAACCTTTTGTTTGTGTATATACTGGAAATTTATTCAGATTTTGAGTAAATTTTGAAATTAGCGTATATGTGTTACATGGGCGCACTTTACAAAAACTCAATTTTCTCGTAAAATATATTTTTTATAATGAAACCAAATCCACAGTAAGTCTAGAAATGTGATTTACTACTAAATTGTATCATTTTTTGTATACATATTAGGTATTTTGTAAGATATAAGGGAATTTTGAAGTCAATCGTGGTGTGGAATCTGTAGTCACACGTACCATATGGGCGACCCATACAATATCCCTTTTTTCTCATAAAATATATTTTTATAATAAAATGAATACCACAGTTAGTCTTAGAATGTGATTTACTACTAAATGAAACCTTTTGTTTGTGTATATACGAGAAATTTATTCAGATTTTGAGTAAATTTTGAAATTAGCGTATATGTGTTACATGGGCGCACTTTACAAAAACTCAATTTTCTCGTAAAATATATTTTTATAATGAAACCAAATCCACAGTAAGTCTAGAAATGTGATTTACTACTAAATTGTATCATTTTTTTGTATACATATTAGGTATTTTGTAAGATATAAGGGAATTTTGAAGTCAATCGTGGTGGGAATCTGTAGTCACACGTACCATATGGGCGACCCATACAATATCCCTTTTTTCTCATAAAATATATTTTTATAATAAAATGAATACCACAGTTAGTCTTAGAATGTGATTTACTACTAAATGAAACCTTTTGTTTGTGTATATACGAGAAATTTATTCAGATTTTGAGTAAATTTTGAAATTAGAGTATATGTGTTACATGGGCGCACTTTACAAAAACTCAATTTTCTCGTAAAATATATTTTTTATAATGAAACCAAATCCACAGTAAGTCTAGAAATGTGATTTACTACTAAATTGTATCATTTTTTTGTATACATATTAGGTATTTTGTAAGATATAAGGGAATTTTGATGTCAATCGTGGTGGGAATCTGTAGTCACACGTACCATATGGGCGACCCATACAATATCCCTTTTTTCTCATAAAATATATTTTTATAATAAAATGAATACCACAGTTAGTCTTAGAATGTGATTTACTACTAAATGAAACCTTTTGTTTGTGTATATACGGGAAATTTATTCAGATTTTGAGTAAATTTTGAAATTAGCGTATATGTGTTACATGGGCGCACTTTACAAAAACTCATTTTTCTCGTAAAATATATTTTTTATAATGAAACCAAATGCACAGTAAGTCCGGAAATGTGATTTACTACTAAATTGTATCATTTTTTGTATACATATTAGGTATTTTGTAAGATATAAGGGAATTTTGAAGTCAATCGTGGTGGGAATCTGTAGTCACACGTACCATAGGGTCTTAAATAATAATACATCAATATGATCGCAAATGTATCCTCTACCAGAAATATTTTGGTCAAAGACATCTCTAGTCTCCTAGAAATTTCCTATACAACTCTTTTTTTAAAGAATCCAAATTTCTTCAGTCTTTTGAGTTGGATTTTAGATAATTGATAATGTATACACCTCTAACCATGGGATCTTTATTATTATTACATCAAAATATTCGCAACAGTGTCTTCTATAAGACACAATTTGGTTCTAGATGTATCTACTGGGGTTATAAAATATCCTAATCATACCCCCACCCCTTTTTTAAGAATTCAAATTTTTGTGTCTTTTTGATCAGATTTTAGAAAATTGAGGAGGGCACCGACCCAAACCATAGGATCTTAAATATTAATACATCAAAAGGTTTGCAATAGTCTCTTCTTCAGAATTCACATTGGTTCCAGTCATTTCTTGACACCTAAAATGTCCTAATCAACCCCCTAAATAAAAGTAAATTTTGTGTGTTTTAGATTGTATTTTAGAAAACTGAGGAGTGTTATGACTCCAACCATGGGATCTTAAATATTAGTACATCAAAATGTTCATAAATGTCTCTTCTAAAAGATTCATATTGGCTCCACACATTTCTAGTAAGTAAAGTCGCCTAATCAACCCCCCTCCCTTTAAAGAAATCAAATTTTAAAATTTTTTCGGTTAAATTTTGGAAAAATGAGGAGTGTTGCGACTCCAACCATGGGATCTAAAATATTAATACATCAAAATGTTCGCAACAATTTCTGCTATGAGATTGAATTTGGTTCTAGACATCTCTAGGGTAGTAAAATGTCCTAATACTCCCCCCCCTTTTTTTAAGAATCCAAATTTTTGTGTCTTTTTGATGGGATTTTAGAAAATTGAAGATTATATCGACTCCAACCATAGGATCTTAAATATTAATACATCAAAATGTTTGCAATAGTCTCTTTATCAGAACTCAGTTTTGTTCCAGACATTTCTTGACAACTATAATGTCATAATCAACTCCCATTATTAAAGTGAATTTTGTGTCTTTTTGATTGTATTTTAGAAAAATGAGGAGTTTTATGACACTAACCATGGGATCTTAAATATTAGTATATCAAAATGTTCATAAAAGTCTACTCTAACATATTCAGTTTGGTTCCACAAATTTCTAGTAACAAAAGTCTCTTAATAAACCCCCCTCCAATCTAAAAGTCAAATTTTTAAATCTTTACGGTCAAATTTTAGAAAAATGAGGAGTGTTGCGACTCCAACCATGGTATCTTAAATATTAATACGTCAAAATGTGAGCATCAGTCTCCAAAACAAGATTCGGCTTGGTGCTTGACATTTCTGGACACCTAAAATGTCCTGATCTCCCCCTTATAAAAATAAATTTTGTGTAATTTTGATTGTATTTGAAAAAATTGAGGAGTGTTAACATTTCAACCATGGGGTCTTAAGTACTAATACATGAATATGTTCGCAAATGCATCGTCTACCAGAAATATTTTGGTCACAGACATCACTAGTCTCCTAAAATTTCCTATACAACCCCCTTTTAAAGAATCCAAATTCTTCGGTCTTTTTTGTTGGATTTTAGGTAATTGATAAGGTATAGGCACCTCTAACCATGGGAACTTAATTATTAATACATCAAAATATTCGGAACAATGTCTTCTATAAGACATAATTTGGTTCTAGACGTATCTAGTGTTATAAAATGTCCTAATCAGCCCCTACACACCTTTTTTAAGAATTCCAATTTTTGTGTCTTTATGATCGGATTTTAGAAATTTGAGGAGTGCACCGACTCCAACCATAGGATCTTAAATATTAATACAAGAAAATGTTCGCAACAGTTTCCACTACAAGATTCAGTTTGGCTCCAGACATTTCTAGGCACCTAAAATGACCTAATCACGCCCTCTTTCATTTTTTAAGCATTTTTGTGTCTTTTTGGTTAGATTTTTGAAAATTGAGGAATGCTAGAACTTAAACCATGGGATGTTAAATATTAATAAATCAAAATATTTGCAACAGTGTCCTATACAAGAATCAGTTTTGCCCCAGACATCTCTAGTCTCCTGAAATGACCTAATCACCCCCCCCCCCTTTAAAGATATTAAAATTTCGGTGTTTTTGATTTGATTTTAAATATTTAAAGAGTGATACGGCTCTAACCATGGTATCTTAAATAATAATACATAATGAATTTTGCAACAGTGTCCTCTATGAGATTCAATTCGATTCCAGACATCTCAAGTGTTCTAAAATGTACTAATCAGCCCCCAACATTTTTTAAAAATTCAAATTATTATGTCTTTTCCGTCGGATTTAAAAAATCGAAATTGCACCGACTTCAACCATAGGATCTTAAATATTAATACATCATTGTGTTCGCAACAATCTCCTCTGCAAGATTTAGTTTGGTGCTAGACATTTCTTCTAACCTAAAATGTTCTAATCAACCCCCCTTAAAAATCAATTTTGTGTATTTTTGATTGTATTTTAAAAAACTGAGTAGTGTTATGATTCAAAGCATGGTATCTTCAATATTAATACATAAAAATGTTCGCAACAGTCTCGTCTAACATTTAGTTTGGCTCCAGACATTTCTAGTCACCTAAAATGACCTAATCACCTCCCCCCCTTTTTTAAGAATTCAAATTTTTCGGTCTTTTTGTTTGGATTTTAGATATTTGAGGAGTGTTACGACACCAACAATGCGATCTTTAATATTAATACATCAAAATGTTCGCATCAGTGTCCTCTTCCACATTCAATTTGGTTGCAGACATCTCTCTTCGTCTAAAATGTAATAATCAGCCCCCTTTCTTTTTTAAGATTTCAAATTTTTGTGTTTTTTGTTCAGATCTAAGAAAATTGAGAAGAGCGAACACTCCAACCATAGGATCTTAAATATTAATACATGAAAATGATCGAAAAATCGCCGCTATAAGATTCAATTTGATTCAAGACATTTCTAGGCATCTAAATTGTCCTAATAACCCCCAACCCCTCTAAAAATTATTAAACTTATGTTTTTTATCGTATTTTAGGAAATTGAGGAGTGTTATGATTTCAACCATGGGATCTTAAATATTAATACATCAAAATGTTTGCAATAGTCTCCTCTTCAGAAATCAGTTGGTTTCCAGATATTTCTTTACATATAAATTGTCCTATTCACCCCCAGCTATGAAAGTGAATTTTGTGTGTTTTTTTTTGTATTTTAGAAAATTGAAGAGTGTTATTACTCCAACCATGCGATCTCAAATATTACTATATCAAAATGTTCATAACCGTCTCCTCTTAAAGATTCAGTTTGGTTCCACAGATTTCTAGTAACTAAAGTCTCATATTCAACCCCCCCTTTAAAATGTAAAATTTTTAAATCTTTTCGATCAAGTATTAGAAAGATGAGGAGTTTTGCGACTCCAACCAACTATCTTAAATATTAATACGTCAAAATGTGCGCAACAGTCTCCTCTGCAATATTCAGTTTGGTGCCAGATATTTCTTCTCACCTAAAATGTCTTATCAACCCCCCTTAAAAATCAATTTTGTGTTTTTTTGATTGTATTTTACAAAATTGAGGAGTGTTACGACCCCAACCATGCGATCTTTAATTTTAATACATAAAACGTTTCGCATTAGTATCCTCTACAAAGTTCAATTTGGTTCCAGACATCTGTAGTGTTCTAAAATGTACTAATCAGCCCACTTTCTTTTTAAAGAATTCAAATTTTTTGTCTTTTTGGTTGGTTTTTTTAAAAATTGAGAAGAACTCCAACTCCAACCATAGGATCTTAAATATTAATGCATGAAAATGTTCGAAAAACTCGCCTATACAAGATTCAGTTTTATTCAAGACATTTCTAGTCTTCTAAAATGTCCTAATCCCTTTATAAAGTATTAAACTTATGTTTTTATCGTATTTTAGGAAATTGAGAAGTGTCATGATTTCAACCATGGGATCTTAAATATCAATACATCAAAATGTTAAAAATAGTCTCTTCTTCAGAATTCAGTTTGGTTCCAGATATTTCTTGACACCTAAAATGTCCTAATCACCCCCAGCTATAAAAGTGAATTTTGTGTGTTTTTGTTTGTATTTTAGAAAATTGAGGAGAGTTATGACTCCAACCATCGGATCTTAAATATTAGTATATCAAAATGTTCACAAATGTCTCCTCTAAAAGATTCAGTTTGGTTCCACACATTTCTAGTAACTTAAGTCTCATAATCAACCCTCCACCCTTTAAAAAGTCAAATTTTTAAATCATTTCTGTCAAATATAAGAAAATGAGGAGTGTTGCGACTCCAACCATTTTATCTTAAATATTAATACGTCAAAATGTGTGCATCAGTCTGCAAAACAAGATTCGGCTTGGTGCTTAACATTTCTGGACACCTAAAATGTCCTGATCTCCCCCTTATAAAAATAAATTTTGTGTAATTTTGATTGTATTTGAAAAAATTGAGGAGTGTTAACATTTCAACCATGAGGTCTTAAGTACTAATATATCAATATGTTCGCAAATGCATGGTCTACCAGAAATGTTTTGGTCACAGACATCACTAGTCTCTTAAAATTTCCTATAAAACCCCCCTTTTAAAGAATCCAAATTCTTCGGTCTTTTTGGTTGGATTTTAGGTAATTGATAAGGTATAGGCACCTCTAACCATGGGAACTTAATTATTAATACATCAAAATATTCGGAACAATGTCTTCTATAAGACACAATTTGGTTCTAGACGTATCTAGTGTTCTAAAATGTCCTAATCAGCCCCTACACACCTTTTTTAAGAATTCCAATTTTTGTGTCTTTATGATCGGATTTTAGAAATTTGAGGAGTGCACCGACTCTAACCATAGGATGTTAAATATTAATACATGAAAGTGTTCGCAACAGTTTCCACTACAAGATTCAGTTTGGCTCCAGACATTTCTAGGTACCTAAAATGGCCTAATCACGCCCCCTCCCATTTTTTAAGCATTTTTGTGTCTTTTTGGTTAGATTTTTTAAAATTGAGGAATGCTAGAACTTAAACCATGGGATGTTAAATATTAATAAATGAAAATATTTGCAACAGTGTCCTATACAAGAATCAGTTTTGCCCCAGACATCTCTTTTCTCCTGAAATGTCCTAATCACCCCCCCCCCTTCAAAGATATTAAAATTTCGGGGTTTTTGGTAGGATTTTAAATATTTGAAGGGTAATATGGCTCTAACCATGGGATCTTAAATAATAATACATAATTAATTTTGCAACATTGTCCTCTTTGAGATTCAATTCGATTCCAGACATCTCAAGTGTTCTAAAATGTACTAATCAGCCCTAAACATTTTTTAAATATTCAAATTATTATGTCTTTTCGGTCGGATTTTAAAAAATCGGAACTGCACCGACTTCAAGCATAGGATCTTAAATATTAATACATCAATGTGTTGGCAACAGTCTCCTCTGCAAGATTTAGTTTCGCTCCAGACATTTCTAGTCACCTAAAATGACCTAATCACCTCCCCCCCTTTTTTAAGAATTCAAATTTTTCGGTCTTTTTGTTTGGATTTTAGATATTTGAGGAGTGTTACGACACCAACAATGCGATCTTTAATATTAATACATCAAAATGTTCGCATCAGTGTCCTCTTCCACATTCAATTTGGTTCCAGATATCACTTGTCGTCTAAAATGTAATAATCAGCCCCCTTTCTTTTTTAAGATTTCAAATTTTTGTTGTTTTTGTTCAGATCTTAAAAAATTGAGAAGAGCTAACACTCCAAACATAGGATCTTAAATATTAATACAAGAAAATGATCGAAAAATTCGCCGCTATAAGATTCAATTTGATTCAAGACATTTCTAGGCATCTAAATTGTACTAATAACCCCTCTTCTATAAATTATTATGTTTTTTTATCGTATTTTAGGAAATTGAGGAGTGTTATGATTTCAACCATGGGATCTTAAATATTAATACATCAAAATGTTTGCAATAGTCTCCTCTTCAGAAATCAGTTGGTTTCCAGACATTTCTTTACACCTAAATTGTCCTAATCACCCCCAGCTATTAAAGTGAATTTTGTGTGTTTTTGTTTGTATTTTAGAAAATTGAGGAGAGTTATGACTCCAACCATGGGATCTTAAATATTAGTATATCAAAATGTTCACAAATGTCTCCTCTAAAAGATTCAGTTTGGTTCCACACATTTCTAGTAACTTAAGTCTCATAATCAACCCCCCACCCTTTAAAAAGTCAAATTTTTAAATCATTTCTGTCAAATATAAGAAAAATGAGGAGTGTTGCGACTCCAACCATTTTATCTTAAATATTAATACGTCAAAATGTGTGCATCAATCTGCAAAACAAGATTCGGCTTGTTGCTTAACATTTCTGGACACCTAAAATGTCCTGATCTCCCCCTTATAAAAATAAATTTTGTGTAATTTTGATTGTATTTGAAAAAATTGAGGAGTGTTAAAATTTCAACCATGAGGTCTTAAGTACTAATATATCAATATGTTCGCAAATGCATCGTCTACCAGAAATGTTTTGGTCACAGACATCACTAGTCTCCTAAAATTTCCTATAAAACCCCCTTTTAAAGAATCCAAATTCTTCGGTCTTTTTGGTTGGATTTTAGGTAATTGATAAGGTATAGGCACCTCTAACCATGGGAACTTAATTAATAATACATCAAAACATTCGGAACAATGTCTTCTATAAGACACAATTTGGTTCTAGACGTATCTAGTGTTCTAAAATGTCCTAATCAGCCCCTACACACCTTTTTTAAGAATTCCAATTTTTGTGTCTTTATGATCGGATTTTAGAAATTTGAGGAGTGCACCGACTCCAACCATAGGATCTTAAATATTAATACATGAAAATGTTTGCAACAGTTTCCACTACAAGATTCAGTTTGGCTCCAGACATTTCTAGGCACCTAAAATGACCTAATCACGCCCCCTTTCATTTTTTAAGCATTTTTGTGCCTTTTTGGTTAGATTTTTGAAAGTTGAGGAATGCTAGAACTTAAACCATGGGATGTTAAATATTAATAAATGAAAATATTTGCAACAGTGTCCTATACAAGAATCAGTTTTGCCCCAGACATCTCTTTTCTCCTGAAATGTCCTAATCCCCCCCCTTTAAAGATATTAAAATTTCGGGGTTTTTGGTAGGATTTTAAATATTTGAAGGGTAATATGGCTCTAACCATGGGATCTTAAATAATAATACATAATTAATTTTGCAACATTGTCCTCTATGAGATTCAGTTCGATTCCAGACATCTCAAGTGTTCTAAAATGTACTAATCAGCCCTAAACATTTTTTAAATATTCAAATTATTATGTCTTTTCGGTCGGATTTTAAAAAATCGGAACTGCACCGACTTCAAGCATAGGATCTTAAATATTAATACATCAATGTGTTGGCAACAGTCTCCTCTGCAAGATTTAGTTTCGCTCCAGACATTTCTAGTCACCTAAAATGACCTAATCACCACCCCCCTTTTTTAAGAATTCAAATTTTTCGGTCTTTTTGTTTGGATTTTAGATATTTGAGGAGTGTTACGACACCAACAATGCGATCTTTAATATTAATACATCAAAATGTTCGCATCTGTGTCCTCTTCCACATTCAATTTGGTTCCAGATATCACTTGTCGTCTAAAATGTAATAATCAGCCCCCTTTCTTTTTTAAGATTTCAAATTTTTGTTGTTTTTGTTCAGATCTTAAAAAATTGAGAAGAGCTAACACTCCAAACATAGGATCTTAAATATTAATACAAGAAAATGATCGAAAAATTCGCCGCTATAAGATTCAATTTGATTCAAGACATTTCTAGGCATCTAAATTGTATTAATAACCCCCCTCTTCTATAAATTATTATGTTTTTTTTATCGTATTTTAGGAAATTGAGGAGTGTTATGATTTCAACCATGGGATCTTAAATATTAATACATCAAAATGTTTGCAATAGTCTCCTCTTCAGAAATCAGTTGGTTTCCAGACATTTCTTTACACCTAAATTGTCCTAATCACCCCCAGCTATTAAAGTGAATTTTGTGTGTTTTTGTTTGTATTTTAGAAAATTGAGGAGAGTTATGACTCCAACCATGGGATCTTAAATATTAGTATATCAAAATGTTCACAAATGTCTCCTCTAAAAGATTCAGTTTGGTTCCACACATTTCTACTAACTTAAGTCTCATAATCAACCCCCCACCCTTTAAAAAGTCAAATTTTTAAATCATTTCGGTCAAATATAAGAAAAATAAGGAGTGTTGCGACTCCAACCATTTTATCTTAAATATTAATACGTCAAAATGTGTGCATCAATCTGCAAAACAAGATTCGGCTTGGTGCTTAACATTTCTGGACACCTAAAATGTCCTGATCTCCCCCTTATAAAAATAAATTTTGTGTAATTTTGATTGTATTTGAAAAAATTGAGGAGTGTTAACATTTCAACCATGAGGTCTTAAGTACTAATATATCAATATGTTCGCAAATGCATCGTCTACCAGAAATGTTTTGGTCACAGACATCACTAGTCTCCTAAAATTTCCTATAAAACCCCCCTTTTAAAGAATCCAAATTCTTCGGTCTTTTTGGTTGGATTTTAGGTAATTGATAAGGTATAGGCACCTCTAACCATGGGAACTTAATTAATAATACATCAAAACATTCGGAACAATGTCTTCTATAAGACACAATTTGGTTCTAGACGTATCTAGTGTTCTAAAATGTCCTAATCAGCCCCTACACACCTTTTTTAAGAATTCCAATTTTTGTGTCTTTATGATCGGATTTTAGAAATTTGAGGAGTGCACCGACTCCAACCATAGGATCTTAAATATTAATACATGAAAATGTTTGCAACAGTTTCCACTACAAGATTCAGTTTGGCTCCAGACATTTCTAGGCACCTAAAATGACCTAATCACGCCCCCTTTCATTTTTAAGCATTTTTGTGCCTTTTTGGTTAGATTTTTGAAAATTGAGGAATGCTAGAACTTAAACCATGGGATGTTAAATATTAATAAATGAAAATATTTGCAACAGTGTCCTATACAAGAATCAGTTTTGCCCCAGACATCTCTTTTCTCCTGAAATGTCCTAATCACCCCCCCCCTTTAAAGATATTAAAATTTAGGGGTTTTTGGTAGGATTTTAAATATTTGAAGTGTAATACGGCTCTAACCATGGGATCTTAAATAATAATACATAATTAATTTTGCAACAATGTCCTCTATGAGATTCAATTCGATTCCAGACATCTCAAGTGTTCTAAAATGTACTAATCAGCCCTAAACATTTTTTAAATATTCAAATTATTATGTCTTTTCGGTCGGATTTTAAAAAATCGGAACTGCACCGACTTCAACCATAGGATCTTAAATATTAATACATCAATGTGTTAGCAACAGTCTCCTCTGCAAGATTTAGTTTGGCTCCAGACATTTCTAGTCACCTAAAATGACCTAATCACCTCCCCCCCTTTTTTAAGAATTCAAATTTTTCGGTCTTTTTGTTTGGATTTTAGATATTTGAGGAGTGTTACGACACCAACAATGCGATCTTTAATATTAATACATCAAAATGTTCGCATCAGTGTCCTCTTCCACATTCAATTTGGTTCCAGACATCACTTGTCGTCTAAAATGTAATAATCAGCCCCCTTTCTTTTTTAAGATTTCAAATTTTTGTTGTTTTTGTTCAGATCTTAAAAAATTGAGAAGAGCTAACACTCCAAACATAGGATCTTAAATATAAATACAAGAAAATGATCGAAAAATTCGCCACTATAAGATTCAATTTGATTCAAGACATTTCTAGGCATCTAAATTGTACAAATAACCCCCCTCCTTTATAAATTATTATGTTTTTTTTATCGTATTTTAGGAAATTGAGGAGTGTTATGATTTCAACCATGGGATCTTAAATATTAATACATCAAAATGTTTGCAATAGTCTCCTCTTCAGAAATCAGTTGGTTTCCAGACATTTCTTTACACCTAAATTGTCCTATTCACCCCCAGCTATGAAAGTGAATTTTGTGTGTTTTTGTTTGTATTTTAGAAAATTGAGGAGTGTTATTACTCCAACCATGCGATCTTAAATATTACTATATCAAAATGTTCATAACCGTCTCCTCTTAAAGATTCAGTTTGGTTCCACAGATTTCTAGTAACTAAAGTCTCATAATCAACCCCCCCTTTAAAATGTAAAATTTTTAAATCTTTTCGGTCAAATATTAGAAAAATGAGGAGTTTTGCGACTCCAACCAACTATCTTAAATATTAATACGTCAAAATGTGCGCAACAGTCTCCTCTGCAATATTCAGTTTGGTGCCAGATATTTCTTCTCACCTAAAATGTCTTAATCAACCCCCCTTAAAAATCAATTTTGTGTCTTTTTGATTGTAGTTTAAAAAATTGAGGAGTGTTACGATCCCAACCATGCGATCTTTAATTTTAATACATAAAAAAGTTTCGCATTAGTATCCTCTACAATGTTCAATTTGGTTCCAGACATCTGTAGTGTTCTAAAATGTACTAATCAGCCCACTTTCTTTTTAAAGAATTCAAATTTTTTGTCTTTTTGGTTGGTTTTTAAAAAATTGAGAAGAACTCCAACGCCAACCATAGGATCTTAAATATTAATGCAAGAAAACGCTCGAAAAAGTTGCCTCTACAAGATTCAGTTTGATTCAAGACATTTCTAGTCTTCTAAAATGTCCTACTACCCCCCCCCTTTATAAAGTATTAAACTTATGTTTTTTATCGTATTTTAGGAAATTGAGGAGTGTCATGATTTCAACCATGGGATCTTAAATATCAATACATCAAAATGTTAAAAATAGTCTCTTCTTCAGAATTCAGTTTGGATCCAGATATTTCTTGACACCTAAAATGTCCTAATCACCCCCAGCTATAAAAGTGAATTTTGTGTGTTTTTGTTTGTATTTTAGAAAATTGAGGAGAGTTATGACTCCAACCATGGGATCTTAAATATTAGTATATCAAAATGTTCACAAATGTCTCCTCTAAAAGATTCAGTTTGGTTCCACACATTTCTAATAACTTAAGTCTCATAATCAACCCCCCACCCTTTAAACAGTCAAATTTTTAAATCATTTCGGTCAAATATAAGAAAAATGAGGAGTGTTGCGACTCCAACCATTTTATCTTAAATATTAATACGTCAAAATGTGTGCATCAGTCTGCAAAACAAGATTCGGCTTGGTGCTTAACATTTCTGGACACCTAAAATGTCCTGATCTCCCCTTATAAAAATAAATTTTGTGTAATTTTGATTGTATTTGAAAAATTTGAGGAGTGTTAACATTTCAACCATGGGGTCTTAAGTACTAATACATCAATATGTTCGCAAATGCATCGTCTACCAGAAATATTTTGGTCACAGACATCACTAGTCTCCTAAAATTTCCTATACAACCCCCCTTTTAAAGAATCCAAATTCTTCGGTCTTTTTTGTTGGATTTTAGGTAATTGATAAGGTATAGGCACCTCTAACCATGGGAACTTAATTATTAATACATCAAAATATTTGGAAAAATGTCTTCTATAAGACACAATTTGGTTCTAGACGTATCTAGTGTTCTAAAATGTCCTAATCAGCCCCTACACACCTTTTTTAAGAATTCCAATTTTTGTGTCTTTATGATCGGATTTTAGAAATTTGAGGAGTGCACCGACTCCAACCATAGGATCTTAAATATTAATACATGAAAATGTTCGCAACAGTTTCCACTACAAGATTCAGTTTGGCTCCAGACATTTCTAGGCACCTAAAATGACCTAATCACGCCCTCTTTCATTTTTAAGCATTTTTGTGTCTTTTTGGTTAGATTTTTGAAAATTGAGGAATGCTAGAACTTAAACCATGGGATGTTAAATATTAATAAATCAAAATATTTGCAACAGTGTCCTATACAAGAATCAGTTTTGCCCCAGACATCTCTAGTCTCCTGAAATGACCTAATCACCCCCCCCCCTTTAAAGATATTAAAATTTCAGTGTTTTTGATTTGATTTTAAATATTTAAAGAGTGATACGGCTCTAACCATGGTATCTTAAATAATAATACATAATGAATTTTGCAACAGTGTCCTCTATGAGATTCAATTCGATTCCAGACATCTCAAGTGTTCTAAAATGTACTAATCAGCCCCCAACATTTTTTAAAAATTCAAATTATTATGTCTTTTCCGTTGGATTTTAAAAATCGGAATTGCAACGACTTTAACCATAGGATCTTAAATATTAATACATCATTGTGTTCGCAACAGTCTCCTCTGCAAGATTTAGTTTGGTGCCAGACATTTCTTCTCACCTAAAATGTTCTAATCAACCCCCCTTAAAATTGAATTTTGTGTATTTTTGATTGTATTTTAAAACACTGAGGAGTGTTATGATTCAAAGCATGGTATCTTCAATATTAATACATAAAAATGATCGCAACAGTCTCGTCTAACATTTAGTTTGGCTCCAGACATTTCTAGTCACCTAAAATGACCTAATCACCTCCCCCCTTTTTTAAGAATTCAAATTTTTCGGTGTTTTTGTTTGGATTTTAGATATTTGAGGAGTGTTACGACACCAACAATGCGATCTTTAATATTAATACATCAAAATGTTCGCATCAGTGTCCTCTTCCACATTCAATATGGTTGCAGACATCTCTCTTCGTCTAAAATGTCCTAATCAGCCCCCTTTCTTTTTTAAGATTTCAAATTTTTGTGTTTTTGTTCAGATCTTAGAAAATTGAGAAGAGCGAACACTCCAACCATATGATCTTAAATATTAATACATGAAAATGATCGAAAAATCGCTGCTATAAGATTCAATTTGATTCAAGACATTTCCAGGCATCTAAATTGTCCTAATAACCCCCCCCCTCTAAAAATTATTAAACTTATGTTTTTTATCGTATTTTAGGAAATTGAGGAGTGTTATGATTTCAACCATGGGATCTTAAATATTAATACATCAATGTGTTGGCAACAGTCTCCTCTGCAAGATTTAGCTTGGCTCCAGACATTTCTAGTCACCTAAAATGACCTAATCACCTCCCCCCCTTTTTTAAGAATTCAAATTTTTCGGTCTTTTTGTTTGGATTTTAGATATTTGAGGAGTGTTACGACACCAAAAATGCGATCTTTAATATTAATACATCAAAATGTTCGCATCAGTGTCCTCTTCCACATTCAATTTGGTTCCAGACATCACTTGTCGTCTAAAATGTAATAATCAGCCCCTTTCTTTTTTAAGATTTCAAATTTTTGTTGTTTTTGTTCAGATCTTAAAAAATTGAGAAGAGCTAACACTCCAAACATAGGATCTTAAATATTAATACAAGAAAATGATCGAAAAATTCGCCGCTATAATATTCAATTTGATTCAAGACATTTCTAGGCATCTAAATTGTACTAATAACCCCCCTCCTCTATAAATTATTATGTTTTTTTTATCGTATTTTAGGAAATTGAGGAGTGTTATGATTTCAACCATAGGATCTTAAATATTAATACATCAAAATGTTTGCAATAGTCTCCTCTTCAGATATCAGTTGGTTTCCAGACATTTCTTTACACCTAAATTGTCCTATTCACCCCCAGCTATGAAAGTGAATTTTGTGTGTTTTTGTTTGTATTTTAGAAAATTGAGGAGTGTTATTACCCCAACCATGCGATCTTAAAAATTACTATATCAAAATGTTCATAACCGTCTCCTCTTAAAGATTCAGTTTGGTTCAAAAGATTTCTAGTAACTAAAGTCTCATAATCAACCCCCCCTTTAAAATGTAAAATTTTTAAATCTTTTCGGTCAAATATTAGAAAAATGAGGAGTTTTGCGACTGCAACCAACTATCTTAAATATTAATACGTCAAAATGTGCGCAACAGTCTCCTCTGCAATATTCAGTTTGGTGCCAGATATTTCTTCTCACCTAAAATGTCTTAATCAACCCCCCTTAAAAATCAATTTTGTGTCATTTTGATTGTATTTTAAAAAATTTAGGAGTGTTACGACCCCAACCATGCGATCTTTAATTTTAATACATAAACAAGTTTCGCATTAGTATCCTCAACAAAGTTCAATTTGGTTCCAGACATCTTAAGTGTTCTAAAATGTACTAATCAGCCCACTTTCTTTTTAAAGAATTCAAATTTTTTGTCTTTTTGGTTGGTTTTTAAAAAATTGAGAAGAACTCCAACTCCAAGCATAGGATCTTAAATATTAATGCATGAAAATGTTCGAAAAACTCGCCTATACAAGATTCAGATTGATTCAAGACATTTCTAGTCTTCTAAAATGTCCTAATACCCCCCCCCTTTATAAAGTATTAAACTTATGTTTTCTATCGTATTTTAGGAAATTGAGGAGTGTCATGATTTCAACCATTGGATCTTAAATATCAATACATCAAAATGTTAAAAATAGTCTCTTCTTCAGAATTCAGTTTGGTTCCAGATATTTCTTGACACCTAAAATGTCCTAATCACCCCCAGCTATAAAAGTGAATTTTGTGTGTTTTTGTTTGTATTTTAGAAAATTGAGGAGAGTTATGACTCCAACCATGGGATCTTAAATATTAGTATATCAAAATGCTCACAAATGTCTCCTCTAAAAGATTCAGTTTGGTTCCACACATTTCTAGTAACTTAAGTCTCATAATCAACCCCCCACCCTTTAAAAAGTCAAATTTTTAAATCATTTCGGTCAAATATAAGAAAAATGAGGAGTGTTGCGACTCCAACCATTTTATCTTAAATATTAATACGTCAAAATGTGTGCATCAGTCTGCAAAACAAGATTCGGCTTGGTGCTTAACATTTCTGGACACCTAAAATGTCCTGATCTCCCCCTTATAAAAATAAATTTTGTGTAATTTTGATTGTATTTGAAAAAATTGAGGAGTGTTAACATTTCAACCATGGGGTCTTAAGTACTAATATATCAATATGTTCGCAAATGCATGGTCTACCAGAAATGTTTTGGTCACAGACATCACTAGTCTCCTTAAATTTCCTATAAAACCCCCCTTTTAAAGAATCCAAATTCTTCGGTCTTTTTGGTTGGATTTTAGGTAATTGATAAGGTATAGGCACCTCTAACCATGAAAACTTAATTATTAATACATCAAAATATTCGGAACAATGTCTTCTATAAGACACAATTTGGTTCTAGACGTATCTAGTGTTCTAAAATGTCCTAATCAGCCCCTACACACCTTTTTTAAGAATTCCAATTTTTGTGTCTTTATGATCGGATTTTAGAAATTTGAGGAGTGCACCGACTCCAACCATAGGATCTTAAATATTAATACATGAAAATGTTTCCAACAGTTTCCACTACAAGATTCAGTTTGGCTCCAGATATTTCTAGGCACCTAACATGACCTAATCACGCCCCCTTTCATTTTTTAAGCATTTTTGTGCCTTTTTGGTTAGATTTTTGAAAATTGAGGAATGCTAGAACTTAAACCATGGGATGTTAAATATTAATAAATGAAAATAATTGCAACAGTGTCCTATACAAGAATCAGTTTTGCCCCAGACATCTCTTTTCTCCTGAAATGTCCTAATCACCACCCCCCTTTAAAGATATTAAAATTTCGGGGTTTTTGGTAGGATTTTAAATATTTGAAGGGTAATACGGCTCTAACCATAGGATCTTAAATAATAATACATAATTAATTTTGCAACAATGTCCTCTATGAGATTCAATTCGATTCCAGACATCTCAAGTGTTCTAAAATGTACTAATCAGCCCTAAACATTTTTTAAATATTCAAATTATTATGTCTTTTCGGTCGGATTTTAAAAAATCGGAACTGCACCGACTTCAACCATAGGATCTTAAATATTAATACATCAATGTGTTGGCAACAGTCTCGTCTGCAAGATTTAGTTTCGCTCCAGACATTTCTAGTCACCTAAAATGACCTAATCACCTCCCCCCCTTTTTTAAGAATTCAAATTTTTCGGTCTTTTTGTTTGGATTTTAGATATTTGAGGAGTGTTACGACACCAACAATGCGATCTTTAATATTAATACATCAAAATGTTCGCATCAGTGTCCTCTTCCACATTCAATTTGGTTCCAGATATCACTTGTCGTCTAAAATGTAATAATCAGCCCCCTTTCTTTTTTAAGATTTCAAATTTTTGATGTTTTTGTTCAGATCTTAAAAAATTGAGAAGAGCTAACACTCCAAACATAGGATCTTAAATATTAATACAAGAAAATGATCGAAAAATTCGCCGCTATAAGATTCAATTTGATTCAAGACATTTCTAGGCATCTAAATTGTACTAATAACCCCCCTCTTCTTTAAATTATTATGTTTTTTTTATCGTATTTTAGGAAATTGAGGAGTGTTATGATTTCAACCATGGGATCTTAAATATTAATACATCAAAATGTTTGCAATAGTCTCCTCTTCAGAAATCAGTTGGTTTCCAGACATTTCTTTACACCTAAATTGTCCTATTCACCCCCAGCTATGAAAGTGAATTTTGTGTGTTTTTGTTTGTATTTTAGAAAATTGAGGAGTGTTATTACCCCAACCATGCGATCTTAAAAATTACTATATCAAAATGTTCATAACCTTCTCCTCTTAAAGATTCAGTTTGGTTCCACAGTTTTCTAGTAACTAAAGTCTCATAATCAACCCCCCCTTTAAAATGTAAAATTTTTAAATCTTTTCGGTCAAATATTAGAAAAATGAGGAGTTTTGCGACTGCAACCAACTATCTTAAATATTAATACGTCAAAATGTGCGCAACAGTCTCCTCTGCAATATTCAGTTTGGTGCCAGATATTTCTTCTCACCTAAAATGTCTTAATCAACCCCCCTTAAAAATCAATTTTGTGTCTTTTTGATTGTATTTTAAAAAATTTAGGAGTGTTACGACCCCAACCATGCGATCTTTAATTTTAATACATAAACAAGTTTCCATTAGTATCCTCAACAAAGTTCAATTTGGTTCCAGACATCTGTAGTGTTCTAAAATGTACTAATCAGCCCACTTTCTTTTTAAAGAATTCAAATTTTTTGTCTTTTTGGTTGGTTTTTAAAAAATTGAGAAGAACTCCAACTCCAAGCATAGGATCTTAAATATTAATGCATGAAAATGTTCGAAAAACAAGCCTATACAAGATTCAGTTTGATTCAAGACATTTCTAGTCTTCTAAAATGTCCTAATACCCCCCCCCTTTATAAAGTATTAAACTTATGTTTTTTATCGTATTTTAGGAAATTGAGGAGTGTCATGATTTCAACCATGGGATCTTAAATATCAATACATCAAAATGTTAAAAATAGTCTCTTCTTCAGAATTCAGTTTGGTTCCAGATATTTCTTGACACCTAAAATGTCCTAATCACCCCCAGATACAAATGTGAATTTTGTGTGTTTTTGTTTGTATTTTAGAAAATTGAGGAGAGTTATGACTCCAACCATGGGATCTTAAATATTAGTATATCAAAATGTTCACAAATGTCTCCTCTAAAAGATTCAGTTTGGTTCCACACATTTCTAGTAACTTAAGTCTCATAATCAACCCCCCACCCTTTAAAAAGTCAAATTTTTAAATCATTTCGGTCAAATATAAGAAAAATGAGGAGTGTTGCGACTCCAACCATTTTATCTTAAATATTAATACGTCAAAATGTGTGCATCAGTCTGCAAAACAAGATTCGGCTTGGTGCTTAACATTTCTGGACACCTAAAATGTCCTGATCTCCCCCTTATAAAAATAAAATTTGTGTAATTTTGATTGTATTTGAAAAATTTGAGGAGTGTTAACATTTCAACCATGGGGTCTTAAGTACTAATACATCAATATGTTCGCAAATGCATCGTCTGCCAGAAATATTTTGGTCACAGACATCACTAGTCTCCTAAAATTTCCTATACAACCCCCCTTTTAAAGAATCCAAATTCTTCGGTCTTTTTTGTTGGATTTTAGGTAATTGATAAGGTATAGGCACCTCTAACCATGGGAACTTAATTAATAATACATCAAAATATTCGGAACAATGTCTTCTATAAGACACAATTTGGTTCTAGACGTATCTAGTGTACTAAAATGTCCTAATCAGCCCCTACACACCTTTTTTAAGAATTCCAATTTTTGTGTCTTTATGATCGGATTTTAGAAATTTGAGGAGTGCACCGACTCCAACCATAGGATCTTAAATATTAATACATGAAAATGTTTGCAACAGTTTCAACTACAAGATTCAGTTTGGCTCCAGACATTTCTAGGCACCTAAAATGACCGAATCACGCCCTCTTTCATTTTTTAAGCATTTTTGTGTCTTTTTGGTTAGATATTTGAAAATTGAGGAATGCTAGAACTTAAACCATGGGATGTTAAATATTAATAAATCAAAATATTTGCAACAGTGTCCTATAAAAGAATCAGTTTTGCCCCAGACATCTCTAGGCTCCTGAAATGACCTAATCACCCCCCCCCCTTTAAAGATATTAAAATTTCGGTGTTTTTGATTTGATTTTAAAATATTTAAAGAGTGATACGGCTCTAACCATAGTATCTTAAATAATAATACATAATGAATTTTGCAACAGTGTCCTCTATGAGATTCAATTCGATTCCAGACATCTCAAGTGTTCTAAAATGTACTAATCAGCCCCCAACATTTTTAAAAATTCAAATTATTATGTCTTTTCCGTCGGATTTTAAAAATCGGAATTGCACCGACTTCAACCATAGGATCTTAAATATTAATACATCATTGTATTCGCAACAGTCTCCTCTGCAAGATTTAGTTTGGTGCCAGACATTTCTTCTCACCTAAAATGTTCTAATCAACCCCCCTCAAAAATCAATTTTGTGTATTTTTGATTGTATTTTAAAAAACTGAGGAATGTTATGATTCAAAGCATGGTATCTTCAATATTAATACATAAAAATGTTCGCAACAGTCTCGTCTAACATTCAGTTTGGCTCCAGACATTTCTAGTCACCTAAAATGACCTAATCACCTCCCCCCCTTTTTTAAGAATTCAAATTTTTCGGTGTTTTTGTTTGGATTTTAGATATTTGAGGAGTGTTACGACACCAACAATGCGATCTTTAATATTAATACATCAAAATGTTCGCATCAGTGTCCTCTTCCACATTCAATTTGGTTGCAGACATCTCTCTTCGTCTAAAATGTCCTAATCAGCCCCCTTTCTTTTTTAAGATTTCAAATTTTTGTGTTTTTTGTTCAGATCTTAGAAAATTGAGAAGAGCGAACACTCCAACCATGGGATCTTAAATATTACTACATCAAAATGTTCGAAAAATCACCGCTATAAGATTCAATTTGATTCAAGACATTTCTAGGCATCTAAATTGTCCTAATAACCCCCAACCCCTCTAAAAATTATTAAACTTATGTTTTTATCGTATTTTAGGAAATTGAGGAGTGTTATGATTTCAACCATGGGATCTTAAATATTAATACATCAAAATGTTTGCAATAGTCTCCTCTTAAGGATTTAGTTTGGTGCCAGACATTTCTTGACACCTAACATGTCCTATTCACCCCCAGCTATGAAAAATGTGATTTTTGTGTGTTTTTGTTTGTATTTTAGAAAATTGAGGAGTGTTATTACTCCAACCATGCGATCTTAAATATTACTATATCAAAATGTTCATAACCGTCTCCTCTTAAAGATTCAGTTTGGTTCCACAGATTTCTAGTAACTAAAGTCTCATAATCAACCCCCCTTAAAAATCAATTTTGTGTCTTTTTGATTGTATTTTAAAAAATTGAGGAGTGTTACGACCCCAACCATGCGATCTTTAATTTTAATACATAAACAAGTTTCCATTAGTATCCTCAACAAAGTTCAATTTGGTTCCAGACATCTGTAGTGTTCTAAAATGTACTAATCAGCCCACTTTCTTTTTAAAGAATTCAAATTTTTGTCTTTTTGGTTGGTTTTTAAAAAATTGAGAAGAACTCCAACTCCAAGCATAGGATCTTAAATATTAATGCATGAAAATGTTCGAAAAACAAGCCTATACAAGATTCAGTTTGGTTCCAGACATTTCTAGTCTTCTAAAATGTACGAATAAGCCAACTGTCTTTTTAAAGAATTCAAAGTTTGTGTCTTTTTGGTGGGTTTTTAAAAAATTGAGAAGTGTCATGATTTCAACCATGGGATCTTAAATATCAATACATCAAAATGTTAAAAATAGTCTCTTCTACACTATTCAGTTTGGTTCCAGATATTTCTAGACTCTTTAAATGTCCTAATCACCCCCCCTTTAAAGTATTAAAATTTTGTGTGTTTTTGATTTTATTTTAGAAAATTGAGGAGTGTTATGATTTCAACCATGGGATCTTGAATATTAATACATCAAAATGTTTGCAATATTCTCCTCTAAAAGATTCAGTTTGGTTCCACACATTTCTAGTAACTTAAGTCTCATATTAACCCCCCACCCTTTAAAAAGTCAAATTTTTAAATCATTTCGGTCAAATATAAGAAAATGAGGAGTGTATGACTCCAACCATGGGATCTTAAATATTAATACGTCAAAATGTGAGCAAAAATCTGCACAACAAGATTCAGTTTGGTTCGAAACATTTCTGGACACCTAAAATGTCTTAATCAACCCCCCTTAAAAATCAATTTTGTGTAATTTTGATTGTATTTGAAAAAATTGAGGAGTGTTAACATTTCAACCATGGGGTCTTAAGTACTAATACACCAATATGTTCGCAAATGCATCGTCTACCAGAAATATTTTGGTCACAGACATCACTAGTCTCCTAAAATTTCCTATACAACCCCCCTTTTAAAGAATCCAAATTTTTCGGTCTTTTTTGTTGGATTTTAGGTAATTGATAAGGTATAGGCACCTCTAACCATGGGAAATTTAAGTATTAATACATCAAAATATTCGCAACAATGTCTTCTATAAGACACAATTTGGTTCCAGACATCACTTGTCGTCTAAAATGTCCTAATCAGCCCCTACACACCTTTTTTAAGAATTCCAATTTTTGTGTCTTTATGATCGGATTTTAGAAATTTGAGGAGTGCACCGACTCCAACCATAGGATCTTAAATATTAATACATGAAAATGTTCGCAACAGTTTCAACTACAAGATTCAGTTTGGCTCCAGACATTTCTAGGCACCTAAAATGACCTGATCACGCCCTCTTTCATTTTTTAAGCATTTTTGTGTCTTTTTGGTTAGATTTTTGAAAATTGAGGAATGCTAGAACTTAAACCATGGGATGTTAAATATTAATAAATCAAAATATTTGCAACAGTGTCCTATACAAGAATCAGTTTGGCCCCAGACATCTCTAGTCTCCTGAAATGACCTAATCACGCCCTTTAAAGATATTAAAATTTTTGTGTCTTTTTGATTTGATTTTTAAATATTTAAAGAGTGATAGCTAGAACTCTAACCATGGTATCTTAAATAATAATACATAATGAATTTAGCAACAGTGTCCTCTACAAGAATTCAATTTGATTCCACACATCTCAAGCGAACTAAAATGTACTAATCAGCCCCCAACATTTTTTAAAAATTCAAATTATTATGTCTTTTCCGTCGGATTTTAAAAAATCGGAATTGCACCGACTTTAACCATAGGATCTTAAATATTAATACATCATTGTGTTCGCAACAGTCTCCTCTGCAAGATTTAGTTTGGTGCCAGACATTTCTTCTCACCTAAAATGTTCTAATCAACCCCCTATAAAAATAAATTTTGTGTATTTTTGATTGTATTTTAAAAAACTGAGGAGTGTTATGATTCAAAGCATGGTATCTTCAATATTAATACATAAAAATGTTCGCAACAGTCTCGTCTAACATTTAGTTTGGCTCCAGACATTTCTAGTCACCTAAAATGACCTAATCACCTCCCCCCCCTTTTTTAAGAATTCAAATTTTCGGTGTTTTTGTTTGGATTTTAGATATTTGAGGAGTGTTACGACACCAACAATGCGATCTTTAATATTAATACATCAAAATGTTCGCATCAGTGTCCTCTTCCACATTCAATTTGGTTGCAGACATCTCTCTTCGTCTAAAATGTCCTAATCAGCCCCCTTTCTTTTTTAAGATTTCAAATTTTTGTGTTTTTTGTTCAGATCTTAGAAAATTGAGAAGAGCTAACACTCCAACCATAGGATCTTAAATATTAATGCATGAAAATGTTCGAAAAACTCGCCTATACAAGATTCAGTTTGATTCTAGACATTTCTAGTCCTCTAAAATGTCCTAATGCCCCCCCCTTTATAAAGTATTAAACTTATGTTTTTTATCGTATTTTAGGAAATTGAGGAGTGTCATGATTTCAACCATGGGATCTTAAATATCAACACATCAAAATGTTTGCAATATTATCTTCTTCAGTATTCAGTTATGTTACATATATTTCTTGACACCTATAATGTCATAATCACCCCCTTTTTTAAAATTGAAATTTTTGTGTGTTTTTGTTTGTATTTTACAAAATTGAGGAATGTTATGACTCCAACCATGGGTTCTTAAATATTACCACATCAAAATGTGCATAAAAGTCTCCTCTAAAAGATTCAATTTGGTTCCACACATTTCTAGTAACTAAAGTCTCATAATAAACCCCCCCTCATTTAAAAAGTCAAATTTTTAAATCTTTTCGGTCAAATTTTAGTAAAATGAAGAGTGTTGCGACTCCAACCATGGTATCTTAAATATTAATACGTCAAAATTTGCGCAACAGTCTCCTCTGAAAGATTCAGTTTGGTGCCAGATTTTTCTTCTCACCTAAAATTTCCTAAACAACACCTCTTAAAAATCAATTTTGTGTCTTTTTGATTGTATTTCAAAAATTGAGAGAGTTTTGACTCCAACCATGGGACCTTCTATATTAATACATAAAATTGTTCGCAACAGTGTCCTTTACAAGATTTAATTTGGCTCCAGATATTTCTAGTCACCTAAAATGACCTAGTCATGTCCCCCCCTTTTATAAGAATTCAATTTTTCGGTCGTTTTGGTTGCATTTTACATATTTGAGGAGTGTTACGATCCTAACCATGCGATCTTTAATTTTAATACATCAAAGTGTTCGCCTCAGTATCCTCTACAAGATTCAATTTGGTTCCAGACATCTATAGTGTTTTAAAATGTCCTAATGAGCCCCCTTTCCTTTTTTAAGAATTCAAATTTTTTGTCTTTTCGGTCGGATTTTAAAAAATTGAGAAGTATTCCAACTCCAACCATAGGATCTTAAATATTAATACATGAAAATGTTCGATAAAGTCGCCTCTATAAGATTCAGTTTATTCAAGACATTTCTAGTCCTCTAAAATGTCCTAATACCCCCCCCCCTTTATAAAGTATTAAACTTTTGTTTTTTTATCCTATTTTAGGAAATTGAAGAGTATTTTGAGATTTCAACCATGGGATCTTAAATATTATTACATCAAAATGTTTGCAATAGTCTCTTCTTCAAGATTCAGTTTGGTGCTTGACATTTCTAGTCATCTAAAATGACCTAATCACCCCCCCTTTAAAAGTGTATTTTGTTTCATTTTGATTGTTATAATACAAAATTTAAGACTGTTCTGACTACAACCATGGGATCTTAAATATTAGTATATCAAAATGTTCACAAATGTCTCCTCTAAAAGATTCAGTTTGGTTCCACACATCTCTAGTAACATAAGTCTCATAATCAACCCCCCCCCTTTAAAGTCAAATTTTTAATTCATTTTTGATCCAAATTTAAGAAAAATTGAGAGTGTTATGACTCCAACCATGGTATCTTAAATATTATTATACGTCAAAATGGGCGCATCCGTCTCCTAAAGCAGATGCGGCTTGGTGCTTCACCTTTCTGGACACCTAAAATGTCTCTGATCTCCCCTTATAAAATTAATTTTTGTGTAATTTTGATTGTTTTTGAAAAAATTGAGGAGTGTTAACATTTCAACCATGGGGTATCTTAAATACTAATACATCAATATATGTTCGCAATCAGTATCCTCTACCAGATATATTTTGGTCTGAACATCTCTAGAGTCCTAAAATTTCCTATACAACCCCCCCCCCTTTTAAAAAATCCAAATTCTTTTGTATTTTTGGTTGGATTTTAGATAATTGATAAGGTACACACCTCTAACCATGAGATCGTAATTATTAATACATCAAAATATTCGCAACAGTGTCTTATATAAGAACCACTATGGAACGAGAATTATCTAGTGTTCTAAAATGTCATAAGCAGCACCTACACACATTTGTTAAAAATTCTAATTTTTGTGTCTTTTTGATCGGATTTTAGAAATTTGTTAAGTGCACCGACCTCTAACCATAGGATGTTAAATATTAATACATGAAAATGTTCGCAACAGTTTCCACTACAAGATTCAGTTTGGCTCCACACATTTCTAGTGTTCTAAAATGGTCTAATCACGCACCTCCCATTTTTAAGGATTTTTGTGTCTTTTTGATTAGATTTTTGAAAATTTGTTGAGGCAATGCTAACTTAAACCATGGGATGTTAAATATTAATAAATGAAAATATTTGCAACAGTGTCTATACAAGATTCAGTTTGGCCCCAGACATCTCTAGTCTCCTGAAATGTCCTAATCACCCCCCCCCCTTTAAAGATATTAAAATTTCGGTGTTTTTGGTTGGATTTTAAATATTTGAAATGTGATACGGCTCTAACCATGGGATCTTAAATAATAATACATAATTAATTTTGCAACAATATCCTCTATGAGATTCAATTCGATTCCAGACATCTCAAGTGTTTTAAAATGTACTAATCAGCTCCCAACATTTTTTTAAATATTCAAATTATTATGTCTTTTCGGTCGGATTTTAAAAAATCGGAAGTGCACCGACTTCAACCATAGGATCTTAAATATTAATACATCAATGTGTTCGCAACAGTCTCCTCTGCAAGATTTAGTTTGCTGACATACATTTCTTCTCACATTAAATTTTCTTATCAACCCCCCTTAAATATAAATTTTGAGTCTTTTTGATTGTATTTTAAAAAAATGAGGGGAGTTATGATTCAAAGCATGGTATCTTCAATGTTATTACATAAAAATGTTCGCAACAGTCTCGTCTAAAATTTAATTTGGCTCCAGACATTTCTAGTAAACTAAAATGACCTAATCACCTCCCCCTTTTAAAATTCAAAATTTTCAGTCTTTTTTGGATTTTAGATATTTCAGGAGTGTATGACCCCAACCATGGGATCTTTAATTTTAATACAACAAAATTCTCGCATCATTAGACTCTACAAGATTCTATTTGGTTCCCAGACATCTATAGTGTTATAAAATGTCTTAATCAGCCCCTTTCCTTTTTCAAGAATTCAAATTTTTGTCTTTTTGGTCGGATTTTAGAAAATTGAGAAAAATTAAAACTCCAACCATAGGATCTTAAAAATTAATACATGAGAATGTACGAAAAAGTCGCATCTAAAAGATTCAGTTTGAATCAAGACATTTCTAGCCCCGTAAAATGGACTAAAAACACCCCCCTTCTATAAAGTATTAAACTTTTGTTGTTTTTATCGTATTTTAGGAAATTGAGGAACATTACGTTTTCAACCATGCGATTTTAAATATATTAATACATCAAAATTTTTGCAATTGTCTCCTTTTCAGAATTTAGTTGGGTGCAAGACATATCTTGACACCTAAAATGTCTTAATCACCACCCACTATAAAAGTGAATTTTGTGTGTTTTTGATTGTATTTTAGAAAATTGAGGAGTGTTATGACTCCAACCATGGGATCTTAAATATTGGTATATCAAGATGTTCATAAATGTCTCCTCTAAAAGATTCAGTTTTGTTCCACACATTTCTAGTAAATTAAGTTTCATAATCAACCACCTACCTTTTAAAAGTAAAATTTTTAAATCATTTATGTCAAATTTAAGAAAATTGAGGAGTTTTGCTACTCCAACCATTTTATCTTAAATATTAATACGTCAAACTGTGTGCATCATTCTCCAAACCAAGAGTCGTCTACGTTCTTAACATTTCTGGACACCTAAACTGTCCTGATCTCCCCCTCCTTTAAAAAATAAATTTTGTGTAAGTGTGAGTGTATTTGATAAAATTGAGGGGTGTTAACATTTCACCCATGGGGTCTTAAGTACTAGTACATCAATGTGTTCGCAGATGTATCCTCTGCCAGTAATATTTTGGTCACAGACATCACAGCACTAGTCTCCTATAAATTTCCTATAAAACCCCCCTTTTAAAGAATCCAAATTCTTCGGTCTTTTTGGATTTTGATTTTATTTGAGGTAATTGATAAGGTATAGGCACCTCTAACCATGGGAACTTAATTATTAATACATCAAAATATTCGGAACAATGTCTTCTCAGATAAGACACAATTTGGTTCTAGACGTATCTAGTGTTCTAAAATGTCCTAATCAGCCTAATCAGCCCCTACACCTTTTAAGAATTCCAATTTTTGTGTCTTTATGATCGGATTTTAGAAATTTGAGGAATGCACCGATCTAACCATAGGATCTTAAATATTACTACATGAAAATGTTCGCAACAGTTTCACTACAAGATTCAGTTTGGCTCAGACATTTCTAGGCACCTAAAATGACCTAATCACGCCCCTCTTTCATTTTTAAGCATTTTTTGTGTCTTTTTGGTTAGATTTTTGAAAATTGAGAATGCTACAACTTAAACCATGGGATGTTAAATATTAATAAATGAAAATATTTGCAACAGTGTCCTACAAGAATAAGTTTTGCCCCAGACATCTCTAGTCTCCTGAAATGTCCTAATCACCCTTTAAAGATATTAAAATTTCGGTGTTTTTATTTGGATTTTAAATATTTGAAATGTGATACGGCTCTAACCATGGGATCTTAAATAATAATACATAATTAATTTTGCAACAATGTCCTCTATGAGATTCAATTCGATTCCAGACATCTCAAGTGTTCTAAAATGTACTAATCAGCTCCCAACATTTTTAAATATTCAAATTATTATGTCTTTTCGGTCGGATTTTAAAAAATAGAGAAATGAGTGTACCGACTTCAACCATAGGATCTTAAATATTAATACATCAATGTGTTCATAACAGGATCTCCTCTATGCAAGATTTAGTTTGGTACCAGACATTTCTTCTCACCTAAAATGTTCTAATCACCTCCCCCTTTTTAAAAATCAATTTTGAGTTTTTGATTGTATTTTAAAAAAATGAGGGAGTTATGATTCAAAGCATGGTATCTTCAATGTTATTACATAAAAATGTTCGCAACAGTCTCGTCTAAAATTTAATTTGGCTCCAGACATTTCTAGTAACCTAAAATGACCTAATCACCTCCCCCCCTGTTTTATGAATTCAAATTTTTCGGTGTTTTTGTTTGGATTTTAGATATTTGAGGAGTGTTACGACACCAACAATGCGATCTTTAATATTAATACATCAAAATGTTCGCATCTTTGTACTCTTCCACATTCAATTTGTTTGCAGACATCTCTGTGTCTAGCCTAAAATGTCCTAATCAGCCCCCTTCTTTTTAAGATTTCAAATTTTTGTGTGTTTTTTGTTCAGAGATCTTGAAAATTGAGAATAGATAACACTCCAATAATACGGTCTTAAATATTAATACAAGAAAATGATCGAAAAATCGCCGCTATAAGATTCAATTTGATTCAAGACATTTCTAGTCATCTAAATTGTCCTAATAACCCCACCCTCTAAAAAAATTATTAAACTTATGTTTTTATCGTATTTTTAGGAAATTGAGGAGTGTTATGAATTCAACCATGGTATCTTAAATATTAATAAATCAAAATGTTTGCAATAGTCTCCTCTTCAGAAATCAGTTAGTTTCAGACATTTCTTTATAAAATTGGGTCCTATTCCAACCCACCACCTTATAAAAGTGAATTTTCTGTGTTTTTGGTTTTGTTTTAGAAAATTGAGAGTGTTATGACTCCAACCATGGGATCTAAAATATTACTACATCAAAATGTTCATAAAAGTCTCCTCTAAAAGATTCAGTTTGGTTCGACACATTTCTAGTAACTAAAGTCTCATAATAAACTCCCCCTTTAAAAGTCAAATTTTTAAATCTTTTCGGTCAAATTTTAGTAAAAATGAAGAGTGTTGCGACTCAACCATGGTATCTTAAATATTAATACGTCAAAATTTGCGCAACAGTCTCCTCTGAAAGATTCAGTTTGGTGCCAGACATTTCTTCTCACCTAAAATGTCCTAATCAACCCCTTTTAAAAATCAATTTTAGTCTTGTGTCTTTTGATTGTATTTTCAAAAAAATTGAGGAGTGTTTTGACCCCCAACCATGGGATCTTAATTTATTAATACATAAATATGTTCTCAAAAGTGTCCTCTACAATATTTAATTTGGCTCCAGATATTTCTAGTCACCTAAAATGACCTAGTCATGTCCCCCCTTTTTAAGAATTCAAATTTTTGTCAGTCGTTTTGTTTGCATTTTAGATATTTGAGGAGTGTTATGATCCCAACCATGCACGATCTTTAATTTTAATACATCAAAGTGTTCGAAATCAACAGTCGCCTCTACAAGATTCAATTTGGTTCCAGACATTTATAGTGTTCTAAAATGTCCTAATGAGGCCCCTTTCCTTGTTTTAGAATTCAAATTTTGTGTCTTTTGGGTCGGATTTTTAAAATTGAGAAGAATTAACATTTCAACCATAGGATCTTAAATATTAATACATGAAAATGTTCGATAAAGTTTCCTCTATAAGATTCAGTTTATGGTCAAAGACATTTCTAGTCCTCTAAAATGTCCTAATACCCCCCCCCGTTATAAGGTATTAAAGGTTTGTTTTTTTATCCTAGTTTAGGAGATTTAAGAGTATTATGAGATTTCTAACCATGGGATCTTAAATATTAATACATCAAAATGTTTGCAATAGTCTCTTCTCTTCAAGAATTCAGTTTAGTTCTCCAGATATTTCTTGACACCTAAAATGTCCTAATCACCCCCACTCTTTAAAGTGAATTTTGTGTCTTTTGATTGTTTTTATATGAAAAAATTGATGAGTGTTATGACTCCAACCATGGATCTCTTAAATACTAGTATATCAAAATGTTCTAAAATGTCTCCTCTAAAAGATTCAGTTTGGTTCCACACATTTCTAGTAACATAAGTCTCATAATCAAATCACCACCCACCCTTTAAAAAGTCAAATTTTTTAATTCATTTCAGTCAAATTTAGGAAAAAATGAGGAGTGTTGCGACTTCAACCATTAGGTATCTTTCAAATATTTATACGTCAAAAAAGTATAATTGGTGCTGCATCAGTCTCCAAAATAAGATTCGGCTGCTAAGTGCTTTCACATTTTCTGGACACCTAAAATGTCCTGATCTCCCCCTTATAAAAAAGAAGTGTGTGTAATTTTTGATTGTATTTGAAAAAAATTGAGGAGATGTTAATCGATTTCAACCATGAGGGTCTTAAATACTAATACATCAATATGTTCAGCAAATGTATCCTCTACTACCAGAAATATTTTTGCTACAGACATCTCTAGATGAGTCTCTAAAATTTCTCTATAGCCCCCTGGTTAAAGAATCCAAATTCTTCTTGGTATTTTTGATTGATTTTAGATAATTGGATAAGGGTATATTACACACCTCTAACCATGGGAATCGTAATTATTAATACATCAAAATATGTTCTGGGCAACAATCATGTCTTATATGGACAATTTGAGTTCTAGACGTTATCTGAGTAGTGTTCTAAATGTCCTAAATATTTCAGCCCTTTACCCCTCTACACACATTTTTTAAGAATTCTAATTTTTGTGCTCCTTTTGATCGGATTTTAGAAATTTGTTGAGTGCACTGACTCCTAACCATAGGATGTTAAATATTAATACATGAAAATGTTCGCAACAGTTTCCACTACAAGATTCAAGTTTGGCTCCAGACATTTCCAGGCACCTAAAATGGCCTAATCCTGCGTCTCCCCTCATCTTTTAAGCATTTTTGTGTGTTTTTTGGTTAGATTTTTAAAATTGAGGAATGCTACAACTTAAACCATGGGATGTTAAATATTAATAAATTAAAATATTTCAGCAACAGTGTCCTTTCCAAGAAATCAGTTTTGCCCCATACATCTCTAGTCTCTGAAATGTCCTGTAATCACCCCCCTTTAAAGATATTTAAAATTTCGGTGTTTTGGTTGATTTTAAATATTTGAAATGTGATAAGGGTCTACCCATGGGATGTTAAAAAATAATAAATAATTAATTTTGGCAACAGATGTCCTCCTATGAGATTCAATTCGATTCCAGACATCTCAAGTGTTCTAAAAATGTACTAATCAGCTCCTCAACATTTTTAAAATATTCAAATTATTATGTCTTTCTCGGTCGGGATTTTAAAAATCAGGAAGTGCACTGACTTCAATCCATAGGATCTTAAATATTAATACATCATTGTGTTCGCATAACAGTCTCCTATAGCAAGATTTAAGTTTGGTGCCAGATGATTTCTTCTCACCTAAAATGTTCTAATCAACCCTTAAAAAATCAATTTTGAGTCTTTTTGATTGTATTTTTACAAAAAATGAGGAGTGTTATGATTCAAAGCATGAGTATCTTCAATGCTATTACATAAAAAAAAATGTTCGCAACAGTCTGGTATAAAATTTATTTTGGCTGCAGACATTTCTAGTAAACTACCTACAGAAATGACCTAATCACCTCCCCCCCCTTTTAAGAAATTCAAATTTTTCTGGTCTTTTGTTTGGATTTTAGAATGATTTCAGGAGTGTTACGACACTCCAACAATGCGATTCTTTAATATTAATACATCAAAATGTTTCGCATCAGTGTCTTCTACAAGATTCAATTCTGGTTTGCCAGACATCTCTTAGTCGTCTAAAAATGTCCTAATCAGCCCCCTTTCCTTTTTAAGAATTCAAATTTTGTGTCTTTTTTGTTCAGATCTTTAGAAAATTAAGAGAAGAGCTAACACTCCAACCATAGGATCTTAAATATTAATACATGAAAATGTTCCGAAAAAAATCGCATCTAAAAGATTCAGATTCTGATTCAAGACATTTTCTAGGCATCTAAAATGTCCTAATAACACCCCCACCCTTCTATAAAAGTATCATCATTAAACTTATTTTATTTTATCGTATTTTATGAAATTGAGGAGTGTTACGTGATTTCAACCATGGGATCTTTAAATATTAATACATCAAAAATGTTTTTGCAATAGTCTCCTCTTCAGAATTCACTTTGGTTTCTAGACATATCTTGACACCTAAAATGTCCTAATCACTCCCCCCACCCATAAAAGTGCATTTTCTGTGTTTTTGATTGTATTTTAGAAAATTGAGGAGTGTTATGACTCCAACCATGGGATCTTTAAATATTACTATATCAAAATGTTCATAAAAGTCTCCTCTAAAAGATCTCAGTTTGGTTCCACAGCGATTTCTAGTAACTAAAGTCTCATAATCAAACACCCCTCCTTAAAAAGTCAAAATTTTTTAATCATTTTCGGTCAAATTTTAGTAATAAATGAGGAGTGTTGCAAGGACTCAGCAACCATGAACTATCTTAAATATTAATACATCAAAAATGTATTGCACCATCAGTCTCTGCAAACAAGATTCAGCTTTTTGGTGCCAGATTTTTCTTGACAAGCTCTGTAAAATGTCCTAATCAACCCCTTCTAAAAATAAATTTTGTGTAATTTTGATTGTATTTGAAAAAATTGAGGGAGTGTTAACATTTCAACCATGAGGATCTTAAGTACTAATATATCAAATTATGTTTCATGATGCATCATCTTTGCAGAAAGATTTAATTTGGTCACAGACATCACTAGTCTCCTAAAATTTGACCTAGTAAAACCCCCTTTTACAAGAAAAGTCACGATTCATCAGTCTTTTTGTTTGCATTTACTGGAGTGTTGCGACTATGCGATCTTTAGGTAATTGATACAAGTGTCCTCTAAGATTCAATTTGGTTCAGACACTTGTTTTAAAATGTCCTAATCAGCCCCGAGAAAATTGAGAGAAATACAACTCAACATATCATTATCGAAAAATCGCCGCTGTAAGATTCAATTTTATTCAAGACATTCGCATGTCTAATAACCTCCCCTCTATAAATTATTAAACTTTTTATTTTTATGTTATTTTAGGAAATTGAGGAGTATTAGGCACCCACTCCCTAACCATGGGAACTTAAACATTATTAATGCATCAAAATATGTGTTTCCAGACAATGTCTTCTATAGAACCCCAATTTGGTTCTAGACGTATCTAGTGTTCTAAAATGTCCTAATCAGCCCTACACCTTTTAAAATTCCAATTTTTTGTATCTTTGCCAGTCGGATTTTATAGAAATTTGAGAATGCATATAACTCCAACCATAGGATCTTAAATATTAATACATGAAAATGTTCACACTAGAAACTTAAGCCTCTTAATCAACCCCCACCCATTAAAAGTCAGTATCTTAAATATTAATACATCGAAATGTGCACATCAGTTTCCAACTACAAGATTCAGTTTGGTGCTCAGACATTTCTAGGCACCTAAAATGACCTAATCACGCCCTCTTTCATTTTTAAGCATTTTGTGTCTTTTGGTTGAATTTTTGAAAATTATGGGGAATGCTACAACCCGACCATGGGATGTTAAATATTAATAAATGAAAATATTTGCAACAGTGTCCTATACAAGAATAAGTTTGCCTACGAAGACATCTCTAGTCTCACAAATATCCTAATCACCCCCCCTTTTAAAGATATTAAAATTCTTCGGTGTTTTATGGTTGGATTTTAAATATTTGAAATGTGATGCAGCTCTTAACCATGGGATCTTAAATAATAATACATAATTAACAATTTTGCAACAATGTCCTCTATGAGGTTCAATTCGATTCTAGACATCTCAAGTGTTCTAAACTGTGCTAATCAGCTCCCAACATTATTTAAAGATTCAAAGTATTATGTCTTTTCGGTCGGATTTTAGAAAAATTCAGAAGTGCAATTATGACTTCAACCATAGGATCTTAAATATTAATGTACATCAATGTAATGTTCGCAAACAGTCTCTTCTCTGCAAGATTGGTTAGTTTGAATCCAGACATTTCTTCTCACTCTAAAATGTTCTAATCAACCCCCCTTCTCGATAAAGTAATTAAACTTGAGTCTTTTTGATTGTATTTTAAAAAAATGAGGGGAGATTATATGATTCAAAGCATCAGTATCTGATGTTATTAACACATAAAAGTGTTCATAACAGTCTCGTCCTGCACAAAATTTAATTTGGCTCCAGACATTTCTAGTAACCTAAAATGACCTAATCATGCCTCCCCCTTTTTAAGAATTCAAATTTTCAAGTCGTTTTGTTTGGATTTTAGATATTTGAGGAGTGTTACGACACCAATTCAATGCGATCTTTAATATTAATACATCAAAATGTTCGCATCAGTGTCCTCTTCAAGATTCAATTTAGTTTGAGACATCTCTTGTCATCTAAAATGTCCTTATCAGCCCCATTTCTTTTTTAAGATTTCATATGTTTGTGTTTTTTGTTTAGATCTTAGAAAATTTAGAAGGAAGAGCTAACACTCCAACCATACAGTCTTAAATATTAATACATGAAAATGATCAGAAAAAATCATAGCTATAAGATTCAATTTGATTCAAGACATTTTCTAGGCATCTAAATTATCCTAATAACCCACCCCTCTAAAAAAATTATTAAACCTTTATGTTTTTATCGTATTTTAGGAAATTGAGGAGTGTTATGAGTTCAACCCTGGGATCTTAAATATATAGTAATACATCAAAAATGTTTGCAATAGTCTCCTCTTCAGAAATCAGTTAGTTTCCAGACATTTCTTGACACCTAAATTTGTCCTATTCACCCCCAGCTATAAAAAGTGAATTTTCTGTGTTTTTGGTTTGTATTTTAGAAAATTGAGAGGTGTGCCATATCTCCAACCAGGGATCTCTTAAATATTACTACATCAAAATGTACATAAAAGTCTCCTCTAAAAGATTCAGTTTGGATCTCAGCTATTTCTATCAACCCTAAGATCCATATCATTCTCTTTAAAGTCAATTCAAAATCTGGACAATTTAAGTAAATGAGGGATCAGCACTCATTTATCAGCATTCAATGTCAAATTGTGACAACGTCCCTCTCAATTCAAATTGGTGCCAGATTTTTCTTCTCACCCTAAAATGTCCTAATCAACCCTCTTTCCAAAAATCAAATTTTTGTGTCTTTTCGGTCAAATTTATGTTCAAAAAGTGAGAGAGTTTGACCCCAACCATGGGATCTTTTATATTAATACATAAAATTATTCATAACAGTGTCCTCTACAAGATTTAATTTGGCTCCAGATGTTTCCTAGTCACCTAGAAATTGACCTAGTGATGTCCCCCCTTTTTTAAGAATACAATTTTCCAGTCGTTTTGTTTGCATTTTACATATTTGAGAAGTGTTACAAGTCCCTAACCATGCGATCTTTAATTTTAATACATCAAAGTGGTCGCCTCAGTAGTCACTCTACAAGATTCAATTTGGTTTCCAGACATCTATAGTGTTTTAAAATGCCCTAATGGGCCCCCTTTTTCCTTTTTAAGAATTCAAATTTTTGTGTCTTTTCAGTCGGATTTTAAAAAATTGAGAAGAATGTTCCAACTCCAACCATAGGATCTTAAATATTAATACATGAAAATGTTCCGATAAAGTCGCCTCTATAAGATTCAATTTATTCAAGACATTGCTAGTCTCTAAAATGTCCTAATACACCCTCCTTTATAAAGTATTAAACTTTTGTTTTTATCCTATTTTAGGAAATTGAAAGAAGTATATTATGAGATTTCAACCATAGGATCTTAAATATTAATACATCAATGTGTTGGCAGCAGTCTCCTCCTGCAGAACATTGTTGGCTTCTAGACATTTCTAGTCACCTAAAATGACCTAATCCACCCTCCCCCTTTTTAAATTCAAATTTTCCCAGTATTTTTGCTTTGGATTTTAGATATTTGAGGAGTGTTACGACACTAAAAATGCGATCTTAAATATTACTATATCAAAATGTTCATAAAAGTCTCCTCTAAAAAGATTCAGTTTTGTTCCACACATTACTAGTAACTAAAGTCTCATAATAAACACCCCTCCTTTAAAAGTCAAATTTTAAGTCTCTTCGGTCAAATTTTAGTAAAATGAAGAGTGTTGCGACTCCAACCTTGATATCTTTAATATTAATACATGAAATATTCGCATCAGTCTCCTCTTCCACATTCATTTTGGTTCCAGACATCACTTGTCGTCTAAAATGTAATAATCAGCCCCTTTCTTTTTAAGATTTCAAAATTTTATGTCTATTTGTTCAGATCTTAGAAAATTGAGAAGAATATTGCGACTCCAAACATAGGATCTTAAATATTAATACATGAAAATGATCAGAAAAAATTCCCTTCTTCTCAATATTCAATTTGATTCAAGACATTTCTAGGCATCTAAATTGTACTAATAATCCCCACTCCTCTATAAATTATTAAACTTATGTTTTTATCGTATTTTAGGAAATTGAGGAGTGTTATGATTTCAACCATAGGATCTTAAATATTAATACATCAAAATGTTTGCAATAGTCTCCTCTTCCAGATATCAGTTGGTTTCCAGACATTTCTTTAGTACCTAAATTGTCCTATTCACCCCCAGCTATGAAAGTAGATTTTGTGTGTTTTTGTTTGTATTTTTAGAAAAATTGAGGATTGTTATTACCCCAACCAACACGATCTTAAAAATTACTATATCAAAATGTCTTCCTGCCGTCTCCTCTTCAAAGATTCAGTTTAGTTTCAAAAGATTTCTAGTAACTAAAAGTCACATAAACATCCCCCCCTTTAAAATGTAAAATTTTTAAATCTTTTCGGTGGAAATATTAGAAAAAATGAGGAGTTTTTGCGACTGCAACCAACTGGGATCTTAAATATTAATACACGTCAAAATGTGCGCAACAGTCTCCTCTGCAATATTCAGTTTGGTACCCAGATATTTCTAGTCTCACCTAAAATGTCTTAATCAACCCCTCTAAAAAATCAATTTTGTGTCATTTTGATTGTATTTTAAAAAAATTTAAGTGTTACGACCCCCAACCATCACGATCTTTAATTTTTAATACATAAACAAGTTTCATTAGTATCCTCAACAAGATTCAATGTGGTTCCAGACATTTCTTAAGTGTTCTAAAATGTACTAATCAGCCCACTTTCTTTTAAAGAATTCAAATTTTTTTGTCTTTTTGGTTGGTTTTAAGAAATTGAGAGTGTTAGAACTCCAACTCAAGCATAGGATCTTAAATATTAATGCATGAAAATGTTCAGAAAAATAACTATACAAGATTCAGATTGATTCAAGACATTTCTAGTCTTCTAAAATGTCCTAATAACCACAGCAATAAAGTAATTAAACTTATGTTTCTATATCGTATTTTAGGGAAATTGAGAGTGTCATGATTTCAACCCATTTGGATCTTAAATATCAATACATTCAAATCTTCAAAATAATCTCTTCCTTCAGAATTCAGTTTGGTTCCAGATATTTCTTGACACCTGAAATGTCCTAATCACCCCAGCTTTAATAGTGAATTTTGTGTGTTATTTTTGTTTGTATTTTAGAAAAATTGAGAATGTTGTAGCTCCAACCATGGGATCTTAAATATTAGTATATCAAAATGCTCCACAAATGTCTCCTCTAAAAAGAGATTCAGTTTGGTTCCACACATTTCTAGTAACTTAAGTCTCATAATCAACCCCACCCTTTAAAAAGTCAAATTTTTAAATCATTTCAGTCAAATATAAGAAAAAATGAAAGAGTGTTGCGACTCAACCCATTTATCTTAAATATTAATACGTCAAAATGTGTGCATCAGTCTACCAAAACAAGATGCGGCTTGGTGAGTAACATTTCTGGACACCTAGAAGGTCCTGATCTCCGCCTTATAAAAAATAAATTTTGTATAATTTTGATTGTATTTGAAAAAATTGAGAGTGTTAACATTTCAACCATGGGGTCTTAAGTACTAATATATCAATATGTTCACCAAATCATGAGTCTACCAGAAATGTTTGGTCACAGACATCTAGTCTCCTTAGGAGAATTTCCTATAAACCCTTTTAAAGAGTCAAATTCTTCAGTCTTTTTGGTTGGATTTTGGGTAATTGATAGTGCAAACACCTCTAACCATGAAAGCAGTGTATTAATACATCAAAATATTCCAGACAATGTCTTCTATAAGACACAATTTGGTTCTAGACGTATCTAGTGTTCTAAAATGTCCTAATCAGCCCTACACACCTTTTTTAAAAATTCCAATTTTGTGTCTTTATGATCCAGATCTTAGAAAATTGAGGGTACACCGACTCCAACCATAGGATCTTAAATATTAATACATGAAAATGTTTCAACAGTTTCGCCACTACAAGATTCAGTTTGGCTCCAAGATATTTCTAAGCACCCTAAATTGTCCTCATGACCCTATTCCGCCCCTTTCATTTTTAAGCATTAAACTTGTGCATTTTTAGTTAGATTTTTTGAAAATTGGGAATGCTATGAGCAAACCATAGGATGTTAAATGTTAATAAATGAAAATAGGTGCAGCAGTGTCCTATTCACAAGAATCAGTTTGCCCCAGACATCTCTTTTCTCCTGAAATGTCCTAATCACCACCACCTTTAAAGATGTTAAAATTTCAGGGTTTTGGTAGGATTTTAAATATTTGAGGATTGTAATGCAGCTCTAACCATAGGATCTTAAATAATAATACATCAATTAATTTTGCATACAAGTGTCCTCTAAATGATTCAATTCGATTTCCAGACATCTCTCAAGTGTTCTAAAATGTACATAATCAGCCTAAACATTTTTTAAATATTCAAATTAGTATTATGTCTTTTCAGTCAGATTTTAGAAAAATCAGAACTGCAACGACTTCAACCAGGATCTTAAATGTTAATACATCAATGTGTTGGCAACAGTCTCGTCTGCAAGATTTAGTTTCGCTCCAGACATTTCTAGTCACCTAAAATAGCCTAATCACCTCCCCCTTTTTAAAATTCAAATTTTCAGTCTTTTGTTTTTGGATTTTAGATATTTGAGAGTGTTACGACACCAACAATAGCGATCTTTAATATTAATACATCAAAATATTCACATCAGTGTCCTCTTCCACATTCAATTTGGTTCCAGATATCCTTGTCGTGTTCTAAAATGTAATAATCAGCCCCCACTTTCTTTTTAAGATTTCAAATTTTTGATGTTTTTATTTAGATCTTAAAAGTTGAGAAGAATTCTAACACTCCAAACATAGGATCTTAAATATTAATACAAGAAAATGATCAGAAAAAAGTCGCCTCTATAAGATTCAATTTGATTCAAGACATTTCTAGGCATCTAAATTTGTACTAATAACCCCCTCAATAAAGTCTTTAAATTCTGTATGTTTTTATCGTATTTTAGGAAATTTTGAGAGTGTTATGACTTCAACCATGGGATCTTAAATAATAATACATCAAAATGTTTGCAATAGTCTCCTCTTCAGAAAACAGTTGGTTTCCAGACATATCTTTACACCTAAATTGTCCTATTCACCCCCAGCAATGAAAGTGAATTTTGTGTGTTTTTTGTTTGTATTTTATAAAATTGTGGAGTGTTATTACCCCAACCATGCGATCTTAAAAATTGCTATATCAAAATGTTCATAATAGCCTTCTCCTCTTAAAGATTCAGTTTGATTTCCCAGTTTTCCTAGTAACTAAAGTCTCATAATCAACCCCCTCCTTTAAAAATGTCAAAATTTTAAATCTTTTCAGTCAAATATTAGAAAAATGAGGAGTGTTGCGACTGCAACCAACTATCTTAAATATTAATACGTCAAAATGTTGCGCAACAGTCTCCTCTGCAATGTCCAGTTTGGTGCCAGATATTTCTTCTCACCTAAAATGTCTTAATCAACCCCTCATACAAAAATCAATTTTGTATCTTTTTGATTGTATTTTAAAAATTGAGGACAGTTTGACCCCAACCATGGGATCTTAAATATTAATACATAAAATGTTCGCAATAGTCTCCTATACAAGATTTATATTTGCTCCAGACATTTCTAGTCACCTAAAATGACCTAATCACCCCCCATTTTCAAAATTCAAATTTTTGTGTCGTTTTGGTTGGATTTTAGAAATTTGAGAGTGTTACGACCCCAACCATGCGATCTTTAATTTTAATACACTAAACAAATGTTCGCATTATTATCCTCAACAAAGTTCAATTTAGTTTCCAGACATCTGTAGTGTTCTAAAATGTACATAATCAGCCCACTTTCCTTTTTAAAAGAATTCAAATTTTTTGTCTTTTTGGTTGGATTTTAGTAAAATTGAGAAGAACTCCAACTCCAAACATAAGGATCTTAAATATTAATGCACTTAGAAAATGTTCGAAAAACAAGCCCTATACAAAGATTCAGTTTGATTCAAGACATTTCTAGTCTTCTAAAATGTCCTAATACCCCCCTTTATAAAGTATTAAACTTATGTTTTTTTTTATCGTATTTTAGGAAATTGAAAGAGTGTCATAAGCTTTCAACCATGCAGGATCTTAAATATCAATACATCAAAATGTTAAAAATAGTCTCTTCTTCAGAATTCAGTTTGGTTCCAGATATTTCTTGACACCTAAAATGTCCTAATCACCCCCAGATACAAATGTGAATTTTGTGTGTTTTTCATTGTTCTTTTAGAAAATTGAGGAATGTTATGATTTAACCATGGGATCTTAAATATTAGTATATCAAAATGTTCACAAATGTCTCCTCTAAAAGATTCAAGTTTAGTTCCACACATTTCCTAGTAACTTAAGTCTGTAATCAACCCCCACACCCTTTAAAAAGTCAAATTTTAAATCATTTCAGTCAAATATAAGAAAAATGAGGAGTGTTGCGGCTCAAGCATTTATCTTAAATATTAATACATCAAATGTGTGCATCAGTCTACCAAACAAAGATTCAGCTTGGTGCTTAACATTTCTGGACACCTAAAATATCCTGATCTCCCACTTATAAAAATAAAATTTGTATGTAGTTTTGATTGTATTTTGAAAAATTTGAGGAGTGTTAACATTTCAACCATGGGGTCTTAAGTACTAATACATCAATATGTTCGCAAATGTATCCTCTACCAGAAATAATGCAGTCACAGACATCACTAGTCTCCTAAAATTTTCCTATACAACCCCCCTTTTAAAGAATCCAAATTCTTCGGTCTATTTGGTTGGATTTTAGGTAATTGAGAAGGTATAGGCACCTCTAACCATGGTAACTTAAATAATAATAAATAAAAAAATTCGATACATTGTCTTCTATAAGAGACAATTTGGTTCTAGACATGTCTAGTGTACTAAAATGTCCTAATCAGCCCCTACACACCTTTTTAAGAATTCCAATTTTTGTGTCTTTATGATCCAGTTTTAGAAATTTGAGAGAGTGCACAAGCTCCAACCATAGGATCTTAAATACAATACACATGAAAATGTTTGCAACAGTTTTCAACTACAAGATTCAGATTTGGCTCCAGACATTTCTAGACACCTAAAATGACCGAATCCCACCCTCTTCTCTAATTTTCTAAGCATTTTTTATGTCTTTTTGGTTAGATATTTGAAAATTGAGGAATACTAGGGCTTAAACCATGGGATGTTAAATGTGTCATCAAAATATGTTGCAGCAGTGTCCTATACAAGAATCAGTTTTGTCCCAGACATCTCTAGGCTCCTGAAATGACCCTATCACCCCCCCTTTAAAGATATTAAAATTTCAGTGTTTTTGATTTGATTTTAAATATTTAAAGAGTGATGCAACTCTAACCACGAAGTATCTTGATAATAAATACATAATGAATTTTGCAACAGTGTCCTCTATGAGATTCAATTCGATTCCAGACATCTCAAGTGTTCTAAAATGTGCTAATCAGCCCACAACATGTTTTAAAGATTCAAATTATTATGTCTTTTCCGTCGGATTTTAAAAATCAGGTGCACCGACTTCAACCATAGGATCTTAAATATTAATACATCATTGTATTCCCATGACAGTCTCCTCTGCAAGATTTAGTTTGGTGCCCAGACATTTCTTACTCATCTAAAATGTTTCAATCAACCCCCTCAAAAAATCAATTTTGTGTATTTTTTGATTGTATTTTAAAAAACTGAGGAATGTTATGATTCAAAGCACTTAGTATCTTCAATATTAATACATGAAATATTCATAGCAGTCTCAATCTAACATTTAGTTTGGCTCCAGACATTTTCTAGTCACCTAAAATGACCTAATCACCTCCCCCCTTTTTAAGAATTCAAATTTTCAGTGTTTTTGTTTGGATTTTAGATATTTGAGGAGTGTTACACGACACCAACAATGCGATCTTTAATATTAATACATCAAAATATTCGCATCAGTGTCCTCTTCCACATTCAATTTGGTTACCAGACATCTCTCTTCGTCTAAAATGTCCTAATCAGCCCCCTTTCTTTTTAAGATTTCAAATTTTTGTGTTTTGTTGTTCAGATCTTAGAAAATTGTGGAAAAATGAACACTCAACCGTAGGATCTTAAATATTAATACATGAAAATGATCGAAAAATCACCGCTATAAAGATTCAAAATTTGATTCCAGAGACATTTCTAGGCATCTAGAATTGTCCTAATAACCCCAACCCCCTCTAAAAATTATTAAACTTGTGTTTTTTTATCATATTTTAGAGAAGTTGAGGAGTGTTATGATTTGCAACCATGGGATCTTAAATATTGTAATATCACCAAATATTTGCAATAGTCTCCTCTCCCAGAAATCAGTTGGTTTCCAGACATTACTTTACACCTAAATTGTCCTATTCATCCCCAGCTATGAAAACAATTTGGTGTATTTTTGTTTGTATTTTAGATAATTGAGGAGTGTTATTAATCCAACCATGCGATATTATATTTTACTATATCAAAATGTTCATAACCGTCTCCTCTTAAAAAGTTTCAGTTTAGTTCCACAGATTTCCTAGTAACTAAAGTCTCATAATCAACCTCTCCTTTAAAATGTCAAATTTTTAAATCTTTTCCAGGTCAAAATATTAGAAAATAGAGGAGTGTTGCGACTCCAACCAACTATCTTAAATATTAATACGTCAAAATGTAACAACAGTCTCCTCTGCAATATTCAGTTTGGTGCCAGATATATCTTCTCTAAAATGTCTTAATCAACCCCCCTTATAAAAATCAATTTTGTCTAATTTTGATTGTATTTTTAAAAATTTAGGAGTGTTACGACCCCAACCATCACGATCACTAATTTTAATACATAAAAAGTTTCGCATTAATGTATCCTCTACAAGTTCAATTTGGTTCCAGACAACAGTAGTGTTCTAAAATGTACTAAATCAGCCCACTTTCTTTTAAAGAATTCAAATTTTTAGGTCTTTTTGGTTGGATTTTTAGAAAATTGATAAAGGAACTCCAACTCTAACCATAGGATGATAAATATTAATGCAAGAAAATATTCGCTCAGAATTGTCATCTACAAGATTCAATTGTAGTTCAAGACATTTCTAGTCTTCTAAAATGTCCCTAATCAGCCCCTACACACATTATAAAGTATTCTAAACTTATGTCTTTTTGATCGTATTTAGGAAATTTGTTGAGGTGTCATGATTTCAACCATGGGATCTCAAATATCAATACATCAAAATGTTAAATAGTCTCTTCTTAAGATTCAGTTTGGTTCCAGATATTTCTTGACACCTAAAATGTCCTAATCACGCCCCCAGCCATATAAAAGTGAATTTTGTGTGTCTTTTGGTTTGTATTTTAGAAAATTGAGGGAGAGTTATGACTCCAACCATGGGATCATAAATATTAATAAATGAAAATATTTGCAACAGTGTCCTTTACAAGAATCAGTTTTGCCCCAGACATCTCTAGTCTCCTGAAATGGTTGGATTTTATATATTTGAAAAGTGATACGGCTCTAACCATGGGATCTTAAATAATAATACATAATTAATTTTGCAACAATGTCCTCTATGAGATTCAATTCGATTTCAGACATCTCAAGTGTTCTAAAATGTACTAATCAGCCCCAAAAATATTAAATTTATTCAAATTATTATATCTTTTCGGTCAGATTTTAAAAATCTGAAGTGCACCGACTTCAACCATAGGATCTTAAATATTAATACATCGATGTGTTCGCAACAGTCTCCTCTGCAAGATTTAGTTTGGCTCCAGACATTTCTAGTCATCTAAAATGAACTAATCACCTCCC